>OU898280.1:37579991-37967669 GCA_918026665.1 Diabrotica balteata
AAAATTGGCCACCCTATAAATTTGTGAAAATAAAAATTCCTTGGAAGTTTTATGCACTTTTTCATATTGCATCTGAAATTAAATATTTCTTGCGATCTTGTATGCTTGTTCTTGACAGTTTCGACGTGTATGACTCCGGTCGTATAAGAGTTACCTCGCAAAGAGATGATCGTTGTATTGTGATGGACTTTTAAGAGATCGTCATTCCACTGTAATTGCTTAAAAACTGTCTGTGGGAGGTTCAAAATGGGAATGTAAGTGAGAGAACGGCTATTGTAACCTAACTAAGCCTAATTACAACCCAGGCACTGTATACACCAACACTGGGATACACAGGATTGGAGCTGAATTGTCTTTACTCATGTATCGTGGATCTGGTTAAAGTCTGGTCATGGCCAATAGAGGATGTGGAGACGGAGAAATGAAAGATATACCCAAGCTTGTATGTCTCAAAAAAGAAAGTTTAGCGGTAGTGGTGTCATAGTATGGGCTGAAATCTCACTTGACGCTCGAACTGAACTTATTTTCATCAATTGCCCCCTGAATGCTGGTATATAGAGGATATTTTGAGAAAAGCAGTAGTTACATTTGGTTCTTTTATTGGACACAATTTCGTCTTTATGCATGATAATACACGGCCACATATTGCAAAAATCCTGACATATTACTTGGAGAAAGTTGGAATTAAGACTACAAAACGGCCAGCGTGCACGGCGTGCAGCCCTGATCTGAATATCATCAAACATCTTTAGGATGAACTTTATCGAAGGGTTATTGTAAAGTGAACCAAGTCAGCCAGAAAGTCTTGTAGAATTGCAAAACATGCTTCGTGAAGAATATGGACGTTTTTCTTAAATTTTAAATAAAAATTTTTGAAATCATGAATGTGTTGCTTGTGTGAGTCCATTTCAAATAGGTAAAGAAATAATAAATAAGACTTGCTCAAAATCAATTTAATTTAACTATTAGACGACCGGTTTCGCTTTCTACAATATGCAAAGCATCTTCAGGTCTTGATACAAAGTTAAATAAATGCTGAAATATTAATAAACCCATATTGGGGTGTTGTCTAATAAAGATAAACAAAGTAAATGTTATAAAATTACAATAATTATGCCAATATTACATGTCTATGGTTTTTCAAAATAAATAAAAGGGTATAAAAAGTTTTAACAGACAAGGTAAGACCCACAAATTGTTATAAAATAGTCTATTCGATTGTAATAAATTAATAAATGATCAAATAAATAAAACATTACTTACATGCCGGTACTCTATTAATTGATGAACGGTAGAACATGGTTGAAACGATCATGTATTGTTGAATGGAGAACCTAAGTCTGCTATTGTAGTTGTTTGACAATAAACGGGAAGTTCTTGAGGAGATAGATTTGATCCAATGAAGTAGAGAGAGGTGGAATGTGATTGTTTGTTAGATGAAAGTGATGTTATATACCATTGTATTATTTAAAAGTTATTTATACATATTCAAGAGATATATTTATGAAATGTGTGTTATTTATTGAGAATTTATTTTATGACAATGAATAAGATTAGATGTACAAATTGTGTGGGTGTGCAATTCTTTCAACATGTAATTATCAAATTTCTTTGATAAAGTTCTATTGACAAAACGGTAGATTATTGCAAAGTCAAATATATAAAAATATTAAAGTTAAAACCATTAAGGACAATGTAAACACACAGGAACATAAAACACTTAGAAGGGAAGAAACAAACATTAAATTTTTTAAAAAGGGAAAGGACTTTTATGCACTTCATCTCAGTCTTCTGGACAATGAGTTTTTTTATGTTATCTTTTAGATTTTAGAGGTAAATTTGACATATGTAGGTTAAAATGTGACAGTTATCTAGTTTTATGAAATATGCTGATATTAATGAATGTCTCTAAATTGTTTTAATTAAGATATCAAAAGTAAATTGATGTGTTTAATATTGGCATACTTTGACAATCTTTAATTAATTAAATTTAAATGTAACAATACGAATGAATAATTGAAATACATCTCCCATTATAACTAACTCAGTTTAGTCCAAATTACAGAACAAATTAGTGACTATTTGACAACTAAACATGTAGATTTTGTAACCAAAACGCATAACAAATTTACAAAATTTATTTGAAAGTATTGTTGGTGTGAGTTATCTGTCATGGTGTGTATAATAATTTTATAATATTTAATTCAAGTTCTGATATATTAATATGTAACTAAAGTAATAAGTGGATAATTATTGATGGTAATTAGTTTATGAATTCCAGAAATTGATTGAATTATTAAGCCTTCAATGATTAGTTGGCAATACTAATATCTGACAGTTAGGACCGGAAATTGGTTATATCAACAGGTAAAAGGTACTCTATTTAAACCAATTTAAAGCAAATTTATTCTTATTTCAATTTTCCATCACTATAACACCACAGGCGTATCACCCTTACGTTTACCACACCTCTTGGTTAAAAAAAGGAGCACCCTTCGCTTGAAGAAGCAAAAGTCGAAACAAGGTACAAAACATGGTTTGATTGATGGTGGTTTAATGAAAATATCGTGGCGGCATTCAAACTAGAAACATTAATAAGAAAAAATTATTTTTTAATTAGTTAGTCTCCCATAAAATATTCTCAAAACTAAGTAAAACAAATGAAAACCTTTTCAATAATGAGTTGTTATATTTCAGTCTGTCTACTGATAGATTATCTCAGTCAGCTGACGTTTTTTCATTTGTATTTTTTTACACGTTCAAACTTACCCTATTGCTGAACACGATTGTTTGGTACTTACCTGAAAGGATAAAAAAAATTAATATTAGAAATGAATAAATAAACTTGTTGCAGATCATTACATAATTATACTTAGCTAAAAAATTTCAAAAGTTTTTGGAAATGGTATTAAAATATATATCGAAAGTTTTAAATTTAAGATTATTATATGGAGTACTCGATATTATATGGAGTACGATATTCTACTACGATATTATATGGAGTAGTTACGTCCGTATACAGTTATTTTGATAACTATTGTCTACGACGGGAATAGATTTTGTTTCGATTCAGAGTAGTGGCTATATCACTCTGAGGAGATCTAAAGAGATCGAAATACGTATAAGCGACTTGTCGCTGCTCTATGTCGAAACAAAATTCTAGTACCGTCATTAGGTTTTATTTCTTTACTCTGTTTGAAGTACCAGAAATTGAATTCATTACGAATTTTGACCATGACGAATGGCATGTGGAATGCAATTTTAGATTCCCTTGCAGAGTAATTTATCAAGCTGTTTGCTTTGCAAGTTTTAAAAAGCACGGTGATCAAAATTTGAATTTGATTTCGCCAGGTAGAAATCGTTTGATTTCTTTTTTTGTTAGGCTTTTTTGTTTAGTATTAAAAATTTAGTAATTTAAAACAAAAAGCCAAAACAGACTTTGTTACAATTTAGAAATGGTTTTAGTTTAATAAGGTCACCTTAAATATAAATAAAACAAAATCTATATGACATTTACATCGAATGTAACCTCCCAAATCTTGGCTTATTTAATGAAATTCCAGATAATGAATATCTAGGCATAATATTTGATTAAAATTTATCATGGAATACTTAAGCAAATAATACATTAGGTAGATTTAAAGGGCTACTATCAGGATAAAAATGTTTAAAATAATTTTAGGAATAACTCATTTACGAATTCCTTATTATACACTAATAAAATCTCAACTTACCTATGGCCTTTTAGGATAGGGTATAATACGGAGTAATTATTTGCATTCTACGGAGTATAATTATTATTGAGAAGTAGCTAATTAAAATTATTTATGGGAAAAATGTAAGACATTCTAGCAAGCTGTTATACGAAAAATTAATTTTTAACTGTACCTAAATTATTTTGTTACAAAGCCCTTATAGATATAAATGAAAAAATATAATATTAAACATTAACAATTGTGCCCATCAAACTAGTTATTCAAGGAATAATGCAATTTTCCTTAAACTCCAGGGAGATGTGAGTTAGGCTCAAATTATATCATTGCCTACCAGAGAATTTAAAATAAATTAAAAATCATAAAATTCCTATATATAATTATGAAACTAAACAATGAATTGGAAACAAAACAATACAATTCATTGAAGAATTGACAATAGTAATAATTAATAAATATCTAAATAGACTTTTATTACCAGCTACAGCATTTTTTTAATTTACTGCATTTAATATCATGTACTCACATTTGTGTAACATGCTGTATTAAAGTAATTACTATTTAACTGGGAATAAGCCACAATTAAAGGTTAAAGTACGTTTATTGACGTTTCAATTTCAACTTCGGAAATCGTTCTCAAAATACAAACATTAGTAAATTAAACAAATATTGTTTTTTTGATACTTAGTGAAAAATTCGTCTAATAATTTAATTTTATCTGACTCATTTATATTGACCATTCAGACATACATTATACATTTTAAACTAGACGACTTTAAAATGATATTGCCAATATTGTTAAGTTGTGCTCCTGGGACGACTTTACTTACAAGATAAATCATTAGATTACATGAAATCAACTTTAACTTGAGAATATCCGTCAGAAAAAATCATAACATGTAATTCGCCTTTAAAAACACAAACAAATGACATGATGACAGTAAAATTCTTCTGTTAGTAATTTTATAGTAAATTACGAGGAAAAAACCAGGAAAAAACCTTATAATACTATCCCGACATGGTAAGTATTTGGTCGTGCATTTAGTTTACCATCAATAAACGTCAAATTCTGATTTTATATGTTTGTTATTTAAAAACATAAATGATGTATTCTCTATGTGTTACTGACTTACTAATACTGGTATTTTCTTTTTAATAACTTCCTCCTTCAATATGGGTTACCAGATCCTACTACATTCTGCCGAAGAATTTGCGGCATCAATAGTTAAGTATTTTTATTTACAACAAATCGACAACCGTAGGAAATAATAAAAAAGTTTCCTATATATATATATATATATATATTATATATATATATATATATATATATATATATATATATTTATATATAAATTGTGTATATTTAATAATTCAGCAGTATTAAATGTTGTCAACGGTTTTTAATATTGTCAAAAATATGTATTATTTTTCATATTGTAAATAAAAATTAACAATATGAAACTAAATTTTCTTTACCGGGTGCAAAACTAATGCTATCTGAGTGGTCTGATTGCTTCTGACCGCACAATCATGCTGCTGCTGTTAACCACATCCAGAATATCCAGATATTCCCGGTCCCCTTTCAAGCCTCGCTCCTTGTCACCCGGTCAACCCGCAGGACCTATTACTTCGTGGAACTGTCATTTCCAGATGTTGTCGCCAAGCAAGGGTGTCGATACAAAAGCGAATGCCTGAAAGGAAATGGAGGGGTTGTTGTGCGATATGAGTGACGACAAATTTTACCTATACTATTTTTATGAAATAGTTACACAGTCACATATACAGACACTTTATTGTATATATATATATATATATATATATATATATATATATATATATATATATATATATATAAATTAAGGATCACTCAAAGAGGGGGTTTTTCAGTCTAAATGTGGAGAAAAAAACAAAGAAGGTGGCTACTTTATCTATTTATTGAAGACGTTTCGCTTTCTAATCAGAAAGCATCATCAGTTCATCTAAATATGTATACAACTTTACAACTGGTCACTATTGAATATTAGAAATTATAATTTAATGCATACTTTGATATAGCTAATAGAGGGCGCCACATATGCCACGTACAATGCATACATTTGCACTTAACTTTTTTGTTCTTCAAGTTATTGGTATTTTTGATAAAAAATATCCGTATTATATCATTCAAAATTCATATTTAAAATGCATGTCCTATGGTTTGGAACCATTGGTAATTATTTTTTACGGATATGCGAATCACCTTGCAATTTGAATTGCAAGATTTATTTACATTTTTTATAAAATAATTTTATTGATTTATTGGAAGAATTGTCATCAAACTTATGGGAAAATATGTGATTTCTACAAGAAAGCGGTGTGAGACAGTATTTAAATACGACTTTCCTGAACGTTGGATTGTTCGTGGTAGTTCTTGTGGTGCGATATTATTATAAGTATTTAATTCATAAAAATTTCAAAAAATTAGTTATTATTATACTTATAACACTTTAATATATACTGATACTATTTAATATAAGACGAAATTTCATGGAATGTATTGACAAATGAATTAAAGAAAATGGTGGACATATTGAACACCTACTTTGATAAAAAGTTTAATGTTATTTAGTTTAACTATTTCTTAATTTGGTTTGTAAATAAAATGTTTTGATTATGACTTTAATTTAATACAATACGTAAAATGTTTGATGTAAAATCCAATTATTCTGTTATTTCTCAAATCCTATTATTTTATCCTGCTGATATATTTATTTAATTTAATATTTCGTAGTATTAACTTTAAAAAATAACTAAAACGAACATAATATCCCGTTGTCTAAATAAAAAACGGTGGTTAGATCGGTACGTTCACTGACATACTCTAAACTGACACGAACATAACAAAAAGTTTGTTTAAGTCAGGAGAAATAAGAATACTCCACAAAATAACAAATCATTGTTTTCGTCTTTTTATATAGACATTGGCTTTGTCTGTTTTTAAATGTGCCTCCAGTAAGTTCCATCATTTTCGTGGTCTTCCTACTGATCGACTTCCTCTTGGGGAATCGTCTCTTGCCGTCTTTCCTACTCTATTTCTTGTTAGTCGACTTATATGATTGTTCCATTCTACTCTTTTATTTCTTACCTAGTTCTTAATGTTCTCCATCTTGCATCAACTTTTTATATCTGTACTTCAAACTTTGTCCCATTGTGTTTTTCCATCAATGTTTTCAAGTGTTTTCACTTCTGCTGTTTCGAACATGCTTTTTGTCCTCTCTGTATCAGGTTTTGTTTCTGTTGTGTATGTTATTATTAGTCTGATGACTGTTTTGTAAATTCTGCCTTTTCTTTATTTTTCTCCATACTACTTTATTTGGACATCCTGCGGCTCTGTTCACTCTATTTACTTGATCCTCCACTTCAGTTTCGAGCTTTCCGTAGCAAGAATATGATGTCTAGATATTTAAACTGCATGATTTGTTCTATTATCTGACCTTGTAACGGTTAGAATTTTCCTACCACATTGGGTATTACTTATTGGTAGTTGAAAGTAGGAACTAAGCAATTCTTGGGCTTGAGGTAGGGTAAGCAAACAAACCGAAATCGTCTGCGAACGACCATCTTGATTTTTTTGGAGAGCTGGGTCGTAAGTAAGTGAATAAAAGAGGGTCTGGATGGGGTAACTACAAACAAATAAATAAAAGAATCACAAGAAGGATCCTAAACTATTTGAATTTGGACGCTGTTTAAAAGAATCTTCGCGCTGGATGAAAAAAAAGGCATTTTTACCTAAAAAAGATGGTAAAAATCTTTATAAAGAAAATAATTCTACAACGGCTGGTTTAGAGAGTTTTACTAAGAAAAATTTTAACAGAATGTATCTTATATCACTTTGGCTGATGTATTTCCTTTAAGAAAGTTTTTTTAATCAGAATTGAACCAAACCACTGCAAACAAAACACAACTGTGTACCATACAAATCATGGAACATAAAAATGAACAGTTGTATCGTGAAAATAAATGGAATTCTTGGGAAGTTGCGACACCAATCCGGGCTTCTTATTATCCTGCATGACAACAGACTACACTTTTTAAAACTCGGCCTCTTAAACGCTCCTGTTTAAAACCATCTAGACCTGTCAAAATGTTGTAACGCTGCTTTAAAAATCTCATACGTAGGACACAACAAACCAGTAATTAACTCAACAAATTCACCTCTCTACAAAAAGAAAATTGCCGGTTTTGAAGAACTACACACCGCAAGCTATTTCGTCTGAATCAAAAATTTAACCTTCACTTAAAATCCACACAGCTACCCTACAAAGTTTTCCATGATAAAAAAAGAAAAAAATTACGATTACGAATTTAAAAAAGAAAAATTTGGACCAAACAATGACCTGACTCGTATCGTGGTCTATTGCAGAGTGTCATAATTTGCCCATCTCGGTATAAACGAAGCATAAATGCACAGATTCGTGTTTATTCGATGCGCCAAATATCCTAAAGTGGCATCACGATCAAAAGAAATAACCATTTGTGTAATATAAACAAATTTAAAATGTTTATATTATTAATCTCAATGACGCAAAAATATTGAAAATATTTTTCGGTGTTTTAACATGTACGAGAGGAAATAGAAATGCTACAATGTTCCAGCTCCAATTTACATCTTAGTATTTAGTAGTACAATTTTCTAATGTAACTTTGAATTTGATAAATTTTATGGCGGTTATAACAAAATAACAAATACAACATTAAATGACAGAACATGAAATTAAGATACGAGTACAACTAATATATGTAAAATTAATGTAATTATTTATTACTTAAATTAATTTATAAAACGAAATGTAGAAACTAGAGAAATATTAAGTTTAAGTTTATATTTTGTAAAATGAATTGACATTGATTCCCAAGCCAACAATCCCCATAAAAACCCACACACTTTCATATATACACAAGTTTATATTTTAAGTTCTTCTAAATTTTTGTTTTGGAACCTAAAAACATTACTATTTAAATCAAAAAATTTCAAGAAATTCATTTGAGCCACAATCTCCTACAACCTAATTACTTACAGCTCAATTATATGTCAAAAATTTCGTATTATGAATGATTGCCGGTCTTACCCCTATTCCAATTTCAACCGCGGGGTGTCGATACAAAAGCCAGTGTAGCCTGAAAGGAAATAGCTCCTTTTTGATGATACAATAACTACCGAAGAGGAAAGAAAAGGAAAGTGAGGAAAGAACACGAAGATAAAGGGTCTTAGAGACAAATTCATTTGGTAGCTGCTCGTAGAGACTCGATTGGAGGGCGATTTTCTACAGGAATGTGGGTAATTAGTTTGAAAGGTTATCCTTTGCGATAATTTTTATGGGCCAACGTGTTAGAAGAAAAAAGCGAGAAACGAACTTTTTCTTAAAGAGCTAACGAGTATTCTCAAGTACGTCACTTAACATTTGCAGGAAACCTTTTTATTTGCTGGATTACAATGTAGATAATATATTTTTTTCTTTTGATGAACAAATTGATCAATAAGTAAAATTAATTTAAAGCGTTCATAAATAATACAATAAGATAAAATTATACACTTGCTGGAAAAAATTCGATCCACGTCTATTTTCACATAGAAGATGACACATTTTTTGAAGATTTAATAATAATAATACTATTACTATTAATACATAATACATCATTACTAATAATACATAACTAATTCAATATAAGGTTGAATGTTCGAATAATTAAACTTTGAGGGTATACAAGGCAACTATCAAACACGGTGATTAATTTAATCTTGCCCAAGTACTTTCGATCAATAGATCATCTTCAGGGGCATTTCGTCAATTGTGGCCTATCCGACATAGTAGAATGTCATAAATGTAAAATTTGGACATAACAATACAAAATACAATACACTAAGACAAACAAACACTTTAAAATTTATATGGAGAAGCTACATATTGTATAGAAGCCGGAGACAGAATCATTCTGTCTCCGGCTTCTATACAATATGTAGCTTCTCCATATAAATTTTAAAGTGTTTGTTTGTCTTAGTCTCCGGCTTCTATACAATATGTAGCTTCTCCATATAAATTTTAAAGTGTTTGTTTGTCTTAGTGTATTGTATTTTGTGTTGTTATGTCCAAATTTTACATTTATGACATTTTACTATGTCGGATAGGCCACAATTGACGAAATGCCCCTGAAGATGATCTATTGATCGAAAGTACTTGGGCAAGATTAAATTAATCACCGTGTTCGATAGTTGCCTTGTATACCCTCAAAAACATAACTAATTATTACATTTACATAATAATATATGGAATAAATTACATCAATATAACTTTTTATGTTTTTTTAATCACTACCTATTTTTGGTTTACTATTTAAATGGGAATAAGCCACAATTAAAAGTTAAAGTACGTTTGTTGACGTTTCAATTTCCATTTCGGAAATAGTTCTCAAAATACAAACAGCAAATTAAACAAATTTTGTTTTTTTGTTACTTAGTGAAAAATTCTTCTAATAATTTAATTTTTTCTGACTCATTTATATTGAAAATTCAGACATACATTATACATTTTCAAGTATACGACTTTAAAAATAAATGATATTGCCAATATTGTTTAATTTGAGAATATTTGTCAGAAAAAATCATAACATGTAATTCGTCTTTAAAAAGACAAACACCTGCCATGATGACAGTAAAATTCTCCTGTTAGTGATTACATAGTAAATTATGAGGGAAAAAACCAGGAAAAAAACCTCATAATACTATCCCGACATGGTAAGTATTTGGTCGTGCATTTAGTTTACCTTCAATAAACACCAAATTCTGATTTTATATGTTTGTTATTTAAAAAACATAAATAATGTATCCTCTATATGTTACTGACTTACTAATACTAGTCTTTTCTTTTTAATTACTTCCTCTTTTAATATGGATAACCAGATCCTACTACATTCTGCCGAGAAATTTGCGACACAATTGGTCTCATTTAGCATAATTAGAGCCGCCTCTAATTTTGATGATTTAATTTAATGATTTTTTTTACCATCCGTGTCTTTTAGGACTATATTTGAATCATTCCATTGAACCCTATCTTCATTATCCTTTACTTTTAACTTTTAAATTTAAATGTACGCTTTTTAAACATAAATTTCAATGTACAGAGTGATCCACGCAAGTCTGGCATAGTCCATAATCATTATTTTTAATGAAATATCCTGTATATTTTTTATGTTTTTAAATGATTCTTAACAACCTGATTTCAACGAACTATATCATCTAGGGTCTATAATGAATAATACAGGTGAAATTTTGAAATTAATAATTTATCCCGTGTTATTTTATTATTTTAAATTAGCCAAAAACAGATAATACACTTCTACTCTAAGTGTCATTATTTTAAAGAAAATTTTTGATTAGTAACCTTGTTAACATTTTTTATCATGAATAGGTAAAAACTGTTTAATGCGGATTGTTATCAATCAGTTGTTGGTGTGTTGACATTTTACATTAAAATAATAAACTCTTAAGTAAAAACTAATTTCTTGCAGAAATAAAAATGAAATATTTAACTAAGGCCCACCGAATTGAGATTTGAATGATGATCGGTTACGGGGAGAATTGTAGAAGTCAAGTTGAAGTAGCAAACTTATTTAATCAGATGTATCCCCAGTTGCCAAATATTTTACAAGGTACTGTGTCTAAAATTTATGTACAATTCAGAGAACTTGGACTTGTCAAACCATTAAAAAAAACCGAACTTTATTAAAGATGATGTAAAAGTGGATATTTTGTTAAGTGTCGCAGAGAATCCAACGTCAAGTTCACGTCAAATTGCACGTTAAAATATGGTGAGTCACACAACTATCCTAAGATGCCTTAATGAAGAAACACTTCATCCATATAAATTGACTTTTGTGCAGGAGCTCCAGATCCAGAAACAGAAGACGATCCAGATCGTAGAATAGATTTCTGCGAAAGAATGATAGATAAAATGTATTCAAAGGAAATAGCTCTTTGCATAATTCTTTTTTTCTGATAAATCGACATTTACATTAAACGAAGAGGTTAACTGACAAAACTGTAGATATTGGTCAGCGGAGAATCGTCATTTGATATGTGAGACACATACTCAGTATCCTCAAAAGTTGAATGTTTGGTCAGATATTATACGAGATCATAGTATTGGTCCTATATTTGTAGATGGTAATTTGACAGCGGAAAAATATTTAAGCATGCTAAGAGACGATGTTCTTTCTCAGTTGGCTAACTTGAATGCCAAGAGAGGATGTTCTTCCTCAGTTGGCTAACTTATATTTTAATCCAATAGATCTGACCCTACCGCAAAAAACTATCTGGTTCCAGCAGGACGGTGCAACACCCCATTATGCTTTATTGGTGGGGAATTACTTGAATAAAATCTTCTTTAATAAATGGATTGGACGAAGGGGTACTATTGAGTAGCCAGCTAGATCGCCAGATCTCACGCCTTTGGATTTTTTTCTGTGGGGTTATCTCAAGAACAAAGTATATGCAACACAACCAACTAGCATTGAAAACCTCAAAGAAAAGATAACTACAGAAATATGGAATATTTTACCTCAAACTTTAAACAAAGTTCGGGACGAGATTTATAGGAGACTGTGTTATTGTCAGCAACAAGGTGGAGAACATTTTGAGCATTTATTTTAATGTAATCAAATCAATTACCTCGGGTATTCTATGAATGAATTGTCTTGAAGAAAATTACACTTAATTTCAAAATTTCACCTTGTATTATTCATAATAGATCCTACATGATATAGTTCGTTGAGATCGAGTTGTTAAGGAGTTTTTAAAAACATAAAAATATATAGGGTGTTTTATTTAAAATACAGATTATAGACTATGCCAGACTTGCGTGGATCACCCTGTATATTTAAATTTTTGTTTAGGAAGCGCACATTTAAATTTAAAAGTTAACGTGTCCTAGAGTTTTTTATTATTTTCTATAAAGGACACAAATAATTTTATTCCATAAGTGGTTTCCACACTGTATATCAAATTCTCTATTTATAATATAATATTGATGTTCACTTATTCTAACATTTAAGGGTCTTGATGTTTCACCTAAATAAAACTGATCGCATTCACAAGGTATTTTATAAATGCAATTCTGTGTCCTTTCTTGTTCACTGTTTGGTTTTGGACAAAATAGATCTTACGTGTTTGTTGTTTTGAATGTTGTTGAAATGTTGAAGTTATTTCCTATCTTTTTAAGTTTTTTTGATAATCCTTTTATGTATGGTATTGCTGTTTTCCTCGTATTATTCCTTGTGTCCCTCGTATAACTGGGATATAAATAAAGAAATAAGAATACGCATTGAAAAAGCCAGAGCCTTCAACTGTTGCTCCCATACAATCCTTGTAGACACACCGTCTCAGGACTACCAACTTCAACGTGGAGTCATATGTCGCCATGTTACCTAATCCAGCGGTAACTTTAACATCTTAAATCATTATAAAAAATTTTGTAAACTAAATGTAATTAATTAATTATTTGTTAACGGGTTTTTACCCATATATTATTTAGTGGCTACATTCATGTACTCCTAGACACTGATGACGGAATATGGATTCCGAAAACGTTTTGTCTATCTACCTTAGCCCGTTTGGGTTCTTAAATATATACCTTTTACAAAGAATTTTTAATAATTTTTTTAATATATGGTACAGCCAACTACAGGAACGTAGATTCCTTGTGGATCAATAAATTTTGTTATCCAAACAATTTTCAATTTTATTTTATTTCAGATTGTTACTTTGAAATTAGTATTAAAGATGATAAAGTTTGTAATATCATGACCAAAATTTACATATTATGTAGCATATTCCCTTCACCTTGGTACAATATTCCTGTAGCATATATATTTGTACATACATACGGCCATTTATTATGAAAATCGTGCCGAAATATGCGAACGAGCATTCGAGCGTGCGTGCGAACACCAAAGATGGATTTCAACGATGGATTTCCGGCAAAGAAGCTGAACGTGCGATAACACAACGGCAACTTCTTCTCTGCAGGCACGTTCTATACCGATGTACTCTGTATACCATAAGAGTCGATTTGCTGAGAATAAAAATGTGTTTGAAGTAAGCAATGAACTAGATGGTGAACCATATTCTACGAGAATGTTGGCTATTCAAAATAAATAAAGAAAATTGCGTGCAATAAAACAAAAAATTAATAAATGTTACATTTTTAATGATTTTATCATTATTTTTTCGGTATTACTACTTTTCTTCGTGCCTGTCTTATTTTTCAAATATGTTTGTATAATTATACAGGGTAGCAAAATAAACAAACGATCAAAATTTTGAAAATGATTAAAAAATCTTACAGGGATCAATAAATTTATAATATTATGTTTATGTACCTAGATGGCAACATACCCGTTTCATGCCATAATTAACTCTTGACCAAGTGTCCCTAAGGTTTAAGGAAGATGCTCTAAACTAAGAAGTCTCCCATCCATTATGTCCGACACAGTTGGGAATAAATCTGAAGACATCGGGGGCCAGAGACAAAGATTAAAATCCATGGTGAATCTCGCCATGTTTATTCTTGAGTAATTCCGCTAAAAAATTAAATGAACCATATTAGATGAAAGAACTTACTTCGCAAGAAGAATGACAGCAACACACAGACAAAATCAAAATATGTCAGATGAAGCAACCAAACAAGAAGTCAACAGTCCTATGTAAAAATAAGAAGAAGGAATGAGTTTTTAGTAGAAAAAGACCATATAAACCCAACTGAAATTGCTAAAATCATCAGAAGACTGAAAGGAAACAGAGCTCCAGAATCGGAAGACATCCACAACATCGAACTCAAGGCACTGCCGAAGAAAATGATAGTGCAACTACGTTACATTTTTAGATTTTGCCTAGAATATGCACATTTTCTAAACAACTAGAAATATGCAAAAATCATCCTTCTACTAAAACCAAGGAAGGAATAAATAAAACCAGAAATCTACAGGACAATATCCCTCCTGGAGTCATTACGAAAAATATTGGGAAAGATCGTGCAGAAAGAGGAATAATTATCCAAGAAGACTAATTCGGATTCAGAAGAGAAAGACACGGCGAACTATAGTTCGCAAGTGTTCTCAGCGATACGACAATCCGCTTCAACAGAAACCGGAAAACTGGAATGGCAATCCTCGATATCTGAAAGGCGTAGGACACAGTCTGAAAGAAAGCATGCAAGCTCATTTAAAAGATGGACAGAGTTAGATTGCCACATTATTTAGTTAATATATGTTACTTATATTTAATTAATAGAACTTTTCAAGTTTCAGCAAACCAAAAGACGTCAAGGATGCAAGATGTTTAAGAAGGAATACCTCAGAACTGTATCCTATCGCCCATTTTAGACAATATTTTTGTTTCAGACTTACCAACAGATATAAAAACAAATACAGATACTACATGAAGATGACACGGCAATCTACACATCAGAAAAAAAGGATAGAAGGATCGTCCATACGTTAGAAAACTAATTGGAGAGGATCTCAGAATTCAGCGACAAATAAAAAATCAAGATGAATGCTATAAAGACATAATTCGTCATCTTTACACAGCAGTCCAGCCTACCAGTAGTTAACCTTAGGATAAGAGGAAACGTCATCCACTCGGAACCATCAGTCAAGTACCTAGGAATCCTCGACAGAAGACTAAACTTCACGAAGCACGTTCAAGAAACCAAGGTAAAAGCAACTATAGCTTGCTTTAAGACTGCTTACGCGGATATTATCTTTATAAAAAAAAGTGGACAGAGCAAGATGTACATTCTACTAAGGCGCAAAGAAAACAGCCAAGCAGGTCGACTGCGACTGTCCGAAATACTTGGGGACAGGTCTTTTAAAGCCTAATCGATCAATAAAAATAGCTCTGAAAAGGAGTGAGAATTCTCTTTCATGTTGCCGACCATAATGTAGCTTCGCCTATTTTGTTAAATAATTTTAAACTGTTTGTCCTTGTTTAGTGTAGTGTTAAGTACAGTTATATATTTATGATATTCTGTGATTGTTGGATAGGCCAAAATTGACGAAATGCCCCTGCAGATGCTCTAGGAAGCAAAAGTACTTGGGCAAGATTTAAGTAATAAAACTGTGCTCTATATATGCCTTTCATTTGATCACAAAAAATTTGTATTTGTTTTAGAATCTGACATCGCGGTTTTAAGGGGCATATTGGCATTAAAACACTACGCCGTCCATACGGGTTGGAGAGTGTACGCAGTATCATAGCAGGTTAAATCAACTTGATTGTCGTCTATGACTTTGTGGTACCGCACCTGTCAGGAATTGTATTCCTCAGCCACGGGCCTCTAATGACAGCTGCTGACGTTTGTCATGTCCTCAGTTAATTCACGGGTATTTATTAGGCTAAGCCTTATTAGTACCTGTCCTGCTTATCTACAGGAACTTCCCTATTAGCTATTGGGACGCGCCAGTCTTGCGCAGAGTACTGAAGGACGCCTACTAAGTTCAAAGTCCCTCCTTTACGCAACCTTACACCAATAGGGTCTCAGATTGTCTCACGGATCATTGATTTACTGGTATAAATATCAAACAATTAATATTACAATCATTAAAGCCTTGTACAAGTTGCTTCAGCGTATTTATTTTTTTTTAATTAACATAGTTTTAATTTCACTTTTTATATTTTTAGAATATTAAACACGGTAATTTTTTTTATTACAAAAAGATGTCGCATCCTCCAAAAGGTTATTAGCGACAGAACAAAATATAAATAACAAAGTTAAACACCCACAGATTGTACAAAATGTTTATAGATCTAAGATGTTTCACTATATTGTCACAGGAACAGTTTTGACCTAGAGCCTGTGGTAGAGCGTTTGGGATCTTGTAGCGCTGTCTTTTTTGGTCATATTTACTACAAATTGTTAAAAAGTGTTCGACTATTAATTGGACGTTACACTGATCACATACAGGTGATTTTTTTGATTTTATTTAGATTGGAATTAGGTTGAGACCACTTATTTCGTCACAAACACCACACTTTGTTTTTAAAATAAGCTTTTAAATCACTGGAAACACACTTGACTATCGGGTTCGACAAATCACCCAAAATGGCCTCTCGTCCAGTCCTGTCAGCTTCTTCATTTCCTGTAATTTTGACGTGTGAGGGAACTCATAAAAATTTGACGCTTCTCCCATGTTCATAAGCTTGGGGAAGCTGGTATTTAGCAAGTTTTTAAAAGGAGAAGCTGTAGCATAGGAAGATGATGGAAAAATCCATCAATGTTCCATTGAAGTATCAAGTTAAATGTTGTTAACAGATTCGGAGTTAGATGATACTGAACAATTGTCTACAGAAGAGTCACTATCTAAGTCAGAAATCTCTTTTCCTAAATGTTTGTGTAGTTTCTTTTGAAGTTTTGTAAACTTGCTTTTTGTAGATCCATCATTTACATATTAATAGCTGCTTTGTAAAAGATGGAGTAACCAACCATATCAGTTGTAAATTATTTGACGCTGCTAATAGGGTCGGGGGAGCCTTGGACATTATTAGTCAGTCAGGACAATTGGTGGTAATTTAAAATGAATGGTGGGGTATGACTATCAATGAAATTTTTAAGAGTTTCCCGTGTATATAGGACTATAGATGTTTTTTTTTTGGTTTGGAGGGTTTGGGTTTTGCAAACAGATTTTCTGATGAAATTGCTGAGTCTGAAGGAGGCGTGACGATCTTTATTAGAGTTTTCACTTAGATGCTGTGGTTTTATTACATTTGGAAGTACTGGAGCAAACTCATTGGTAGTGACAGAAGTCGAGCTTCAAGTTTTATTTGTAAGATTGGTTGAAAGGGTTGTTTTAGAAAATTGTGGTGATGTATCAGTTTTATTAGAATTTTCTGCAGTTGTATCTAATGAAACAGGAGCTGATAGATTGGAGGATATTGCTTCCGAAGTTTGTGAAAACGATATTGCCGCTGAATGAGGTTGATTGAAAGTGTTGCTATGAGTAGGAGTATTAGTAATTTCTCTGTCATGGAGATTTGTAGGTGTGGGTGATATACTCGGATTTCATAATGGATAACTTGATGACTGCTGGGTGTTTGGTACCTTGTGTAGTATACTTGTTCAAGCTGTTTGATTTGGTACTTCATTGTTTGACTCAGTATGAGTTGATTCCGTTATTGAAATATTATTGCATTGAAATGATATGTGTCCTGTATTTTTGCAAATAAAGCAGGTGAGTGTACCTTGTGACATAAATATGCGGTAAGGTGTCTGGTCGATATTTAATAGAAAAGAATCTGGAATTGGTGATGTAATAGGGCTTATATAAACTTGCCTCCGAAAGCTTAATATGTGGTTATATTCGGAAAAAGTCGAGCTAATTTTCAGAAATGTTATTGGGGAAGGAAGCTTTAACCGATATTCTGCAATTCTTCAACTAATACTTGATGAGAAATTGATGGGCAGACTCCAGACAAGACTATACTTTCTGCTGGAGAGACAAGTCTTCGTGCTGTTCCGACTTCGCTGAGTACTTCTATAGAGTCATGTTGTGTCATGAAGTTATCTACTACGGTTTTGTTTGCCAAATACATGCAGATTCTATTATGAGATAATCTAGGTGAAAAAATACTGTTTTTTGGGTTGATGATTGTGCCCAAAGGAATGAGATAATCCTGCAGTTTAATGTTATCGATACAACTAAATACAATTGCTTGGGTCTTACTCGGAAAAGAATGTGAAGAGGCTGATGCATAACTGTTATTCGAACGTTGATTTAATGGACTGGTTAGATCGGAAGGTGTATTTACATTTTGTGAATTCATTTTAAGCTGCGGCGGCGAAGGCCTTAATCCGACTCTGGTAAGACTCAGCTAACCTCACAAAATAATTTTACGGTAGCGTATATATATTGTTTGACGTTTTCTTTTTACAATTATAAAATAATAATTACGTATAGATGACTTACGTAGTAGTGTCTATAATTAATTTTAAAAAACTATTTAATAAAACCCCTTGTTTTTATTAAAAACTAAGAGTTCAATATCAGTACCACTTGTAACTTAACCATATTAGTAACTTAAACATACCTTGCCAGGGCCCGTCTCCACGTGAAATATTATTTGGCGACTCCGTTCTTAAATAATACTCCTTTTTTTCGCAAATTTTCAACAAAAATTAGGCAACCTTGTATAGGGCGGTACCTATACAAGGTTGCACCTATGCAGTGGTAGCATTAATAGTATCTAATAAATTTTTACAAATTAAGAAATTAAAAGCTGCGTTCTATTCTAAAATATTTGATTGTTTGCTAACTTTTACGTTTTATTGCCATAAATATATCAACGAAATATGAAGTATATTTTTAAAAAAGTCGGTGAACAAATACCTTATCAAAAAGCTATTGACAAAAATGCGAAATATGGTAGGAAATTTAATATGTATTTTAAATAAAAGAGCATCCATCGAAAACATATTCTAATAATGAAATACTATGCTTTATTCTTTTTATGTGTATTCAGAAACTCGCCTACGTTTCAATAGCTCGGCTGAATATTAATATCGCAAGTTCGACTTTAATAAAAATCTATCTATAGAAAACATTAAAATTAAATCAAAAAGATGTCATATAAATCCTTTGATTTTATTTCTGCAGTATTACATCATGGAAAAGAAAATGATCTACTAAATAATTAGATATACGGTTTTGTTCTGTAGTTGTGTAAAGTGCTATAGACTTTTTGAACGGAAGAGGTGGATTCCAAAAAGTCATAATTGAAAGAAGTAAATTTTTCAGGAAAGAATTTTTTCTATGGTTAAGAAACTAATTAAATGTTACTTTGAAATCAGTCATGTAATTTACAGGTTTAAATTCTTGTTTAAAGACAATTGAAAGTAAGATTTGAATAGAAAATAATGGGAATAAGCCACAATTAAAGATAAAAATACGTTTATTGACGTTTCAATTTCCACTTCGGAAATCGTTCTCAAAATACAAACAGTAAATAAAACAAATTTTGTTTTTTTGTTACATAGTGAAAAATTCTTCTAATAATTTAATTTTATCTGACTCATTTATATTGACAATTCAGACATACATTACGCATTTTAAAGTAGACGACTTTAAAATGATATTGCCAATATTGTTGAGTTGCGCTCCTGGGATGACTTTACTTAAAAGATAGTTCATTCGATTATATAAAATCAACTTTAACTTAAAAATATCTGTCAGAAAAAATCATAGCATGTAATTCATCTTTAAAAAGACAAACATATAACATGATGACAGTAAAATTCTCCTGTTAGTGATTCCATAGTAAATTATGAGGGAAAACCAGGAAAAAAACCTCATAATACTATCCCGACATGGTAAGTATTTGTTCGTGCATTTAGTTTACCTTCAATAAACACCAAAATTCTGATTTTATATGTTTCGTTATTTAAAAAACATAAATGATGTATCCTCTATATGTTACCGACTTACTAATACTAGTATTTTCTTATTATTTACCTCCTCTTTCAATATTAGTAACCAGATCCTACTACATTATGCCGAGGAATTTGCGACACAATTGGCCTCATTTAGCATAATTAGAGCAGCTTTGATTTTTCTTTTTTTACCATCCGTTTCTTTTAGGACTAGATTTGAATTATTCCATTGAACCCTATATTCATGATCTCATGAGTGTTTGCATATTTGAGATCTATCAAATTCTCTATTTTTAATATAAGATTGATGTTCACTTATTCTAACATTTAATGACCTTGATGTTTCACCTAAATAAAACTGATCGCATTTACAAGGTATTTTATAAATGCAATTCTTTGTCCTTTCTTGTTCATTGTTAGGTTTGGTTTTGGACAAAATAGATCTCAACGTGTTTGTTGTTTTGAATGTTGTTGAAATGTTGAATTTATTTCCTATCCTTTTAAGTTTTTCTGATAATCCTTTTATGTATGGTATTGTTATTTTCCTCGTATTATTCCTTGTATATGCTGTAGAATCTCGTTGTTCTGTTCTATTCGATCGATGGTTGAAAATTCCTTATTTATAAACGATAAAGGATAATAATTTTTAATAAAACAGATGTTAACATATGTTTCTTCTCCAAGAACGAATTTTCGTTAGAACAAAGAACAAGACAGGACAAAGAATTGCATTTATAAAATATCTTGTGAATGCGATCAGTTTTATTTAGGTGAAACATCAAGGCCATTAAATGTTAGAATAAGTGAACATCAATCTTATATTAAAAATAGAGAATTTGATAGATCTCAAATATGCAAACACGCATGGGATAATAAACATAGGGTTCAATGGAATAATTGAAATCTAGTCCTAAAATAAACGGATAGTAAAAAAAGAAAAATCAAAGAAGCTGCTCTAATAATGCTAAATAAGGCCAATTGTGTCGCAAATTCCTCGGCAGAATGTAGTAGGATCTGGTTACCAATATTGAAAAAGGAAGTTAATAACAAGAAAATACCAGTATTAGTAAGTCAGTAACATATAGAGGATACATCATTTATATTTTTTAAATAACGAAACATATAAAATCAGAATTTTGGTGTTTATTGAAGGTAAACTAAATGCACGAACAAATACTTACCATGTCGGGATAGTATTATGAGGTTTTTTTCCTAGTTTTTCCCTCATAATTTACTATGGAATCACTAACAGGAGAATTTTACTGTCATCATGTCATGTGTTTGTCTTTTTAAAGACGAATTATATGCTATGATTTTTTCTGACGGATATTCTCAAGTTAAAGTTGATTTCATGTAATCGAATGAACTATCTTATAAGTAAAGTCGTCCCAGGAGCGCAACTCAACAATATTGGCAATATCATTTTAAAGTCGTCTACTTTAAAATGCATGATGTATGTCTGAATTGTCAATATAAATGAGTCAGATAAAATTAAATTATTAGAAGAATTTTTCACTATGTAACAAAAAACAAAATTTGTTTAATTTACTGTTTGTATTTTAAGAACGATTTCCGAAGTGGAAATTGAAACGCCAATAAACGTATTTTTATCTTTAATTGTGCCTTAGTCCCAGTTAAATAGTAATTAATGTACCTGTCTATATTATCTCATTGTTTTATTGGCTTGATAATTTTTACCAAAACCTTTATTCTTTGCAACAATAAATGTTTTAAATTTAGTACATTATTTTTTTTGTTACATCAGCATTGTAGTAGGATATATTTGGTCAAATAAATATAAATCACTCCGTATATCGCAATCCACGTGACGACCTAATTGTATAACTTGTTGCTATGTCGGCAGAATTTGAACCCGGACCAAAAGTTTGTTCCCTTCCACGAGTCTGCTAATACTTCAAATTTATGACCTGCTCAGATTGCTTTATTACGTCCGAAGAAAACTTCTAAATTATTATGAAAATTAAATTTCCTTGGCTCTTCTTATTCAACGACTTATGTTTATTGCCCTTATTAGAGATTTTATTGCTATGTTCTAAGAGAGGGCGTGGTAAACGTACGGCAATAACGGGTTTTTCAGGATAAAGATAATCTGTATGTTAACCTCACAATTAAATCATTTTTGTAGGTATCGCCAATATCAACGTCAGTTTTTATGTTTAATCTTCATAAACACCATTAAAGCAGAATTGGAATACGGAGAGAAGAATAATGTGTATATATATATATATATATATATATATATTATATATATATATATATATATATATATATATATAGGTATATTAATATATATTTATCAAATTATTCTCGACCGTACTGTGTTAAATATTATTTGTAGTCTCAGCAATTGGTCTGTATGAAATGAATCTCTATTTGTTATTTCTCAATATTTCGTCACGATTTTGTGACTTCTTCAGGAGAAAACTGTAAATTTATTATAATTATTATATGTAAACAAAATGAATATTTCAATACCTACAACTTAAGATTAAAAATTTAAATTTTGATAACATATCCAATTTAAATAAATGACATTTTTTTTGATTTTAATTAATTTGGGAGTTATGGTAACCGCAATATTTTATAGAGTGAATTCCCATTGTACAATTTTTAGCGAATAAGTTTTACTAAACAATTACATATTGTGACAGTATTATCCATATAATAAGGTGCAAAAGTAGAATATTGAGAAAGAATTCTTTTCTCTCAGAAAAAAGGCAAAAAGAAGCAAATAAGATAGATTTGATGATTTTACGTCGATTAAGAAATTTAGCCGTTGCAAGATGTGAAGAAACAATAAAACAAAGATTTCGGAATTTCGGAACAGAAATCAAGTTGCATCAATATTAAAAAGGGAATTATTAAATCCTTATAATGATAGTATCAAAATTACTTTTTCTAACGAAAATTTGTTCATAAAGGACAACATTTGGTAATATGTGTTTTATTAAGTATGATTATTCTTTAACGTTTATAAATAAGGAATTGTCAACAATCGGCCGAATAGAACAGAACAAGTTCAAAATTCGTCAGTATTGCCACCCGCCTACCATTTGGCACTAATTGAATTGACGACGACAATCTTATTAAACACTGAAAATCATTTCTACAGTTATACCACGAATTTCCAATCTAGATCTATTTTTTACTTAAACCCCATATGAAATAATTAAGTGGTGTAAGATCTGTAGATCTTGGGGCTATTTCATTAATCCTCATCTACCAATAGATTTCCTAAAAAAAGATCTGTTTAAAAAATCACGAACAGAAAGTGCAGACTGTGGCGGTACACAGTCTGGCTTAAACTATGAGTTTTCATTTGACAAACTACGATCATTTTCATTTGCAAAAATGTCTGCAAGGTTGGTAATAATTGTAAAAAATCAAGATATCTTTGCCTCGTGAGCACTTCACTGGTCAGGGCACCAATTGTTCAATATATTTTATCTTAGCCTAGTGATAAGTCCAGATGGAGTAGAAACAAATCGTAAGTCAATTTTGGACCATTCTGAAACGTTTTTTGTCTAAAAGAATAATTTTTGATAATTTTGAAAGATATTTAATTCAAAATTATTATTAAAAATATTACAAATTTTATTAACAAAACATGTTACATGGTTTTTAAAACTTTTGTTATATACATTATAAGCAAAGAATACCACATATTTACGTCGCTTACTACGAAATGCGTAATATAATAGCCCAGAAATACCA
Organism: Diabrotica balteata; assembly: GCA_918026665.1. Classification (NCBI taxonomy): domain Eukaryota; kingdom Metazoa; phylum Arthropoda; class Insecta; order Coleoptera; family Chrysomelidae; genus Diabrotica; species Diabrotica balteata. The sequence goes on from OU898280.1 coordinate 37,603,897, forward strand.
TTTAATGCTATAAACTTTATTAGCCATTACAAGAATTTTTATTACAGTCTCACATGTCGCGTTCGTTAAAAATCAATTCTGGTCATATAATCTCAATAATATCAAGAATAATATGGTTTGGGCAAAGTATTTTTGCAACAGTTCGTGCGCGTACACAGAATTCCAATGGAATGACGATCGTGACTTGACTTAAATTGAAGAATCCATCAAAATTCTACACGGAAACCGTAGTTGGGAACGTTCTTTGCTCAAAAATAGAGTTATTGGTCAGCTTCTAAAAATTGAGAATTGGCAAATAGAATTTATTATGAACTTTTCGACAAATACTTTAGTTTTTGTATGAAAGCTTACAGTTTTAAAAACAACGTTTTTAGCAATTGTATAATATGAAAGATAACATTGCTAAGAGCAAATACTAAGTGGTAGAGAGAAATACGCTTATTCTTCATTATAGATTATATTCATCTTTTTTCTATTATATTGGCAATAATAGAAATAGTTTGGTTACATTACTATATCTAACAACAGGAATATTATTTTAATTCTGGTATCACAACTAAAGTCTTCTAAAAAATTGGCACGTGAAAAAAACACGTGAATTTGACCATAATTTGGCTGTATTAATAAACAATTAGTTGTTGTTTCTTCTACTCAAATAGACACTAAAGTATATCTCTTCGACGATTTTTAAAGATGCAGTGTAGGAAAGATCAAATGTAGGAAATTTATATTATTTATGATATATAGAGAGGAAAAATTCTACACTGTTCTACTGTAAGTATTAATAAACTGCACTGAGCAAGACCATTCTTCTGTAAAACTCTATCTACCATTCTAACCATAAATGAAATTAAAAAAAAATACAACGGTTTGCGCACATATTCACATTCAACTGAATACTGAAATCCTGCAAATTATGATAACTGTAAGTCTCTCTCTTCAATCCTGACCACCCAGGGGGAGTGTAGTGGTCGACGTGATGTCGTGTATTGTCCGTCTCCAGAGATCTCTGTCTCTGGTCATTTCTTTTAATTCATGCATAAGTCTTTGGCATATTCCTGTAATTTGATATATCCATCTTGTTAGGGATCTTCCTCGTGATCTTCGGCCTTCTACCTTTCCTTGTATTATAAGTCTTTCCATGTTTTTTTCTGTGTTTGCTCTCATAACATGCCCAAAATATTTTGATTGTTGGAGATTTTATTTTACTAGAGTTTGGGACTTTACTAGAGAGTCGTTGGCTAACTTTTAGCTCTCTTAAAATTGAATTATTTGTTCTACGGTTGGTCCAAGGAATTCGTAACATTCGTCTCCAACAGAACATTTCAGTGGCGTCTATCTTTCTTCTCTCCGATTATCTCAGAGTCCAAGATTCACATCCGTAGGCCAGTATTGGGAATATTAAGCAGTTGATCAACCTCATCTTTATCGCTCTTGAGATTTGACTGTCCTTCCATATTTTGGTCATTTTTGCTGTAGTAACTTTTGCTAGATCACATCTACGTTTATTCTCTTCTTGTAATGACCCTGTGTTTGTGATTAATAATCCCAGATATAAGTATGAGCTCACAAACCCGAACCGGTCAATTGTGGTTATGTGTGGATGATTGTTGTGTACTCTATCCACTATCATAATCTTTGTCTTTGATATGTTTAATTGCAGACCAAATATTTGACTTTCGTTTTCGATCAGTCGTATAAGTTCTATCAGCTCTGCTTGACTATTTGCAAGAAAGGCTGTGTCATCTGCGAAACGTAGGTTGTTTAGTTTATGACCATTTATTGAGATGCCCTTTTCCCATCCTTCAAGTGCTCTTGACATAATATGCTCCCCATATACGTTGAATAATTGTGGAGATAGTATACATCCTTGTCTGACACTCCGTTCGGGATGAAACTCGTTCAAAAGTGTGTCAAGTACTTTAACTGATCCAGTATAGGTCGGTTATAAGCGTAATTAGATGTTGTGGTACGCCTACTTCTTTTAGTATTCGCCATAAGTGTCTCCACTTGACCCTGTCGAACGTTTTACGGTAATATATAAAACAGATGTATAGTGGGATGCTAAATTCTCTAGATTTCTCGATTATCTGTCTTATATTCAGCAGGTGTTCTCGAGTGCCTCTACCCTTGGTAAATCCAGTTTTCTCTTGTGGAATTTCTCTTTGAAAGAATGTTTTCAGTCTTTCATTGATTATATGTAGCACTATCTTGCTGGCATGGGATATAAGAAAGATAGTTCTATAAGTGTCGCATTTATGGAAGCTGCCTTTTTAATGTATGGTCGTTATTGTAGATTTTGTCCAGTCTTCAGGCCATTGTTTGGAATGCCATATTTGGTTACAGAGTAGATAAAGTAACTTTACGCCGGTTTCTTCTGTGGCTTTAAGCATTTCTGCTGTTATCATATCTGGACCTGGTGCTTTGTTATAATTGAGCTTGTTGATAGCCTGTCTGACTTCATTTTCGAGTATATCAGGTTTTTCTTCCACCTCGTCAGAGATTTGGCTAACAAGCTCTTGGCGTTGATCATCTTTATATAGGTCCTTGCAATACGATCTCCATGTCTCTGCTATGTCTTCTCTGTTTGTTCTCAGGGCTTCAGTGTTATCTTCAATGGCCCAGGTTCAGGCTCTGAAGTCTCTTGTCAGGTAGCGTATTTTTCTAAATAGATCTCTCGGCTGATTATTCTGACCATGTCTCTCAATTTCTTTGCATATACTTTGATAGTACTGTTTTTTGTCGGCCTTACAACTTCGTTTTATTTCTTTATTGAGGTTTCTTAAACTAGATTTTTTTCTTTCACTATGTACACCACTGTAAGTGGTAACTGTAAGTACCAGTGTCCTATTAATATAGATCATTCTTATAATGACGCTGATCTTTACTAGGAAAAAAGACGCTGTTCAAGACGTAACTGTATTAAATCAATTTTCAACCGGAAGTATCATAGAATAGAGCGAAGGTAGTCTTAAACGTAAAGAACGAACGAAGAAATATGATAACAAGGACTAAAAATGTTACGTTCACTGCAATTACTAACACAAGGGCACACCAGGAAGAAATAGATAGAAACCATCAAAATGACGTGAAAGATGAAACCAATATTAAACAACTGAACTAAAGGTTAGTGGACACTCTAAGGAAGGCACAGAAGAACTGTCAAGTTAAGCAAATAAGAAAAAATGAAAAACTTGCAAAAAGCACAAGAAACCTTATAGAAAAAGAAGGGGAATGAAAGATATGCACACAGTAAATATCGCAGAGCTAAGGAATTTAAAAGAAAAACATTTCAGAAGCTGTTAGGTAAGACGAAAGGGATTTTTATACTAAAGAAACAACCAATACCATAGAACAAAATAAAAGCCTTAAAGTTCTAAAACGAAAGTTGAAGACACGAACCAGGAACATTTATAAGCTACAAAATAGACAAGGACATGCTGTACATGAACAACAAGAAATTATGAAAATTATCGAAGAGTACTATAGAACATTATATCGTCGATATGCTTATATTCCAGAGGTGGAAATACCAGCCATACAAAATCAAGGATCAGAGGAACTTCTAGATATAACCGAATAGGAAATCAAATCAGCGTTAAAAGGATGAAGAATAGCAAATTACCAGGAGAAGATGGCATTGTAAGTAAAATGCTAAAATGAGAAGGCGAATGTGTCATAAAAACTTTAAAAACCCTTTGTAATGCCTGTCTCTTTGAAGGTGTTACACCAGAAAAATGGAATAGTGTCATTATGATAATATTGCACAAAAACGGAGATGTAATAGAAATTGAAAACTACAGACCTATCAGCTTATTATCTGATTTATATAAGCTCTTTATGAAAATAATTACCAACAGACTGGAACTTAAGCTGGATTTTCACCAACCGTTAGAGCAGGCCGGATTTGGGAGTGGCTTTGGAACGAATGACCACCTACAAATAATAAAATCCTTAATAGAGAAAGTTACAAAATACAACAAGCCATTGATATTAATTTTTGTAGATTTTGAAATGGCGTTTGACTCAGTCCAGCATAGCTCCATGTTACCTGGACATGGAAGCCCGATTGGGTCTCTAAGTTATAAAGGGTTTTACTAATTTTTTTTCTTTAAATGTTAGTTTCCAGTTAAAAAAGTTACATAATAAGATCAAAAACTAAATATTGTTATATTGCTTTTTAAAATATTTTGTTACATAGGCTGCAAATCACTAATGGAATAAAATTATTTCTGTTCTTGTTAAAAAAAAAATATATATAAAAACGCTGGGACACGTATACATTTTATGTATAAAAAGGCGCTTTTTAAATATAAATTTAAGTAAACTGATAAAAAAGTAAATACTTTAGATGTATAATAATATATTTTATTAATAAAATATTTAGAAATTATCCAGAAGGATTACAAATATCTTCAAAACGTTTTCGGCCAATGAGATCATTATTATACAATTATGATGACACACTGTCAATGATATAAGGTGCCACTTTAGTAACTTGCGAAGTACTATGGAAATTGTGGCAAACGTATTACTAGACCTGTGTTCTCTGATTTCAATGATAATAATGAAAAAAAAAATCTTAAATATTGTTATGTGGTGCATGTTGCGCTGTTTTCAAAATTAATTCAGTGGTAAAGGCGTAAACTTACTGAGCGTAACAATTTAGAGACTGTGAGTTCTAATCGGAACTCATCACTTTATGCCCCCATAAAATTATTAGACCCTTCGAGAAATAATGCAAAAACACTTCACAACACTCATTATCTCGAAAATAATATTTGTATAAGACACGTGGGCAGAATTATCATATTTGTAAGTCTAGATCAGATATTGCACATTCTTAATGAGTTACACTGTATATAATTATACCATTTGTCTTGTGTTGTCACGTGGTTTTTATCTATTGTTTCTATTATACAACACTATATTTTAGATAATAGATTTTTGAAAATTAATTCTCAGAAAGTATATGAAACTTGTCTCCAAAAGATATAAAAATAAACTTTGAATAAATCTCACAACGAATAGCACATATTTCTTATCGTTCAGCTTTCTTCGAGCAGTCTAGACCTTATTTTAAATTTTATGTGAATGTCGGAAATATCTCCAAGGTACTTAAAATGATTTAGCAACTGCTTTTTGAAACTGTAATGGGTTTATTGTACCTCAAAAAGCATTATAAACATTTTATACGGAGTCGATGAAAATTGCCGGACTTTTAGGAATATATCCATAAATTGATCTCTTTCTAGATTGTTGAAGTTTTCCAGAACTTGTTATAAACGACATACTTCATCAGTTGCGTAAATATGAGCTAACTTAACACTCTAAAATGGAAAGTATCGGCAAAGCAATGTAAGCGGATTTTTAAAAACATGGAATTAAATTTTATATGGTCTAGCTAAAGAGGAGATGTTCTTTTTCTTTGGTACACACATAAAAGTCAGCCATAAAGATCGACCTTCTTCTTATGGTGGCTATCCGTTACGGATGTTGGACACTAACATGTCTATTCTGACTTTGTTGACTGCTGTCCTGAAAAGTCCGGTAGTAGTTAAGTTAAACCATTTTCGCAGGTTATGCAACCAGGATATTCTTCTCCGTCCTGGACCTCTTTTCCCATGCACTTTACCTTGAAGTATGATCCGAAGTAGGTCATATCGTTGTTCATTGCGCATTATATGGATCAGGTGTTCTAGTTGGCGACGTTTTATGGTTACGACTAGTTCGCGCTTTTTAGCCATTCTATGTAGTACTTCTTCGTTGGTAACTCTGTCTATCCAGGAAATCCTCAACATGCGTATATAACACCACATCTCAAATGCTTCAAGTCTCTTCAGTGATGCTTCAGTTAAGGTCCATGACTCCACCCCACATAGAAGAACGGAACATACGTAGCATTTATAAACGAACTTTTATTTCCAATATTATGTCGTGGCTGTTGATTTTTTTCATTTTGACCTAACAAGACCTGATTTCAAGATCGACCTATAAACTGAAAATACTATTGTCAACGCTTCTACATTTTCACTTCAACCTGCAACACCTGAACGTATTATATGTCGTCACCATGTTATTGTCGTCATCATTATCGTCCCATTTATGAATCCTTGAAAATTTTACTTTTTTTGTCCGTAAAATTTGTAACTTTCAAGAAAAATTTTCCATAGATATATTAGGCTATAGTTGATTAAATTATAAATATACTTTTATTATCCATTCAATAAAAAAAAAATACAAACATCTGACAAGTTTTCTGACTTCCTTTTGACTTAAGCCGACGACGAAGCTGACGAAGCCGAACAACTAGCCCAGGACAGAGAAGGATGGAGGGAAATCGTAAAAAAACTGTGAGGGCCTGATGGTGTCACCACATCCCAAAAGGGATTAGGACTGAGGAGGAGAGGCCCAGATATTTATAGCTATACAGCTGTTCAATTAGCGTGCTGTGTTTTGAAAAAATTAATTTTAAGTCCAATTCCTGTACATGAGCTCTGAAGGTCTTGAAGAAGCTGGCACGCATGATCTACCCGGTCTGCAATAAGGACTATGTCGTCTGCAAATCTCAAGATTTATAGCGATAAATAGCTTAGGAGAGATGGTATCTCCTTGCCTAATACCTCTCTCGAAGGGAACGAAGGAAAATGTGTATGTGTTGCCATAATTAATTCTAACTGCAGCTGTATTATATATACATATATATATATATATATATAATATATATATATACACTCCGCGTTATAGAAAACGGGCCACCCCAAATATTTAAAATATTTTTGAGATTATTATTTATTGCTACAAAATTAAGTATTTATTTTTTCTTATATTAAATCAGTAACTCGTTTAGTAAAACTCGTTTAATAACTCGAAAATAAAAAAATTAAGAAAAATCGGAAATTTGTTGAAAAAATCAACTTACAATTTTTAAAACAACAATGAACTGTATCTTAAAAATAAAGCTGATACCCATTTTCAGTAATGGGTATTGCCACCTCGATTCTAGATGACACTCCTCATTCGATTTCGCATGAAATTTATAACGTTTTGGATATCTCTTTGGGAAAAAGTGCCCCATTCCTCAATGAGTGCCATCTGGAGCTCTCCAGGTGTTGTTGGAGCAGGTATGCGACGCCTAATGCGAATTTTTAGCAGGCTCCATATATGCTCAATAGAATTTAAATCGGGGCTTTGAGCAGGCCAGTCTATTTATTGAATATCAACTTTGTCAAGGTACTCCTTTACTATCATTGCCGTGTATGGTCTCGCATTATCCTGCATTAGCAGAAATTCGTTTCCAATAAATCCAGCATGTGGCATCACATGATGTTGTATGATTTCCGGTATGTACTTTACTGCTGTTAACGCACCCCTGTCAATCACGACGAGATCCGTATACGCATCAAAAAAAATCCCTGCCCAAAACATTACTGAACCACCACCAAAAGAAACCCGTGGTGCCCGAGTGCAACCAGCGAAACGTTCTCCAGCTCGTTTGTACACCTAACTACGTCCGTCTTTACCATAAATAGACATTTTACATTCATCCGTACACAATACTTTTTTCCAATCGTCTGCTAAGCTGTCCAATTGATGTGCTCACGGGCAAAATCTATTCTTCGACTTTTGTAAGCTGGGGAAAGTAAGGGTCCAGTTGCTGGACTGCAAGCTGTCAAATCTTGCTCCCTTAATCTCCGCTGAATAGTAGAAAGGCTGATTGCTGGTCCTTGAGCTTGCTGTAAATGGTCTTGAAGCATTCTAGCGGTTTGGTTCCGATTCTGTAATGCAGCAAGAAGGACGACGCGATCTTCCCTAGCTGTTGTTTTCCTTTTTGGACCCGTACAAGGTCGTCGTTGGTGAGATCCTGCGACAATAAATCGTTGCCGGGTTCTTTTTACAATCGAAAGACTAACATTCAATTGTCTTGCAACTTGTTTTTGACTTAATCCACTTCTCAGTAAATTTCAACCGATTTTTGAAAATTCTTCATCGTTATTAACTAAAGACTACTTCCCACTAAGTCGGTTACTGTAATACTAAAATACGTTTAAAACTCATTAGAACCCTTTACAATATCAAACATTTCTCAAAACAATCACTTCCTCGAAAATTGATCAAGTTGTAAGCAACTTTTTCTTAATATTGTTTTGTTTTATAGTTTCTACGAATATCCTTAATCCAATTACAGGGTCATTTTGCTTTCGCAACAACCCATTTAACTTAAATAACCCAAGACACATTAAAAATAAAATAATGTTTATTTAATATACAACAAAATAAATACTTAATTATGTAGCAATAAATAATAATTTCGAAAATATTTTAAATATTTGGGGTGGCACGTTTTCTATGACTCGGAGTGTATATATATATATATATATATATATATATATATATATATATACATATATATATATATATATACATATATATATATATATATATATATATATATATATATATATATATACTGGAGACTCCAGCTCCTTAATTAAAAATTTGAAGATTTCAAGTAGATATATAATTAGCAAACTTTTTTTTTTCATTTTTGCATTAAAAAGTCTCATAATAATAAATTGAAAACTAACTATTTTGTATTTAATTTTCTTGAACCAAAATAAATGACTTAAAACTTTCAAGTTCGATTTGTACATAATGAACAAAATGTGAGTCTGATCGTTCTTTCCCGTGACCCTTCAAATGTTTAACTGCTGCTTAATAACCTTTCTGTCTGATAGAAAAATATGCCTGTAATTAGTAAGATTTGTAACCTATGTTTAGAAAAAATTCATGAAAAAAATAATAAAATGAAAAATTAAAAAAAAATTAAAAAAAAAGATTAAAAAAAATTAAATAAAAAGAATATAAAAAAATACTTAAAAAATAGACTTAAAAGGAAAAAAATAATAAATTAAAAAAAGAAAAAAGAATTTTAAAAAATATATTCAAAAAATAAAAAAAAAATAACAAAATAAAAAAAATTATATAAATAAAAATATACTAACACAATCACTAAAAGAATCTAAACCTCCGAGATGTTTAATCGGGTTTATGTCCTAACGTTGTGAAAAAAAATATATTACCATAGTTATATTTATTAACAAAGTAGGTAGATTACTTTATTTTTTTTTATTTGTAAGATGTACACACTATGTATTTCTTATGACGTCTTTCAATAACTAAATTATAATAAAGGTATGATATAGTATTTATTAACATAGTATGTGCATTAGCTTAGTAAGAAATAATTATATTTAGCCATACGGCTCACACTCCCACTAAGGGGAAAATTCACTCATCCCAGATACCTACGGTATCAAAAGGATTGAGCTCTGATGGGACTCTTTCCGTGTTATCGAGCCCTAGGTGACTTGGTATGTTGGAGTATCTCCCAGAAATTTTCTCCCAGTATAGCTTGTAGTTGTCATTTTCAAGCATTCTGTCAGGGACATATTGATAATAAGGAAGATGGTCGGTTTGAAAAAGGCCCTAGTTTGTCGGCTAGTTCTTGGAGGATAATCTTTCCTACTGAATCATGGCGTTCTTTATGATCGGTACCGACAAATGCCTGGCAGCCACTGGTAAGATGTTGGATGGTTTCTTGGGATCATTTCTTGGCATCCATATCGGATTATGTCATTTTGGACTTGAGTATCTTTAACAATATATTTTAGGTAATTTTTAGTTGGAATTACCTGATCCTGAATGGCAAGTAGGAAACCCTCAGTCTCGGGAAACATCTTTCCTGATGTCAACCAATAGTTCGACGATGTATTGTCGACATATTCTTGGCTGATCTCATTGAGATGTCGCCCATGCAGAGGTTTACTCATCCAGGTGCGCATATTATTATTATTATTATATTAATATAATCATGTTTTACTAATTGACATATTTAAATTCTTTAAAAAAAACTTATGTTGATTGAGACTGGCTGAATGACAATTGTCCAAGCCAAGGAATTTAAAAAAAAAGAATTTGTTTACGTTTATCATGAACAGCAACTTCTTAAAATTCTCAGTGTACATTTAAGTCAACAAAAACAAACCGAGAGCAATTCTATTAAAAATATATGTATGATTTGTTGAACAAGCCCGTTTATATTCGGACCAAGCGGTAATTCGGCAAGCGATGATTTCGGTTGAAGACGCAGTCGGGACAGGGACGAGGACTGTAATCTGGAATATTTCCATTGAAGAGGAGAGCAAAGGGCAATTAAGAGCGAAATGAGTATTAACGATTCGAGTTCCGTTCGTTGAATGGGTGGGGAGCTATATGCATAGCAAATTAGATAAATCTCGAAAGCCATAAATTTAATTACGAGATCGTCTCGAATGCAAGGACTTACGATAAACTTGTAATTCGGTTGGAAATGGCACAATAAATTCATTAAAAATGTTTTTCAAAGGAAATGTTTTACGAATTAAATTTTTTTGCTGAAAGGTAAAGAATTTTCTATATTTACAGTCCGACGATTGAAAAAGAAAATTATCCTTTATTTCACCTGCTCTTTCTGCCAGGCCCAATAACTCTTACATCGAAACGGTTTTATTCTAATTAAAATTCTTAAGTTTTATCAAAAAAGTTTGTTTATATGAATAATCAAAATAATAAACGAGTTTATTAGGATGTTTTTGGAAGTTTTTTCATTAATCTTTATTACTTGACTGTTTCTTAAACTCTTATAAAGAGTTTACTACAGGTTTCGACCTTAAGGTATTCTTGAAGTCCTTCAAGTTGTTTTTAAAATATACAAGTGGATATAATCAACAAATAATCTTCGGTATATCTATTCCAGTGTAAACACAATATCCATATATCTGAAAAATTGTAAATAAACAGGTCGTCTGGCCTAGTAGATTTTTTCACGGTGAAAGCTGAAAGTTTTTTTTGTATACTCTACATCCATGTTTGTGGCTTGCCATTTACCACTTCCATCTCATTTTTCCATTTTTTATTTGGTGGTATTATAGAGTCCCTTTTAAACTTAAGCTTTTTTTTACTGCTTCGCTCATGTTCGTTCGCATTTTGGGCTGGGTTTCATCGAGGTTTTCCTGAATACTGTTTTTTATCTTTAAGTATGGCCTGCGACTCAATCAAGATCAATAGTTTTGTATGAGTAAGGCTGCGTAATAATAACAAAATTATTGTAAATGAGCACGAAATAAGAAAATAATGGCAGCTGTATATATTAGAGTTGTTTAAGTTGTGGTTAAGAAGACAGGTTTAATATTACCAAATTTTACCAAAACTATACTGACGGCCCAACAATTATGAAATGCTAGAACACGCTATAAATAATGCTCAAGTTAGAAAAGCTTGTAGTCCAGATGATACACCAACTGAGTTGCTGAAACTAATATAGGATAATATCATAAAAGTAGTAGTTAGTCTTTTTAATTCAATGTATAACACCGGAGTGATTCCCACAGATTAGCTCAAAACCATCTTTGTCACAATACCTAAAAAACACAATGCGAAAAAATGCTCAGAATATCGATTAATTAGTCTAATGAGCCACCTCTTAAAATTTTCTTAAGAGTACTTCACAACAGATGAATGACACATCTGAAGAAGTTAAAGGGAGAGTACTGCTAGCAAACAAATGTTATTTTGGACTAAGCAAGCAGCTAAAAAACAGAAATTTAAGCCAGAAAACCAAACTAATAATATATCGAACACTCATCCTACCAGTGCTGACATATGGGTCAGAAACATAGACCATCTCCCAAACAGACGCAAATCTTCTGCTCGTCTTCGAAAGGAAGATACTAAGAAGAATAATGGGCGCATTCTGTGAGAATGGTATTTGGAGAAGGCGATATAATTTCGAATTGTACGAGAAGTATAAAAAAATAGTAAATGGTAGAGATGTAATATCCTTCATAAAAATAGGTAGGCTTAGATGGGCTGGACATGTGTCAAGAGCAAATGAAAATTACCCACCCAGACGAACTCTATTATCGGTCCCAGTGGAAAATAGGAGTAGAGGCAGACCACGACTGAGATGGAGGGACGGTGTGGACGAGGACGCAAGGAAAATCGGCGCGGCAAATTGGCAACGGTTGGCGATGAACAGAAACGACTGGCGAAATAGACTGGGGAAGGTCAAGGCTCAACTAGAGCTGTAGCACCACTGATGATGATGACTTCACAACAGAATTAGATACAAATGCAAAGAAGATATCGAATATACCCAATTTGGTTTTAGAAATGCTATGGGAACCAGTTAGGTACTTTTTGCGCTTAACTTCCTATTATAAAAATGCCCTGACCAAAGAAAAGACGTATTTGCATTTTTTGTGGACTTGTAGACTACAGCATGTAAAATTAATGCAAATACTGAAAAATATCGGAATAAATGACAAGGATATTCGTGTCATTAAAAATTTGTACTGAAGTCAAAATGCTATCGTAAAAATTGGAGATAAATACACCGATAAAATCTCCATACAACGAGGAGTCAGACAAGGCTGCATTTTATCGCCAACATTCTTCAATGTTTACAAGGACCAGTTATTTAAAAAGGCACTTGAGAGACAAACATATGAACTAAAAATCAACGGGGAACTACTTAATGTGATAAGATATGCAGACTATACAGTAATTCTGTCAGATAATATTGAAGGTCTCCAAATTCTGCTTGATCGTATTCACGAGGAAGAAGAGGACATGACAATTAAAATAAACTGAAACAAAACCAAATTTTTAGTGTTTAGTCGGGATCCACAACCCGATGCAAAGCTTCATTTAAACGGAGTAAAAGTTGAGATAGTTCACAAAATGACATATTTGGGAACTGTGATAACGAACCAACTAGATTCAGACATAAATATAAAACGTAGAACGTCCAAGTAGATTCAGACATAAATATAAAACGTAGAATAGCAATGACTGAAACTACTTTTATGAAAATGAAGATATTTCTTTGCCATAATCATCTCACTTTAGAACTAAGACAAAGTGCGATGTTTGGTTTGTACATTTATATAGTGCAGAAGTGTGGAGGCTCAAAGTATCGATCATGAACAAAATTAAAGCATTGGAAATGTGGGTTCAAGACGAGTGCTGAATATATATTGGACAGCAAGAAAAACTAATAACGAAGTACTAAGGAGAGTCAACAAAGATAGAGAACTGCCAAAGACTGTTAAACGTTAAAAAATATCTTATCTGGGACATATAGTAACGGTTAGTCGATATAAAATATTACAACTGATCCTTAAAGCTAAAATAGAAGTGCGTAGAGGTGTAGGAAGGAAACGGGTTTTTTGGTTGAGGAACATTCATGAAGGGACTCGGATATCAAATGCGGGATAATTATTCGATATTGCAGAAGATCTAGAAGACTTCGCAATGGTGATCGCCAACGTCGGATAATTCTGATATGGCACGCGAAGAAGAAGAAGAAACCTGCGTAGGTCCTTTTCTTTGCCATATTTGTTCACTTTTTTATGGTCTATAATTTTGTCACCAAAAATTAGATAACGGATACTTACTACCGTCATAGTCTTACATACTAGAAGGAAGCCTGGGTCTCTAATACTGAAAGTTAATTATTCTTTAGCTTACTGAAATAAATATATTGCATTTTATTGACAGTTTTTTAATTTATTATTACACTATTTTATTTATTATTTATTTATTAAATTTATATACAATACAAAAATTAATTTATTTTACACTAACACTATTCTTGATAATTTATAAGTATTTATTTTCGACCAAAATACGCCCGTAAATTTCAAAACTTTATTATGCGATTTATTTCCTGAACTAACAATACAAGTTTATTTTTAAGATTGACTTAATATAAATTCGTTTACTATTTATATATTCCGGTCCAGTTTCTAGTTTTATCTACGGAATTTCAACGGTTCTTTTTGTTCGACGAGGTTCTCGCCCCACTCTGTGTTTTTCGAAGCAAGCTATTGTACCTTTAGCTCTAGAAAAGCGTGGTGTAACATTGTCCCCTGTGTAAGAGATGGTTTCTTCTGGAAACTTGAGCTAAAACTGAACGCTGGTATCGGCTTTCAATTGTATAATAGATGCAACGGATGCCTTACGCTCCGCAGGTACTAGTGCCTAATATCAGCTTCGGGTCTTTAAAGATTTCCTCCCCCATACTTCGTTCAACCTGCCAATCGAGTTGACGGCACTCTAGCTTTGGTATGGTTAACTTTTGCACGTTGGACTCCAGTACATGCTCTCGTAGTTAAAACAATGCTTTCTACAAATCTTGCGAGGTGTATTGGGAAAGACCAGTGTGTTTTGTTACCAGATAGAAAAGATCGTAACGTAATGTATCTTTCAAAGCTTTTCCGAAAGCTGACATGAAAGTTTTACAAATCGACCAAATTTCGTTTAGTTAAAAGACGGATGCCAGCGACTAAGCATTTTTATAACTGACCGGGCTGGTATGGGTCAGGTAGTGGTAATCTAGAAGTATGAGTAGATCATGATTTTCTTCAGTGCTAATACCATGTCTTGCTTTACCAGTACCTCCATAAGCACGTCTTATTTTAACTACTAAGTAGTAGTTTTTCTTCTTTTTATGTACACATGACTCTGTGTGTTTTTTAATGTGCCTCCAGTAAGTTGTCGTTATATAGTTTTCGTAGTCTTTCTACCGATCGTCTTCCTATTGGGAAACCGTCTCTTGCCGTCTTTACTACTCTATTTGTAATCATTCGACTTGTGATGATTATGATTATGATGACTTGAATGATTATTACATTCTATGATTCTATTTCTTATTCAGCCCTTAATGTTCTTCACCTCTACGCCGTATATCTTTAATTCTAGCTCTGTCTCATAGTGTCTTGCCATTAGTTTCTCTAAGTGTTTTCATCTCTGCTGTTTCTAAAACCATTTGGTCCTTTTTGTGTCAGGTCAGCATTTACAAATCTGGTATCATACCTAATGAATGGCTAGTAACAACAATAATAGCCATACCCAAAAAGTCTAATGCGAGACAATGTTCGGAACATCGCACCATCAGTCTCATGTGTCATATATTAAAGGTCTTCTTAAAAATCATTCATCGGAGAATATATAAAAAATTGGAAGTTGACATCGGACCCTCTCAATTTGGCTTTAGAGACGGACTAGGAACTAGAGAGGCACCGTTTGCTTTTAATGTTCTAACACAACGTTGCTTAGACGTAAATCAGGACATATTTGTGTGTTTCCTAGACTATAACAAAGCATTTGATACAGTAAAACATAGGCCACTGATGCAAATACTGAAAAATAATAATATTGATACAAGGGACATGCGTGTGATAAGGAATCTATACTACAAACAAGAAGCTACAGTACGAATTAAGAGCTCGATATCAGATAGAATACAGATCAAAAGAGGTGTTTGGCAGGGCTGTGTGTTGTCTCCAACCTTGTTCAATGTCTACGCGGGAGAAGTTATTAAAAAAGCTCTTATGAACGAAAAAGCCGGAATAAAGATCAACGGTCACCCCATTTGCAATATCCGATATGCTGATGATACCGCGCTCATAGCAGAAAATATTGAAGACCTACAGAGATTACTAAACAAAGTGGTAGAAGCAAGTGAAGAATTTGGTCTGTCACTGAATACAAAGAAGACCAAATTCATGATAATTACAAAGAAACGTATCAATAATATCAACTTACATGTAGGACAGAATCTCATTGAACGAGTACAAAATTACAATTACCTCGGAACAAATATTAACGAGTCAAACGAATACACCAGAGAAATAAAAATAAGAATAGAGAAAGCCCGCAGTGCCTTTAACAATATGAAACAAATGTTGTGTAGCCGTAACCTAAGCCTAAAGCTGAAAATACGAATGCTTAAATGTTATGTTTTCTCGGTCCTGTTGTATGGGGTGGAGGCGTGGACACTAAATAAGCAATGTATGGGTAATCTGGAGGCATTTGAGATGTGGGCGTACCGAAGAATGTTAAAAATCTCCTGGAAGAATAAGATAACTAACCAACTTGTATTAGACAGGATGAACAAACAAAAGGAGGTCGTATTGAGTGTTAAAATGAGGAAACTACAATACCTGGGACATATTACACGTGGGAATAAATATCAACTGTTGCAACTAATTATGCAAGGAAAGATTGAAGGTAGGCGCAGCATAGGTAGGAGAAGAATGTCGTGGTTGAGAAACCTCATGGAATGGTTTGCTTGCACTTCCATACAGTTGTTCCGAGCGGCAGCCTCCAGGGTCAAAATTGCCATGATGATAGCCAACCTTCGTAGCGGAGATGGCACGTGAAGAAGAAGAAGTGTCAGGTCTTGTTTCAGCCACGTATGTCATTATTAGATAATAGAACACGTGGATGAATATACATATCTGGGTCAAAATATCAAGGTAAGTAAAGAAATAGTACCGAAATAAGCAGACGCGTAAAATGGGATGGGAAGCATTTGAAAGACTCTCATACCTACTTTAAAATAAAAATATACCTTAAAGACTGCGAACCAAAGTGTTTAATTTCTATATCCTAACTGTACTTACATATGGAGCTCAAACCTTGACATTCACTAAAATAAAGATGGAAAAGAGCAGAAAAACTTAGAGAACTATGAAACGACAGATGCTGGGTATCTCACTAAAAGACCATACCATAAAACCAATGAAGACATTCGTAATAGAACAAAAGTAAAAGATGCTGTCGAACAGGCAGCTAAACTGAAATGGAAATGGGCTGGACATTACGAATGTCTTAGGAATGGCCGATGGAAAAAAGAAATCGGGAATTGGCGGCTATTTGAAGTCAAAAAGCCACGAGGAAGACCGCAAACGTGACGATGTTAAAAGAACTGTAGGGCCAATGTGGAAACGGCTTACAAATAACAGCGACGAATGGCGAGAATTAGGAGAGGCCTATATTCGACAATTCGAATAAAGAGAAGGGCTTAAAAAATATTATTAATGATCTAATTACTTTTTTTCTAACTTCTGCCTCTCATTTTTTACCTATATTTTTATTTCTTCATATTCTTTTTTTCAAGCAGCCTGCGGCTCTGTTTACTCTATTCACTTGGGTTTCTTCTCTATATACTTGAGATTCTTTCACTTTAGTTTCGTAGCTAGATAATATGATGCCTAGATATTTAAACTCCATTACTTGTTCTATTGTCTGGTCTTCCAGCTCCAATGTTAGTGAATTTGCTGTTGTAACCATGCAGTTTGTCTTTTTTGGTTAAATTGACATGTTAAATTTTCTGGCGGTTATATTAAATTGGTGCAGACTACGTTATCAATCGTCTTCGCTTTAAAAGGGTGTAAAGTAATCGTCTTTAAAAGTTTTTTTTTCCCATTTAGTAACCTTTTTTAGTTCTTACTTTTTTATTATTTTATCCATAATCAGGTTGAAAAATAGAGAACTCGGGGAATCTCGCTGTCTTATTCCATTGCCAGCTTCAATATGGTCGGTTAGTTCTTCTTCCACTTTTACTTTTATTTTGTTGTTTTGGTTTTTTACTAGTGCTTAGGCCTTTCACTTATCTAAGGGATAACACTTTCTCGATGATTCGGATTAACGATGGAAAATAGCTAATGTTTGCTATTTTATGGTAACCATAAATTTTGTTTTGGTAATGTTTACACAATACCTACTACATTCCGTAATATGATCTATTAGTTCTTAGTTCTTTTCATAGAAGCCATTTTGTTGTAAATCAGTCGTACCACAGCTAGTTTCCACTGACTATTTTCCATTTTTTTTATGATAGTTATTCCAGGACCATTCATTCTTGAACCCTGTTGCGGCTCGTACAAATCTAGTGCATATGTTTTAGGAATCACTTAGTAGTGTGCGTAAAGTATTTGCTAAATGCGATCTAATGCCTTGCAGTCACGCAAAATGCTACATAGTGTACAGCTTAAGTTCCCATCAAACAGCCTCATTCTATTTAGGTGTCTCTTGACTGGTGTACGTACAGTAAGGAATCCGGTTCTCACAGTCAGATGATTTTTATTTGTCTTACAAAGTCCAATATATATTATGCCATTTATTTAATATGGCAAACCAGCCTTGCCCAATGAGTTATGTTGCCTTGGGAATCAAGGTTTATTTTCGGTAGCAGACGATGCTTTTTGGTACTCCCACGGGCGGCTCTGAAATAAGGTGTTTTGTAGCTGATATTCTTTTAGCAAATACTTCAGCTCTTTTATGGCCATGTATTCTCCGTTAACCTGCATCCCATACAATTGTGACACTTTTATCTTCCGCCAGTCTGTCGAGTTCCTCTTGGCATTTCCACATTAGCTTAGAGTCCCCCTTGAAGCATATGTGAGATCTCATTGATGCTTAGCTATCTGTCCATATACTGATCCGCTTCAGTTCAAATGCCCTCACATAAGTTTGTCTTGTACAGAGCACGATGGAAAAAATTTATATCTAAAAAACAGTAATATATTATACTAACTGTTCAAATTTTCATCACTATCGAATATTCCCACTTCCGACAATTCTGAAATCTTAGACTTATCTGTAGTAGGTATAACCATGAAGTCTATGTCGAGTATTTCCTCTGGACTGTCACTCTCGTGGGCAAATATCTACTTGAAAAGATACTTTAGTTCTATACCTGGGTATCATATGGTCAGAAATGATTATCTATTTGGTATCGCCAATTTCACTTTTAAAGTTACGATGTTTTGATTTAAACGGTACGTTGCTCAGGTCTTCTCTTAGTCTATATTTATCGTTTTTGCGCCTTACAAAGTATATGTAAACAAAAGAAATCAAGTAGGGCCTCCATAGCTACCGTAGGTGTACCTCATAGGCCCTGCCTCACTGTATATCGTACTTTGCTTAGTCTGAGGATGGCACTATTAGATAAATTATATATTTCACAATATATTTTTTTCACTATTTACTTTACTGTGCACTATTTACTATGATATAGTCCATAAATTCCTCGTTTTTAACCTCTACTTTTTTATTGCTAGCAATGGTCTGAAAAGATTACTTATCACTGCATGATATGCTTTTGGTCGGTGAGCAAAATACCATCTTGGCATGCTTTTTTTTTTAATTTATTTGAAATGGTGTTTATTTGGATAGAATTCTTCATAACTGAAAAACTAAAAAATCACTTTGCTTATTTTCAGAACGATGATAAAAAACTATAAACAAAATCGTTAGAGTATATAAAACAGAGACACCAATTTGATACCAAATTTGTTAATTTGTAAAAGAAAAATGCTCAATAATATACTCGGAGAAATTAAATAAGCAAATAGACAACAAAGAAGACTAAAAAACCGAGAAGTAGCAGACTAAGTAAATTATCTTCGTAATAGAACTTAAACAAGAGCACATACAATAAGCTGGTTGAGATGATGTAAATGGGTATAATAGCATAATGGTAAAAAGGAGACGTTTTTGTCAGGAGCTGACAGAATTAAGAAAAGTGGCAGGCAAAAAGAAAATATTGTGTGTGTGTGTGTGTGTGTGTGTGTGTGTGTGTGTGTGTGTTTTATTGGCACTGGTTTTGACAACCAACTGGCCAGTCAATTTGTTTTAAGTTCCCTCTTTACAAAAGATATTGTTAGTATTTACATTTAAAACTATTGTATTGTATTGACAGTTAAGACATGAAATGTTAGAAACTTATTTACTAGATTACTCTGTTTTTGCTGTTTTTTTTTTGTATCTTTTTTTTTTATTTTTTTTTTAATTTATTTTTTTTTATTTATTTATTTTTTATTACTAGGCTAAGACATAAACCCGATTCGACACCTCGGAGGTTTAGATCTTCTTAGTATTTTTTTTATTTTGTTCTTCATTTTTTTTATTCTTTATAATTTTTTTATCAGAGCTTTAATTTTAAACAATTAATATGACTATATAATACATCTAGATTCTTTGACTCTAAAAGATGTGTTAGATTAGAAGGTAATTGAACATTAACTTGAACTAGCTTGGTAAAAAAATTTGATATTTCAATTAAATGTAAAGGACATTCTAACAGCATAATATGTTGTAGTTCAGCTAGCTCTCCACATATACATTCATTATTATTTGCCAGTCCCATTTTTCTTTTGTAGACTGGAGTCATACAATGATTGCTTCTTATTCTACAAATAGTTTTGATGAAGCCTCTGTTGGAAACTTGTTTAAACCATGTCTTGACGGAAATTTTGGGTTGTATTATTTTATAAAATTTGCCTTTGTCCGAATTGTTGTAGTGTCTCTGCCATTTTGTCCATTTGAAAGACCTTATTACAGATATTAAATCTCCTATAGGAAGTTGATAGGTTTGAAGAGTGAATTCTTTCATTGTTGCTTTTTTAGCCAGATCATCTACTATTTCGTTATTTTTTATACCAATATGTGCTTTTATCCAGCACAATATGATATTTTTGCCCGATTTCAAAGCTTCACAGTTCAGTGCTATAATGTCACTGATGATATAATTTTCTACAAAAGTATGTAAATTATATTTCACTTTATGTACAATGCTTTGGCAGTCTGTAAATATAACATAGTTTAGTTCTTTTTGATATTCATATTCATAGTTCAATACATATTTTGTAGGCTTCTTTGACTGCTATGAGTTCAGCTGTGAAAGTTGTCATTTTGTCGGGTAATCTGTTGTTTATCTTTATACTTTTTTGGGGGTAGAAGATAGCATATCCAACTTTGCCGTCCATTTTTGAACCATCTGTATATAATTTTTGATACCTGCCCCAATGACTTTGTACATACTGAAAGTGCTTTTTTTCAGTACATACTGAAAGTGTATTTTAGTAAGAAAATCTGTGGCAAGAATATTACTTAAATGGCAGTTAATTGGAGATAAATAATCTTCATAGTTTAATTTTCGAGATGAGGGTTGTTCCATTTTGCATATGTCGTCAATATAACTAGAAACGTTGAGTAAACTTTCCACAACTAAAAGCTGCTTCTTTTTTTCCCAGTAATGATGAGTTAGGTAAAAAAGAAAATATTGGTAAGTATTAGTAGAGAACATAATAAAAGGCGTTTATCCAGAAAGTTATGAGATATGAGCCGTTAATATTACAAAAGAAGAATACAATTCTAAAACAACTAATCACTTTTTGTATTTTACATCAAGTCTAATTTAATTTATTTATAACATTTTCTTTATTTTTTAATCAATTTTTAAAACCATATATTTTTCCGTCCAAGATCGGAACAAGATCCCGTTATCGGTAAGCCACTGTTGACCCTCGCAACAAGTGTACTTCATTTCCAACTTGATGTAATATCCGTTACCTTCAATATCTTTCCTATGCTCGGAAATAACGTTATTCGTTGTTTATTTCGTCTGTATGTCGCTCTTGACATCTCACAAAGGGCCTACCTTGATTAAGTTATTAGTATCCCAATAAGGTTTCGAAAGATGTACCTAATGAACATTTTCTTTTGATGCACGATGTCATATCTTGTGCTTTCAAAAAGTAAATCATTTAGAAACTGAGACGATGAAAGATAGAAGTTCTTATAAGGATTTGAATTACTTTTCATCTTTTGCTGTATTTGATATGCCGGATATTATTTGCTGCGAAACTTAATATTATGGTTTCTTATGTTAAGTTGTTTTAGATTTTTTACAAAAAACGGGATTGAAGTATTTTCTCTTTTAAATATTTTAAAATTACGTAGCTTTGATAGTCGTTGAGTAAAAATTATTCGTATCATTTCCTGAAGTACTAATATATTTTGTCATAAGAAAAATTACAAAAGATGGATAATACGTTAAAAAACTATTTAATTTTTTGTCTGTGTTATTAAATGAACTTATGTAGGTATTTTCTTTGATGTCATAAAAGACCAGATAAAACACAGTTTGGATTTCGTGAAAGTGTCTGACGCATTAATGTAAACATCAGAAGAAATTGAAATTAATAGAGGTGTGAGAGAACTGTGTGTTGTTACCACCTTTCTTTAACGAATACTCTGAAGAAAGTTTGAAAAGTAATCTTCGGGGCAAAAACTGATAGAATAATGGTTAATGGACACCAATTAACAAAAATTAGGTACGTTGATCATACTGTTATTTTGTCCAAAAATTTTGAAGATATTCAAATACTGATGAACAAGACAATAGACTATGGAAATAAATATGGCCTTTATGCTATTTTTCTGTACTACATGAGGTAGTAACTTAACAATAATCTTTATATTGCCACTGTTTTTTGTGACTATGCCAAAGATTTTGATTTTGTAAATCACGACATGTATATCTATATATATATATATATATATATATATATATATATATATATATATAATATTGATGTGATATTAAAATTCTGAAGTGCGCCAAGCAATTAATTAGCTAATTAATTAATCAATTAATCTTATTAAACAGATGCAGTTAAGATTCTATCACACTATTTAATTCTCTTTAATCTCAGGGTTATACTCGTGCTTTAATATCTATGCTTTACATATGACAGGTAAGGTCCAAAGAATACTGGAATAATAGAAAACATATATGATACAACATTATATATTAAAATAAAAATATATTGAAATAAAATTCACACTCAAATATCTTCAATAAAAAATATCTCATATAATGATTATCAAAATTTTGTTCTATGTACGTGGTCCTTCAAAAATTAATGGTACATACAATATAAATTAAAATCTCAAATCAAAATCGTTGTTCTATATCTCCTGATCAAAATATTCCTATCTTTTCTAAAGCAATTGTAAAAAAATGTGTTGTTAATAAAGAAAAACTGACGAATAGTAAAACTATCTCTATGATGATGAGTTGTCGAAATCCTTGTTCCGTGTAGCCTACACTATTTACTCTTAGCAGTCCCCTAGGTAATTATCAATCTTACAACAAATTGTTGCGAGCCTATCGTCTTTAATGATCTGCTTCAAATGCACGTATCGTTCAAATGATGCTGGCCTCTTCTCCTCTCGATAAACTGAATTTTACTGGATCGGCTTCTGTCAGATACGCTTACTACACGAAAACTCACAAATATTCACATCTATTGTTTACTACCTCTAGGGAACCACCAGAGAACAATCACTGTTCGCCTGTCACACTTAGAAAAACAACTAACTATGTTTTTTCCCTCAAAAATCTAGCTAAACTCTCATTCTTACAAACCGTTTCACTTTTTTCAATCTCCTCCAATCAAAGCTCGTCATACATATCCCCACCTTTTCATTCAGATAACAATCAACAATTTTACCTACAATTATAAATATTGGTAAGTATTAGTAGAGAACATAATAAAAGGCGTTTTTCCACAAACTTATAGTGAGCTCATATGAGCTATGAGCCGTTAATATTACAAAAGAAGAATACAATTCTAAAGCAACTAACCACTTTTTGTATTTTACATCAAGCCTAATTTTATTTATTTATAACATTTTCTTTATTTTTTAATCAATTTTTAAATACCACACCAATCAAAGCTCGTCATACATATCCCCACCTTTTCATTCAGATAACAATCAACAATTTTACCTACAATTATAAATTCCCTAGAAACTATTAACATGCTAATCGGTTTCTGGAAATTCTTAACAACTAACGGAGAAAGATATTTTCTAAATATTCCTACTATATTGTCTTATGCACTGTACAAGTCCATTTGAAAAATCCGCTCGCATTTTCATGGTTTTACTAATTTCACTCACGTCACTCGGAATATATTTTACAAAAGAAATAATTTATGCATATCTTTAAAATTTTGTTTACTACAGGTAATCCAGGATAATGGACTTTAATTTCTTCGAAATATTCTTTATAGTTTACTAGTCGAATTATTTGAATTATTATATTTTGTAAAGGTGTAGACTTTGCCTTTCTCAAGTATTTCTCACTTGAAAAAGGCAATCATCTGAAATACCTGTAGTGATAAGAGTTAAAATTAATTTTTGTGAAAGTTTGAAAACAAAGTATTTCATTGTCATATAAAATGAATTTTCATCTAGTAACGGTCGAATCCATGGACGTATAAACACAGATGGACTCAGTTATTTACATAAAATTGTGAAGTCAAAATTATTTGAATATGTCACATTCTCAGCACCTCCAACTATTGTCACGTTTTTTTATTAAAATTTCTCATCGCGAGTCGCTGAAAATATTACTCCGTATTTTATACTCTACAGGTGCTATCAAACCAAAATAATAATTTATTGGTTATATTAATATATCTAATTGTAATCAAAATATCAAGTGTGCACATAGTGTGCATTATCATTTAATAATAGCGTATAATAGATATCAATCAATTATTTTATATTTAGAAGCACTCAAAACTATTTATAAATGGCAACGGTTGTTTACATTTCTCTGTTTTACGGTTCTACGTCAAACTTCAAATGCTATTCCATGTTTGTTTACAACGATTGAGGAAATAAGGAAAAATTGTTTTTAGATATTTTGGCTGTATTTTGAGTGATATTTGTGAAAAGTGAAATAAAATAAACGAAATATTTACATCCCGGTCTCTCATTTCATTTGTAAGTACATACAATTTACATTATTTAAGATGAGGAAATGAAAAAGCGTGTTTGTTTACATTTTAATAGGCGTACCATTGGGTTTATTCATGTTCATTAATGTATTCAATAAGATATAATAAAATTGTATTTTAATTTTTCTATAAAGACGTGATTTGTTAATAGTTAAATTCTCGTTTTTTTTTTAATTCTTTGAACGTGTTTTTATACCTTATTACTACTTCCAATTTTTAAAATCTGAATAATTACCCGCGAGTAAAAATTCAAGCACGCTTATACTCATTGCGGAAGCATCACATTCTATCGAAGCTTCAAAACATTGTGTGTTAAAGGTATCTTATTGCTGTGTCCATCTATGTTTATACGTCCATGGTCGAATCCATCAATTATTAATTTTTTTCCATATCCATAACCTAAAAGATATCTTTTAACTAATATATTTATTAAAATTGGAGACGTAGAGTTACGAAAGGGTTGTCAAAATAAGATGGAAAAATTACCTTGACAGTAGTTAATTACATAAAAAATTTGACAGAAGATAAGTTAGGCTAACGAAGACAATTACAGCAATGGTCACCACAATAACAAATAAAGAAGTAGCTTAAGCACTTTATGTAGCACAAAAAATAAAGAAAGCAAAATCAGTTAAACCAAATGATATTCCAGGGCAAGTGTGGACAGCATTAGAAGAGACACGAACAGGTTTATTTATTAGAACTATAAAAGTGGGCCAAATGGCAGACGAATGGAGAAGTATAATAATACTTTACAAAAACAAGATACAAACAAGAGAGATACATAATGTACAAACTGCTGGGCCATACAAAGACTTAGTCACAATATGTAAATATGGTAGAGAGTAATTGATGACGGATACGTGAAGAAATCGAAATATTTAATAATCAGGTTTGCTTTAAGGAATATCATCAACATATGCAATTTTCCATATAATACAGTTAATGGTAAAGTATAGAAATAAAGAAACAAATGCTAACATGGTATTCATTGATCTCGAGAAAGTATATGATAGAGTTCCTCGAGAGATTATGTTTGTGATGGACACTTAACAAGAAAGGAGTCCCCAGTGAATATGTAAATATTGTTAGATATATGTATGAAGGAGTAACAACTAGTATTGAGGCCGATGTGGGAGATACTGATAGTTTATTCTCATTATCGTTGGATCTGATAACAGCGAAACAACAGGTTACTATTTCCTGTTGCTTAATATATGCCGATGATACCGTTACTGTTAGTAGGAAATAGTGAAAGCGACTTAAAACAAAAACTGAAACAGCGGAGACACGTTCTCTAGAAAAAAGAGTTAAAACTTATTGGGAGAAAAAGAAATTATTTGGATTCTTCATTTAAAGATTCTTCACTTTCACCGCTAACTTTCACTTCAATCGATTGGTACTGAAGATGAAAGACAGACAACGGTATAAAACAAAGGCCGCCGCAAGAGAGAATCGAGTTCCACCAGAGTGCTAATTTAGTGGAAACTCCACCGGGCCTTTGAGTATTAACCAAAGGCCAACATCAAATTATTTATCTGGAATACCTCCACTGACCCGGGATATTGACTAAAGGTTAACCGTTTTTGCTAAAGTATTGATTTAGTAGCAGCTCTGGAAACCAGTCTTAGAGTTTTGATCTGAGATTGAACCGTACCGTGACTAGATGTTGATTAGTCACTTCTCACTTTTTGCCGGATGGAGTATTGATCAATCTGACCAACTCTAACCCTAATTATTTTTTTCTTTTCGACATGTGTGTGTGTTTTATTTTTATAATATTAATTGTATTTATTTTTCGCAGGTGTAATTAGTTGATCGTAGCGCTATCGTACCTACGCAAAGATTTTTTTTTTATTGTACGGAAGAAACTGATTTTATTTTGTTATCTATTTATTCAAAATATATTTTTATTTAAATTAAACCTGTGTTTTACTGCGCCTGGTGTCTAACAGAGCTACCCCTTACAAACTGATTGTAAAAGGTAATAGCATTAAACATCCAGGATAGGTATTACAGAGTAATGGAGAAATATATGGAGATGCAGTTAAGAAGAAAAAAGAACAACGAATGTATATAACGAACATGAATATGCTTCAATGGATAACTGGAGTGACAAACAAACAAACAAAGGATACACTTAAGAATGTTACTTATTGTGGCTCATTTGTATATATTACAATGAAATGTGAACATTTACTTAAGATCCCATTGAGAGTGTTTTGACAAAATTCGGTTTGGTACCTACAAATAATAATGTTTGTAGATAGTCACGTGTGATATGCTGAATGATTTTCAAATATGATTATAAGGAGAAATTATTAACTTGAGTTCAAAATAGTCATATAGAAATGATGGTCTGGTCATCAGACCTAACTTCCGATGCTCAGTGAATTATGAAATTATCTTAGACAGCAGATATTTAGGTTAGTAATATTAATTTGCTATGATAATTTTAAAATTATGTTAGGATTTTATAATGAATTAATTTACAGGAAAAAAAGAAATAAAACCTGTAACCAGGTGTGTATTACGTTTAACACAGTGTTCGTGAAATTCGGTGTTAAAATTTCGTTAACGTTTCAACGATAAAAAGACCTCTATTACCGTTGAAAAGCCGTAAAAAGTTTGGTAGTTCTACGGTTGGAAGGTCGGTGGTTTTCCAGCTAAAAAATATAAAACAAAAAAATATTCTCTCATAAATTTCTCTTTTATGTGACAGTAGCGTAGATTACCTGCATGTTCAAAGGTTTTTGAATGCCAATTTATAAAGTGGCAACAATTAAATATTAACCTGGGTATAAAATTAAGCGGAGGTTTTAGTGTAGACTGTTGCATCTACAGATTCTTAGCATTTAGGAGACGTTCCCAAAATTTCTACTTGATTTCTATATGCGATAAATTTATGGAATAAATGTAGTTTAGTGTTAGTTTCTTTAAACTTTACTTAAAAGTTAACTCAAGAGAAACTCTTTCACACACAGTTTACATTATTAAACACAATTTATAATTAATTTAGTGCACAGCAAAATATCTCTATTGAAAACAGTACATTGACTTCTGTGAAAAGTGTGCTTTGATGACCAGTGTGTATACTACATAATATTATCCCTGTATGATAAAATTTCTCTAAAAAACTAACATGAGCCAGTATTCCCAGCAGCTTATTTGTTTTAATTACTGTTATAATGTTTTTAGTACCAGAGTAATGCTTACTTGATAGATAATCATAAAAATGCTAAATAAAACAAACAGATATTGCCTTCCCACTTGATTATCATCAAATTGTAGGTATTATTTATTTTGGAGAATATTGTAAGTAAGAAATACGTATATTGGTCTAAAAATAATGTAATATTATTGGATATATACTGCTTCCATAGTTCCTTAAGATTTACTCCATAGAGAAGAACAGACAGTGGACAGTTCGAATAACAGTAGTAACAATAGTATATGACCTGTTGAATGGGTGTCACTGAGTTAAAGTTATACCAAGTATTGTAATATTTTTGCTATCTGTCTAAGGCAATTTTAAAGAACTGTAGCATTTGTAGCAGTTGTGAGATTAAAGGGATATTAAGTAATTAATATTGCTTAATACAAGATATACTGAATTTGATAGAGAAATGGATACGTTTGGATTCACGCTTGGTTTTTAAAAATGGAAGAGGAAAAGGAAAAGCTTAGGATGGTGAAGAAGGAGCGTTGATAGAAAGAGCAAGAGGAGACGGAGTGAAGTAGAAAAAAACAGGTAGAAATTATAAAAGGTTTATCTCAAATTCTTAGTTAGAGCTAAGTCAAATTATTAGTAGAATAGTTAAATTAGTAGAACAACAAAACGATATTAAATCCAATTTAGAAAATAAAATTAAATACTAAAAAAATTAATGGGAAAATCTTAGTAGTTGGCTGTATACCATCGTTTAAAAACATACAGAACTTAAAACACCTCACAATTGTATTTTGGTATAAAAAACATATAGTTAAAACCTTTTAAAAAGTGTCGTCAAAATTTATATAGTAGAATAACGTTTTCGATCTTATCAAATCATCCTCAGTACTTTATGTAGTTGAAGCTAACAATAAAGCTGTGGGTGTGACATCCATATATGGGTTTACATCATTCCAAATTTAAATTATGTTGTGACTTCTGGTCGATGACATTGAATAAACTTTAATACTTTAGGGGCTACATGTCTCCCTGCTAGGTGTTTAACACATGTTACTTGTCAGTTAAAATGACACAGACCAACTTGCTGAGGTGACAGAAATATAATTCAAGAAGACACCTAAACTGTCTTTACAGAAGAACTGCTATTTCATTCTTTCTCTAATACATATTCACACACATATCATTTTGTCTGGGTTTCCATTTACATACTTAATTATCTAACTTTGTCCATGCAGTTCACAACATAATATCCAATTTATTCTTGCTGCTGTATATTACTCAACTAACATTTTACATTTCCGTTTTGCTATATTAATATTTTCATTTATTTTTTATCTTTATTTATATTCATTTTAACATACTTTACAATAGGGTAATACTATATTAACACTATCAAAAACTGCAATATAATAGTAGTTCAAATATCATATCCCGTTACCATATCTCATAAAACTTTTTAATAGGCTTATTCATTTTACTAATTAAATTTTTAAACTCCCAGTGATTTACACACCAGGTCTCTTATCGTTGTATAGGCAACCACCATTACCCAATCAAAAAAAAATTTACCTTCCATTTCATTGGATTCATTGGATGAACTTAATCTTTTAGTATATACTAATTTTTTATACCTTTTCCTACACTATTATGTGGATAGCACCACATCACTTGGAGTTATATCCAGAACATAAAAAATACAAATTTTCTTAGATATAATGGTGAAACATTCAAACGACACCAAACACCCTGTAAATAACCTTTTGTATACAAGATTGTGGTATTCTTGTTCCTATAATATATCTAAATCAAAAGTTGGAATAAAATGTCTATTTGTGTTACAATATTGGTACTTGTGCAAAGAAACAACAAGAAATTGAAAACTTAAATATCTTGTGTGCCTTACCTGCACAAACTAAAAAAGAAAATTAGAAATTTTATGAATGACCAATGACAGTAATTCTATATCCCAATAAATATGTTTGTGTGGTCAATAACTGTGTAATTCTGTAAGTTTTCATATTTGTGTTAATAGTCCAGGCTGTGAGGCCGCTCACGTTGGGAAAATGTTTCTGATTCGGTTTCTTCGCGGATTCCGGTTCAAAAATGTCCCCTTTAAACAAATCTGAAGGGTGCCGGGCGAAATTTTTGGGCAGAAATTGTTTAAAAATTTTTTTTAGACAAATTCCAAAAATAATTTTTTTTAATCTGGAAAACATTTTTTTTGGTTTTTTGGGTTATTCTAAACAAAAAAGGTCTCTTATCATTTTTCTCTAAAGTTAATAGTTTTCGAGTTATAAGCATTTTTTACGCATTTTTGAGGCTTGAAAAACTATTATGTAAATTATTATTTTTGAGGTTACCAAGTGTCTAAATTGAAGTTTAAACATTCAACTTCAAGATTGTGAAGAGTAATCGGGGCTTATTTCAAGTTAGACAATTGTTTTTTAATTGTTAAGTATGCGCGTACACTCGATTTTTCAGCCGCCGCGGGGCGGCGCGCTATCGTGCGCCTCTATCGTACGTAAGTTTATTAACATAGTTTTTTCCATAATTTATTTATGTAGGTATTAATTATTGTCATTGGGCTAATTAAATAAATCAATCATCGCAATGTAATAACCGTATATAATTTTTTTTTTCTTCCAAATTTGAACAATATAATTATTATTTATTGAGTATATATTTATTTATATCAATTGTAAATAATATTTTTAAATTATTATTTAAATAATACAATGCAGTAAATATTAATATTAATAGGAAATTAATAGGCAAAATGGGAGAATCCGTAAACGATGCAAGAAAAACAATTTTTAACAGATCATGTGGCTTAGGAATTAATCTAGCCAATATACCTTGTATCTCTGACGCACTTTACCAACACTTGTTAAGAGCTTTCGCTCAAACTTATATTTGGCGAAATGCCATATATTCTCGCTATCAAACTCTCGATTTTACACAATATGGATATTATATGTCTGATAGTGGTGGGTTATTACCAAGATTCATAACTCAAAACCCATTACCAGAAACACTGGTGAAACTGTGCAAATGCAAAAAGACTTGCAAAACTAATGCTTGCAACTGCAAGAAAAATCATGTCAACTGTGTACCATTATGTGGATGTGATTTAGATTTTTGTGAAAACAAAGATACTTTTACTGAGTGATATTAGTGTGTTATTTAACAATCTTTTGTACAATTATTTTATGTAAGTATTATTAGATTTTAAATAAAATGTAGTTTATATTTTACGAAATTTATATTATAACTCAATTGATATAAATAAATATATACTCAATAAATAATAATTATTTGTAAGTATGTGTAAGTATATGTAAACTATGCATAAGTACGATAGAGGCGCACGATAGCGCGCCGCGCCGCGGCGCCGCCGGCTGAAAAATCGAGTGTACGCGCATACTTAACAATTAAAAAACAACGGTCTAAATTAAAATAAGCCCCGATTACTCTTCACAATCTTGAAGATGAATGTTTAGTCTTCAATTTAGACACTTGGTAGCCTCAAAAATAATAATTTACATTGTGTTTTCAAGTCTCAAAAATGCAAATAAATTTTTTCAGACTTTAAATCGCTTATAACTCGAAAACTATCAACTTTAGAGAAAAATGACAAGAGACCTTTTTTGTTTAAAATGACCAAAAAAACCTAAAAAAATATTTTCCAGATTAAATAAAAATTATTTTTGGAATTTGTTTAAAAAAATTGTTTTAAACAATTTCTGCCCAAAAATTTCGCCCGGCACCCTTCAAATTTGTTTAAAGGGGACATTTTTGAACCGGAATCCGCGGAGAAACCGAATCAGAAACATTTTCCCAACGGGAGCGGCCTCACAGCCTGGACTATAATTTTTGATGTACATTATTATTTCTGATTAAAATAACCCGAGTTTTTATAAAATTTTATGTCTCATTGGAGTTAAAAAACCCTTACGAAATATTTCACTTTAAAAGATACCACGTTACCTAACTGTTAAAGTTGTAAACAGGAAATGTTTAACTCTTTTTTGGATTTGTTATTTAAAGAATGTTACGCTACTGTTATAGACTGAATAAGATTACGGACGATGTGAAACATAAAACAAAGGAAAGAGCCAAAAGTATTCAAAATAATCGAAAATGATTCATACGACCGTATTTTATGGTAGGTTTTATTTAAAATCTGTCCACAGAGACGAGTTATTGTTTCCAATGAATTTTCGTTTGCTTTGGCCTCCTCCAGTATCGTAAAAATATTTTTTTGTCAGTTTATTGGCTTGTTTTCTACGGACGTTTATTTGTAGGCTCCTTTTGTTGCGTCGTTTTAGGTTGTCCTTAATTACGAAAGTTTTTCGAATTTTCTGTCTGGAAAATAAAAGTTTTATAAACGAGTTTGGAATTGAAGCGACAATAGACTATAATTTCAGAAACGATAGTGTCCTTGTCCTTGTATAGAATCGAAAACGTTTCAGCGTAATATAAATAAAGGATTAGACAGATATTTATTTTGTCTTAAGATCATCGATCCTTTGTTACATATACAGTATTTCTGTCGTTAATATGTAAGAGCTATTGTATAAAACTAATATTGTAACTCTCTAATATTAAGTTTTTGTATACTAACAACAACAACAACTCAAATAACAGGCAGGGAATTAGCATTATAGTTGATAAGAGTTCTTAAAAAGCTGTTTGTAACTTTGTTTCCTATTCCGATCGAGTATTGATGCTGTCTCTTAATACTCATTTAAAACGTAAACTAAATATAATCCAAGTATATACACCCACTGCGGATAAGGATGAAGGCACCATCGAGAATTTCGCCATAGAGAACCATTGGCAATGTACTTGAGTGTATTGTATTGGCGCAAAATTTCGGGCCAATGCTTTTTAAATGCAGTCATTTTTTCGAATCCTAAGAAAACTAATAAGTATTTTTGAGAAATTTAAACGCAGAATGAAAGATTACTTTATTACTTACTACTACTATCGGTTTACAGCGTTCTTCGCCGCCTTCCGACTCCTAACCGCCATTCTTCTCTATTTGACCATAGGCCTGGAGGGATTTCTCTTTCCTCTAGTTCTTTTTTAATTCCCTCTCTCCAGCTCTTCTCGGTCTTCCTCTTTTCCTTCTCCCTGTGGTGTCCACGTCAAAATCTGTTTCGAAATCCTGTCATCTGGCATTCTGTGTACATGGCCGTACCGTATTAATTATTTTGTTTTTATGTCATCAACTATTATATGACTCGCATCATTTCGCGTATTCTCTCATTTAGTATCCGATCTCTTCTTGATTTGCCTGCTACTCTTCTCCAGAAGTCCATTTCTGTTGCTAGTAGCGGTTTCTCTGTTCTTTGTTTCATTGGCCAAACTTCACTGCCATATGTGATTACACTTTTAAGTATGGTGTTGTGTATGAGTTGCTTGTTCGCTTTAGATATTGTTTGGTCCCACAGAATGCCATTCATCATGGATATGGCTTTTCTACCCTGTATGTTTCTGTCTTTTAGAGCAGCATCAAGTGTTTCATCTTGAGTTATCTTCATACCCAGGTACTTGTATTCATCACAGTGTCTAATTTCTACCCCATCGTCTAATATAATGGACTGCTTTGTCCCTCCAATACACATAGCTTCAGTTTTCTTAATGTTGACTTCGAGATCCCATTTGTTATATTCTATATAATCTAATATAATATATAATCTAATATATATATATATATATATATATATATATATATATATATATATAATAATTACATCATTACGAGGGCTGAAAGTCCCTGAAAACTTAATATCTCGTTCAAAAGAAATTTTTTATTTATTCTAAGGGACTTTCGGCCTCGGTAATAATAGAGTCTTTCATTCTGCGTTAAAATTTTTCAAAAATATTTATTACTTTTCTCAGGATTCGAAAAAACTAAATGCATTTAAAAAGCATTGGCCCAAAATTTTGCGTCTACGCTCTTAAAGCTGACTAAAAGAAATGATATAAATATTATATTGAGAGATTTAAACGCTAAAATGGGCCAAGGAGAAGTGAAGAATTATGTGGGGCGATATGGACTCGGTAAGAGGAATAAAGGTGGCGATCTTCTGGTTGATTTCTCTATCAATGAGGAACTCATAACTGCAAATACCTTATTCAAACTTCTTTAACGAATATTATACATATGCAAGTCACCAGCTGACAATAACAACAAAATGGTCATAAATCAAATTGACTATATTATTGTTAACAGAACACATAGGTAGTAAATCTATAATATCATCCAAAACTTATCCAGGAGCGGGCATATTCTCCGATCATAATTTGGTTGTATTGTCGATAAGAGTGAAACCAAAGAATGTGAAGCATCCTAGCTCTAAGAAAATCATGGATACAAAGTGACTCAAACAAGACAACAGATAATATGGAAACGAAATTTAAAATAACAGAAAACTTAAGGAAATACAAAGAAGATAATGCAGAAACTGTAACTATTGACAAAACATGAAGCAATATTCAACATCTCCTTGTGTCAGTTGGAAAAGAAACCCTTAAACCACTTGGAAAAAACAAAACCTTGGATGACAGTAGAAATTCTTAAATTTATTAAAAAACGAAGAAAACATAAAACAAAAGACCTAAATAATTAAAAGAAATTTAGAAAAATATTAGAAATAAAATTTGAGAGGCAAAAGAGAGGTGGCTCTCCAGATATAAAAGATCTGGATAAAACTACTACAGCTTTCATTTACACAAAAAAAATCAATGAAGTGAGAGGTTCTTAAAAAATTCATAAGAACGAATATCCTTAAAAATAATAAAGAAGGTATTATTACCGATATGAAGGAAAGATTGTCTCACTGGACCAATTACATCTAAAAGCTTTTTTTTTGAACCTATTCTCTCTCCTTCCATTGTTGGATATAGGTCTCCTCCAGTTCTCTCCATCTTTCCCTATCTTGAGCTGTTCTCTGCCATGTGGGACCTCCTTGTTTCCTGATGTCATCTTTTCACCTCATCTGTGGTCTGCCTGTTGATCTCTTTGCATTGTATGGACGCCACTTTCCGATGACATTGTTCCATCGTCCGTCTTGGAGACGTTCGTTGTGTGAACGTCTCCAAGCTATTTAATAATAAAAGAAAAGAACTATCATTAAAACCACAGAGATTACCGGACCACCAATGTAACGGAAAGAAGTCATCTATGCCATCAAGAATACAAAAGAGGGCAAAGCTACCGGACCAGATGATGTGCCCATCGAGTTAATAAGACTGATTGACAAAGAAGTTACTGATGTAAGGGTTGAACTCTTTAATCTTATAGATTAGACTGCCTTAATCCTCAGACAATTGTTGCAATCGACCTTTGTGGCAATACCCAAAAAGTCCTCATACCCATTCTTAAAGTCAGGAAATTGTTGAGTGTGCAAATCAGCATATAAAGCAAAAATTGTTCTCCTGAATGGACGATAATAAAACTTATTCTTGGAATGAAAACTTCCAATTCTGTTACTTGCAGAAAAATTGCGCATACCATCATGGCATAAATCAATGACTCGACGATTAACTGTCTCTAAGAGAAATGAGTGCAAAAGATTTAAAATTTGGGGAAAAACGCTTTATAAAATTATGAATATGTATACCGTTAGCATATCTTTTAGGAAGCATATCTCTAGTCTTTTAGGCCCATTGCTAAAAGGATCATTCCCATCGTTTTTTGTTCTTAGTTATCAGCTTCCAATCTCTGATTTTTTATCTCTCTGACATCTTCCACGACATCACTACATCTCTCCATTTCATTCTTGGCCTTCCTCTCTTTTTTGCTGTTAGGTACTCTCCAAACAATATTCTTGACTAGTCTATTACCTTGCATTCATTCTAGAAGTTCGAGCCGTTCTAGTCCACGTTTTTTTACTACTTTTGTTATTGTAGTTATTATAGAGTTAGAATAAAATTGGTACACTTATGGAGTAGTTTTTCTTTTCCATTCTACCTCTACTACTTTTTCATCAAACATTCTGTATCGTTTTATATCGTTTTGTATACCCTTATTTTTTTATTACGAGTTATACCTTTAGCCTTAAATGTTTTGCTTACGGCTCCAACACATATGTTGCTCTTGGTAAATCTCAGGTTTATTTCAGTTTTTTCCTTACATATCCGACCAATAGAAGTACCGTTTACGTCATAAAAAACTGATATAACTCTTATAACCGAAAATTATATTTTTTAAGTGGTGTAAGTTAATCTTGTCACATGTGTCATTCGAATTTATAGGGCAACGTTAACCAGTTCAACGAAAATATATCAAACCAACTAAAAGCATGGCTGTGCGACAGACCACAAGTTTTTAGTATACTAAAAACTAAAATAATATCGAGCATTCTCGATCAGTCTGTCAAATTTATTAAAAAATGCTTCCAAAAAACGTCTTCTATTAATTTTAGTATTTTTCATTAACAATACCTATCTAAAAACGTTATACATTTTTGAAAGTTATTATTTTTTTATTTAGATTTAGAGGAATTCCGTTATCTGAGATGGCAACAATGAGTTGATTCACAAACCATTGTTTTCAGTCTTAATACAGGTTTACATTGAGAAATAAGTGTACCAGTTTTATACGGAAGTGTACCTTACTACATATTCATCAATTCTACAACTGATTTATTTTCCACCTTCAATTTAAAGGAGCCCCTGGTGTTTATTTCTTTTTTGCTCTAGATTTCCATGTACTTGGATCTATTAATATGTATTAACTTTTAGTCCCACTTTAGAGCTTTCTTAAATCACCATTTTTTATATACTTACCAGTTTATATGAAATGATGCTGCAATAAAATGGTCTTCAAAAGTATGTAAATGTATAATATCTAACGTATTGTGATCTTTCTTTACCATGCTTCCAATCTGTTCTGTATGGTTTTGTCCATAGTCTATGTCTCGGCAGCGTATAGCATTGTGGACCTTATCATAGTTTTTTATATTCTTATTTGTGTGGAGATGTGATGTTTCGTCCAAACATAAGAAAGGGAACCAAGCGTTTTGTTGGTTTCGTATTAAGACGTCGATTCCAAATAATCTCGGTCGAAGTAAGGATGATTTCCGGTAATAAAGAAAGTATTGAATCTGCTACCAGTCAATTTTATTGATCACAACTATTCTAACAAATGCGATTTTATATAATAATTATCATCGAAAGCCGACCATAAATGCTTCTTGCTATGTCGTTGATCGCGAACAGATGTGAATATATCCCGTTTAAGATTCTAATTACACTATTTCCGCGTGAAAATCAAAGAGAGAAAAATTTTTATATCATCGAACCGCTACGACTGAAGGCTGAGACATGACTATCCTTTACACTATTCTTGAGTGAGAGTCAGATAGAGAAAAACTCTATATTATCGAACCGTTGCGACTGAAGGCCGATACTTGAATATATTTTTGTGTCTGCTTCGTCGCTAAACATCAAGTTAGGGACCACAAGTCCCGTTAAATTACCGGTTTAGCAAACTCCTGGTCAGGTAGTATTTGAGGGAAAGGTTTTGTTTTTTGAACAAAGAATAGATTTTTAATTCCACTAAACATTCGGAGAACTGATATAAATAGAATTGACAAACTGACTTTCCTGTAAATTACCTTACTTTGTAAATAAATACTTTTATGTTAAAGAGATTTGAACATAAGCTCGCCCGCGCGAATTGCGGATAGTTATAATAGATATGTACCTATGTAAAAAATGGGTAAATAATATTGAAAGCGTAATAGAAAGAAAAACGCGAAAGAAAATATACCTAATCAAATTGTGGTAAGAGATATAATTTAGTTATTGGTCGAACAGTCTCTCCCGTAGCAGTTCTAATTTTAACTGCGCGGACATGATTATCTGACCCCGGAAAAAGTTCCAGGACTCTCGCGGTAGGCCATTTTAGAGGGGGACAGTTATCAGTTCTTAATAAGACTAAATCATTTATCTTAATATTTTGACTTACTTTGGACCACTTTGGTCGACTATGCAGTTGGCTAAGATATTCAACAGACCATCGTTTCCAAAACGACTGTTGAATCTGTGAACATCTTTGAAAGAAGTTAAGCCTATTAATTGGTAAGTGTAGTAATGTTTTTTCAGGGTAAGAGGTAAGGCTACTGCCTATTAGAAAGTGTCCGGGTGTAAGGCATTGTAGATCAGAGGGATCATTCGACAAGGGGCAAATAGGGCGTGAGTTTAAAATTGCCTCGATCTGCGAGAGAATTGTACTGAATTCTTCAAACACTAAATAAGCATTCCCTATCATTCGACGAATGTGATATTTGGCACTTTTAATTGCTGCTTCCCATATACCTCCCCAATGGGGACTATGAGGTGGAATAAACTTCCATTCTATGAAATTTTGTGCAGCGAAATTTTGCATGTCATTTGAAAAACTAGGGGATTTAAAAAATTCGCGCAAATCCTTAAGTTCATTTTTTGAACCAGCGAAATTGGTTGCGTTGTCACTATATATGAGAGAGGGAAGACCTCTTCGGGCAATGAATCTTTTTAGACATAATAAAAATGAATCAGTAGAGAGTGATGACACTAATTCTATGTGAACGGCCTTTGTGGCTAGACAGACGAAAATAGATATGTAACATTTTTGCATTGGAGCCTTTCTTAACTTAGAGGATTTAATAAGAAATGGCCCACCGAAATCGCAGCCCACATTTTGAAAAGGGCTAGAAGGAGTAATTCTAACCTTAGGTAAATTTCCCATGATTTGTTCCATAGGTTTAGCGCGAAATCTAAAACATACGTGACAATTTTTTACAATTTTTTTTAGTGTTCGAAGTCCGTTTAAAGGCCAATAATTAAGTCTGACGTTGGACAATGTCGTTTGCGGTCCGGCGTGGCCAGACGACAATGTTCATGAGTTAGTAATAAATTGATAACGTGAGAGTTAGATGGTAACAATATTGGATGTTTTTGTTCATAGGGGATATTAGCGTTTTTTAGGCGTCCACCGACGCAGAGAAGTCCGTCTGCATTCAAAAAAGGGTTCAGGGTAATTAAGGACTTATTTGATGTAATTCCTTGGGTTTTTATTTCCAAGATTTCTTTAGAGAATTTTAGGGATTGTATAGCCTTAAATATTGATATAGAGGCGGATCGCAATTCGTCCGGAGATAAAATACCAAGTTTTTTATCAGATGAGTTTCTTGCATTAAACGAGAACCTGTATATGTAGGCAGTGGTGCGTAATAATTTAGAGTAAGAGGAAAACCTTGAAAATAGATTATTGATAAATTCATCTTGCGTTGAGATTTTTGAACTGATTATAAGGGATGATACCTTTTCGTCCGGTAATAATACTTGGGTAGAGTTCGGGTTAAATGTCGTTAGGTTTAAGTCCGTTTTAAGTAGAAATTCAGGGCCGTTCCACCACATCCGGGAATTTAGAAATTCAGTAGCGGTCAAGCCGCGAGATAGACAATCTGCTGCATTTTCATGAGAACGAACGTGTCTCCAAGAAAAATTTGATGTTAGGTCTTGAATTTGAGTTACTCTATTTGCTACATAAGTGTTCCAGCGCGAGGCAGAAGAGTTTATCCAACATAACGCGATTTGTGAATCTGTCGACAAATTAATGGAGGAGAAGTGCAAGCGATTTGCAAAGGTGGAATTTATTTTTTTAGTTAACCTTGACAGTAATAACATGGCGGATAGCTCCAATCTAGGAATGGATACCGTTTTTAAGGGAGCTAGACGAGATTTGGATGCGATTAGAGTACAACTGATAGTATCATCAGCGTAAATTGTGCGAAAATATAAAACAGCGGCCTGAGCCTTACTTGAGGCATCGGCAAATCCGTGTATTTCAATTTTAGAGATTTGCCTGCTGTTAAAAAGATTACGGGGTACTTTAAGAGACCCCAGGAGCGTGAGATCGTTAATAAATCTTTTCCATTCTTTAGCAAGAGTTTCAGGGAGTGGATCGTCCCAATTTAATTTATTGAGCCAAAGTTTTTGAATAAATACCTTTCCAGTGACAGTGAATGATCCCAAGAGACCTATGGGGTCAAATATTTTGGCGAGTGCTGAGAGGGCGTTTCTTTTTGTGAAGCTATTATCAGCAGCGGGAGGACTTGGAATTGAAATCGTAAAATAGTCATCTAAGGGGTGCCACGAGAGACCTAAGACCTTATTGGTATTTAAGTTGTTTGAGGTTAATTTCATAATTAGACTGAGATGACCGAATATATTTGGCAGAAAATTCAGCCGAGTTAGAAACCCATTTGTGAAGAGTGATACTGTGACCGTTTAAGATGGAATTTAATTCATGATATGCAGCTTCTAATTCGGCTAGAGTGTTGGTTCCGTATAAAATATCATCGACATATGTCTGATTTAACAGTGCATCAGAACCAAGGGGGTATTTTGTGGTATTTAAAGTAGCTATCTCTTTTAAACAGCGAGTGGCTAGAAAACTGGAGCACGTTACGCCATAGGTTACAGACGTTAGCTCAATACACTTTAAGGGTTCGTGTGGGCTATCTCTCCAAAGGATGTTTTGTAAAAAAGTCTGATTGGGATTGACATTAATTTGCCGATACATCTTTTCGATGTCGGCGATGAAAACAAATTTAAATTGCCGAAAACGACAGAGGATATCAAAGAGATCTGGCTGTGTTTGAAAGCCGGTAAGAAGTATCTGGTTTAAAGAGTATCCAGAAGTGGTTTTTGCACTTCCGTCAAACACTACGCGCAATTTGGTGGTTGCTGAATCCTTTAATACGCAGTGATGGGGTAGAAAATATTTGTTTTCACCTAGCGAGTTGTGGTATGTAAGAGGAACATATTTGCCGTGATTTAGGGAGATGTATTGATCTATAAAATGTTTGTATGCATTATATAAATTGGAGTCATTTTTAAATCTCTTTTCAAGTGATTCGAAACGTTTTTTTGCAATTTGGAATGATTCACCAAGCTTGAGGTGCTCAGATGGAGATTTTTGAGGTAGATTTACTTGAAATCGACCATTTTCGAGAATTTTGAGGTGATTAATGAAATTTGATTCGGCTAATTGGTCATCGGGGGACAATATTTTTTCGCCGGGGCAATCTTCAGTTTCCCAAAATTTAGAAACAAGGGCTTCAAGGTTTGAGTCTGAAGAGTGGGTATTTTGAGTTTGCACAAATAGAGAGACATTATTTTTAGACTGAGCGTAGTTTGGAACATTGCCAGCGATTGCCCAGCCAAAAATTGTATTGAAAAGAGTAGGGAGATTATGTCCTAACTTTACGAGACCTGGTTGAAGAATGTCATAATAATAATCTGCTCCTATCAAAAGGTCAATATTTGATTTTTGATAAAAATGCTTGTCAGCAAGAGTGAAACCCTTGGGTATATTGAGCTTATTGGGGTGAATATGAAATTGAGGTAACTGACAAGTTATTTTTGGGATAACTGCACAATTCAAGTTAAGATGCTGAGATTTTAAATTAGGAGAATGAACATTAATATTTGCCATTAAGTTCGAGGTGAAAGAGCCTTGTGAAATGCCAGAAATTTGTAATTCCCTGTGATAAGTTTTGCAATTGATTTTACTTAGCAACTCTTGAGAACAGAACGTTTTTTGGCTTCCAGAGTCTAGGACTGCCTTAATTAGTAAGGGCCTTCCTGATTTGTCGATCACATTAAGTTGAACAGTGGATAAGAGAACTGAAGAGTATGTAAAGGACTCATTTGTAGCACTCAAAGCAACGCTGGAGTTGTTTCCATTGTCTGGAAAATTGTTAGAAGTAGAAGGTTGGACATTATTAGTCCGAAGCGGTTCCGTGGAGTGCGTGGTATTTTTATGTTGATATGAGAGACTAGGAGAATTGGTGTTTTGTGAGGTTGTTGGACTGGCATCATTTGGTTGACGAAAAGAGTTATGTTTAGTTCTATTATCATACGAAGGGTTTTGTGTTGAATGGTTAAATCGTGAATGATTTCCATTTATGTTAGAACGATAATTTTCGGAATGCGGAGAATGGGAAGAGCCAGAATAATTGGTATTTTGCGCATAGGAGTTTTGATGCAGTAGAGTGTGGTGTTTTTTGGAACAGATTGAGCAAGTTCGTGAAGGACAATCAGCATGGGTGTGTTTTGTACCCAAACAGTTAGAACACATGTGATTAGCCTTAAGAAAGTTATATTTTTCAGAGTGTGGCAGAGAGGAAAATTTTCTGCATGTATATATTTTGTGAGCTGAATCATTGCAGTAATTACATTTAATATAAACGCGAGATGGGAGTGTAGCAGAGGCGTTGAGGTGGAGAGAGGTAGCATTATATTTGCCGTGTGATTTTTCTCTTTTTGAGTCAGAGGTATATGTTAGGTCTGCGAGAATGTTGCAGCGTTCATTCAATATTTCAAAAAGTTCGACAATCGAGGGAGTATTGTCGCGATCCCTTCTTTCGCCATAATACCGTTTAGTGGCAAAATCAAGTTTCCTAATTATAATATTTATTAAGAGATAATCCCACGATTCGATCGGAACATGCAGAATTTTTAAGGAGTCAATATGTCTTTTCAAATCATTTACGAATTCATTTAATGAATGATAATTGCTCTTTGAAAGTGTAGGGAAATCTATTATAGCGTTAATATGCGAATTTATTATCGCGAGATTATTATCATATTTTTTTTCTAAAATAGTTATTGCGAGATCAAAATTTTCGTGAGTAACTTCAAGTGAGTCAATTAAAGTTAAGGGTTCACCTTTAAGAGAAGATTTTAAATATATTAATTTTTGTGCCTTTGTGATACTATTGTTATCCTTTACTAGAGAAGAAAATAATTGGTAAAAAGAGAGCCATTTACTGTGTTCACCATTGAAATTGGGGACGGAAATGGGTGGTAGCCTTACATTTGAATTACTAGCGGGTTCCTGTGATTGAGAATGTGATGGGGAAGAAGATGAGTTACTGAGCGTTAATTGAGATAATTTTCCGTCAATTCGTGACATAGCAGAGAAGTATTTATCCTCGATTTCTTCCCTATTTTCGGTATGCAAGTCGACCGCATCACTAGATTCTATTTTATTGCAAATATCATTGTAATTATTAAAGGTATTAACTAAATGTGCTTTTCGGTGATCTAATTCAAAGGTGTTAGTTTGAATATCAAGGGAGTTATTGATCCAATTTAAAATTCTAGTGATTGTAGACTTGCATGTGCCACGCTCTCTTTTCAATAGATCCATATCAATTAGTAAAAATTAAAATATGTGATAATAAAACGAAAACAAAACTGAGACAACACCAGTGTACAGTGTAGAGATTATTAAAAAGAAAAAAGATCGTGGCTGAAAATTGAAATTGTACTATACTATAAAAAATGTGTAACAATTCAAATTCAAAATTATATAAATGTGTAAAAAAAGTCGTGAAATATCTGTAAATGAATGCGATAAGTAATTTTTAATTAGTCATAAATATAGTAGGATACGACTGTGATAAACACATTCAAAATTGCGTATTATGCGTAAATTATAGTAAGTAAGAAAGTATTACTTAAAACGAGAACGAGTATAAAAATTATAGTGAGTGATAATATATAAAATACAAATAAACACTGTGAGAATTGTTTATAGAAATTGTATCGAGTTAGAGTCACTGAGTAACGCGAAAATAAATAAAGTTTATAAGTCCACCGTTGTTGTAAACGGTGTTACCTGTTGGAGAGGGTCGTTTTGAAGACGACTCACGGGTTTGGAGCAGCGTCTTCGTAAATCTCGATGTGGGTGATGGAGTCAGAACTCTTTAACTGGAAATCCTTGCTTCTGTAGTGTTGTAGAGGACGTTTGCTGTCCCACCAGGGGTACCAAATTATGTGTGGAGATGTGATGTTTCGTCCAAACATAAGAAAGGGAACCAAGCGTTTTGTTGGTTTCGTATTAAGACGTCGATTCCAAATAATCTCGGTCGAAGTAAGGATGATTTCCGGTAATAAAGAAAGTATTGAATCTGCTACCAGTCAATTTTATTGATCACAACTATTCTAACAAATGCGATTTTATATAATAATTATCATCGAAAGCCGACCATAAATGCTTCTTGCTATGTCGTTGATCGCGAACAGATGTGAATATATCCCGTTTAAGATTCTAATTACACTATTTCCGCGTGAAAATCAAAGAGAGAAAAATTTTTATATCATTGAACCGCTACGACTGAAGGCTGAGACATGACTATCCTTTACACTATTCTTGAGTGAGAGTCAGATAGAGAAAAACTCTATATTATCGAACCGTTGCGACTGAAGGCCGATACTTGAATATATTTTTGTGTCTGCTTCGTCGCTAAACATCAAGTTAGGGACCACAAGTCCCGTTAAATTACCGGTTTAGCAACTCCTGGTCAGGTAGTATTTGAGGGAAAGGTTTTGTTTTTTGAACAAAGAATAGATTTTTAATT
The DNA here is from genome assembly GCA_918026665.1 of Diabrotica balteata. NCBI lineage: Eukaryota > Metazoa > Arthropoda > Insecta > Coleoptera > Chrysomelidae > Diabrotica > Diabrotica balteata. The sequence continues at coordinate 37,647,987 of OU898280.1, forward strand.
CCACTAAACATTCGGAGAACTGATATAAATAGAATTGACAAACTGACTTTCCTGTAAATTACCTTACTTTGTAAATAAATACTTTTATGTTAAAGAGATTTGAACATTATTTTTGTATTACGAGATATATCTTTGACCATAATTATTTTGCTGATGGCTTCAGCACAGGTCTGTTGCTTTTGGTCAGTCCTACATGTTGATCAATAAGAGTACCTAAGTACATAATATTCATCCCCTTCTCGAATTCTACAATTGATCTATCCCTCACCTCCAACTAGGAGCTCCTGGTGTTGATTTCTTTTTTTCTGGAGGTTTCCATGTACTTGGATTCATTAATATTAACTTTCTGCAATGAAAAATGGTCTTCAAAAGTATATTAATGTATAATACCTAACATACCGTGCCATTCTAAATGTCACAATGTCACAATGAAAATTGAAAAATGACGTTTTACTAAATCTAACAAATTATACGATTTAACTACCTGATTGGTCTTACTACTACTGGTCAAACCCCGATTTCATGAAGTTTCGACGTCTGTGTTCCAAATTATTCTCTCCTAAGTGTGACTTTAGTCAAAGACTGAAAAACCTTATTTATTTGGGCTTTGTAAGAGACCCCAAGTCAGACCTAGGATTAACTAGCCCCATATTTATATTAGAAGCTGTCGATAGTTTTTTAATATTTTAATGTTAAAAGCCATCAATAGTATTAATATTGTAGAAGGTATTCTTACTGAAAGAATTATTTATAACATTATCAAAAAAATACATATATTCAATATAACACTATTTATTTCGTACGAAGACCAAACTTATTTTACGGTTCACCTACCTCTGTTTCCAATACATCTATTATAAAATGCCTTATTCTGTCTTCAGTCATATAAACGTCAATTCAAAAGCCATATACTGGATACGTAGCGCGTTTATGACAGTCTTCATTTATTTGTTGACGCTCGTCAGTTTTGTTTCCGTGAAACAAAATGGTTATTGAGACTTTCCTTAAATTCATAACTCAACCGTGAAGTGTTAAGTAATATATATATATATATATATATATATATATATATATATTATATATATATATATATATATATATATATATATATTATATATATATATGTATATATATATATATATATATGTATATGTATATATATACATATACATATATATATATATATATATATATATATATATATATATATATATATATATATATATATATATATATATATATTATTATGCTATTTAAAAGTGAAAATATTATAGGTTTGCTCTTAATATATTTCAAAGTACAAAATATAATAATTCAAATATTTCGACTAAACTATAAAAGATATTTCGAAGAAATGAAAGTCCATTATCCCGGATTACCTGTAGTAAACAAAATTTTAAAGAGATGCATAAATTATTTTCTTTATAAAGTTATAGTTTTAGGAAATTTATAATTGTAGGTAAAACTTGTTGTTTGTTATCTGAATGAAGAGTAGGTTGGTTTGGAGTAGATTGAAAAAAGTGGAATGGTTTGTAAGAATGAGAGCTAGCTAGATTTTTAAGGAAAAAAAAAGATAATTAGTTGGTTTCCAAAGGTACAAGGCGAACAGTCGTTGTTCTCTGGTGATTCCCCAGAGGTAGGAAGCAGCAGAAGTGAATGTTTATGAGTTTCGTGGAGTTAGTGTATCTAACAGAAGCTGATCCAGTAAAATATTGTAAGTTATATTTTTCTACTTATATTCCAAGAGTCACTGTTCAGGCTAGAACTAGAGATTTAAATTATCGAACGATACGTGCATTTGAAGACCATTAAAGACGATAGGCTCGCAACAACTTGTAAGATTGCTGATTACCTAGGGGACTGCTAAGAATAGATAGTGTAGGCTACAAGGAACAAGGATTTGGACAACTCATCATCAGAGAGATAGTTTTACTATTCATCAGTTTTTCTTTAATTAATAACACAATTTTACAATTGCTTTAGAAAAGATAGCAATATTTTGATCAGGAGATATAGAACAACAATTTTAATTGGAAAAGATTAATTTATATTGTATGTACCATTAATTTTTGAAGGTTCACGTACGTAGAACAAAATTTTAATAATCATTATATGAGATATTTTTATTGAAGATATTTGAGTGTGAATTTTATTTCAATTTATTTTTATTTCAATATATAATGTATCTATCATATATATTTTTTATTATATCGGTATTCTTTGGACCTCACCTATCATATATAAAGCATAGATATTGAAGAACGAGTATAACCCTGAAATAAGAGAATTAAATAGTGTGATAGAATCATAATTGCATCATTTAAATAAGTTTAATTGATTATTTAATTAGTTAATTATTTGCTTGGCGCACCTCAGAATTTTAGTATCACATTAATATATATATATATATATATATATATATATATATATATATATATACATATATATACATATATATTTATATATATATATATATATATATATATATATATATGTATATATATATATATATGTATATATATATATATATATATATATATATATATATATATATAAATTATAGGTTATGATAATCGAAGACCAAAATCCGGTAGCGGAAGACAACCATCAAAATGCAAGAAATCCTCAATCGTTAACATGTGAAACCCTTGCACACAAAAGCCAAAAAATACCCAACCCATAACGCAAAAAGAAAGAGGGGTTAAATATAGATATACTTGATGTTAGCGATTTACAATGTCCAGGAAATAGAGAGGTATCAATAAATAACCACAATTTGTATTACTGGAGGACACAAAGCTGATCATCGATACGAAGTAGCATTCACCATAAGTAACAAAGTTAGAAAATGTGTACTAGGTGCGGTTCAAATTTTAGAAACAATAATAATGCTAAAAATTCAAGCATGGAACTGCAATATTAATATGATCTAAGTCTATATTCGCACACACGATTAGACCGAAGATGGAATTAAGAAGTTTTATTCAGAACTGCACACTAAACTGCAGTTAATAAAGTTTAGAGAGATTACGTATATATTGTATGACTTCAGTGCAAAAACTGGAGCAGATATAGTTGAAAATATTGTTGGAGAGTTTAGGTTAGGAATCAAAAACGAGAGAGAGAAAGGCTTACAGAATTCTGCTAAGAAAAGAACATACCAGAAGAATTTTAAAGTCAGGATGTTCTTCGTCGGCCTGGGCCTCTCTTTCCGACGATCTTTCCCTGGATTATGAAGTCTAGAAGGTTATACCTCTCTGGATACATCACCGAAATATTGTTACTTTCGAATTTTTATCATTTTTGTTATTTCTGTGCTCTTTTTCATTCGATGTAAAACTATTTCATTTTTTATTCGATCAACCCAACTTATCTGCAATACCCGTCGAAATATGCACATCTCAAAGGCCTCTAATTGTTTCATTATTGCCTCAGTAAGGGTCCAGCTCTCCATATCATACAGCAATGTGGAGAATATGTAGCAGCGTATTAATCTAATTTTAAGATTTAACGTAATATCTGTATTAATTAGAAGTTTCTTTAATTTATAGAAAGTGGGTCTGGCTTTTTCAATGCGTATTCTTATTTCTTTATTTATATCCCAGTTATCATTAACGTTTGCACCCAAGTAGGTAATACTGTGGACTCCTTCTAACTCTATTCCGTACTCTCTGATGTTCGTTGGTTGTAACTCCATTTTGCTGACAACCATAAGTTTTGTCTTAGAAGTTTTAGCCCATATTCATCACATGCTTCGATTATCCTGTTTATAAGTCGTTGCAGGTCTTCTTCATTGGAGACAATAAGTACCATGTCGTCTACATATCTGAGATTGTTGACATTAATTCCGTTTATTTTAATGCATGTATCTTCAACTAGGGCTTCCTTGAAAACAAATTCGGAGTAAATATATAAAAGTAGAGGCAATAGAATACATCCTTGCCTTATTCCACGTCGTATTTCCACTACCTCCGTCGTGTTGTATCCAGCTAGTATGTTTGCACATTGATGCCAATACAAAATTTTTGATAATACGGAGGTCTCGGTCATCAATTCCCACCTGCTGTAAGACACCTATAAGTTTGTCATGGTTTACTCTGTCAAAGGCTTTTTCAAAGTCAATAAAATACATATATACTGATTGTTCTATATCCCTACATCTTTGAACCATGACCTGAAAAATTGAAGAGTGCTGCTCTGGTTTCAAGGTTGTTTCTGAAACCAATTTTGTTTCACTTAGTTGTACTTCTATTTTAGTGTAAATTCTCGAGTTTGTCAGTACATAACTCATCAGACTGATAGTGCGATAATCGCTACACTATAAGCCTAGCTTAATACATATGTTTGTACTTAATTCCAAGCTCAAGTCGTTTCTTTTTTATGTGAGGTTTCTAGCAGAGAGAGATTCTTACGTCGAAGGTGATGCCTAATTATTATTTGGCTGTGTTGGTATAATATGAAATTTTAACATTGTTTATTATTTTATATACCTTTTACCACCATCATCATCATCATCATCATATGACGGGGGTCCTACGGCGAATTTTAGCCTCCGAATTTCAGCCCCATCTTTTCCTATCTCTCCAATCTTCCTCTGTTAAGCCTCTAGATTGCATTACTTTTGTAATTATTTTTTCTCCAGGAATTTGGTGGTCTTCCCCTTTTCCTTATTTCTGGCGGAACATACATTAAGGCTTTCTTTGGCCACCGCTCCTCCTCCATTCTCATCACGTGACCATACCATTGTAATTGCCTTCCTTGTATTCTATCTGAAAAAGTATCTCTAATTCCTGTACGGTTTCGTAATTTCTCATTCCTGATTCTTTTCATTCTCGATACTCGACATGACCTTCTAAGATAATCCATTTCCACAACGTCTACTTTATCTTGTTCATTCTTTGTCATCGTCCAACATTCGGCACCATGTGTGGTAATCGGTTCTACAATTGCTCTGTATACACGAAGTCTGGTATGCATCTTTATTTTATTAGACCACGGTAATGAATTCAGTATTCGGATGCATTTTTTCCCTTGGGTTATTCGGTTTTGTACATCTATCTTAACTCTGCCATCTGCTGATATGATGCTTCATAGATATTTATACTGGTTGCAACCTTTTATGACTGCGTTTTCAAGCCTCAGATCTGTGGTATTTCCTCCAATTTTTAAATATTCTGTTTTGCTTATGTTTACAGTAAGCCCCCATTTGGCATATTGCTCAAATAATTTTCGATTCATATAATCTATATCTTCCTCATCGGTTGCAACCACCACCTGATCATCTGCAAGCAACAATGTATACAGAGTTTCTTGTCCCACTTCGATGCCCAAAAATCTACATTCCTTTCTTCAATTCCTCAATGCTTCTTGGACGTATATTTTAAAGAGTGTCAGTGACAAACAACATCCTTGCTTTAGGCCTCTAGTGACTTTAAATTCAACTGAAGTTCTGGTTCCAATTTTTACACAACTAACTGCATTTTCGTACAATTTATATATCGCTCGGATATACGTCGAATACAATCCGGACCTTTCAAGGACCTCAAACATTTTCTTTAACGGGACACTATCATATGCTTTCTCAAGGTCTATAAATACCAAATGGGTCTCTCTACTTCTTTTGACATGCTTTTCAATTATTGGTCGTAGGATAAATATATTATCAAGGCAGGATCTCCCGCTACGAAAGCCGCTTTGTTCTTCAATATCTTGTATCTGTCTTTCAACCCTCTTCTTTAATATTCTGCCGTACAACCGGCCCACAGAGCTCGTCACACTAATACCTCTATAATTGGAACAGTCTCTTTTATTTTTTCTCTTACATATGAAGCTTATATAAGATTTATTTCAATCTTTAGAAATTTCCTGGTCTCCACACATACATTTATTAAAAAGGTCTACTACTAATTCTAAAAGTGCAGTCGGCCCATATTTAACCAGCTCTATGGTTTCCGTTAATTCAGATAATGTTATTATAGGGATTTCCTGTCTTTCGTCTCTGTTATCTATTAATTCCCTTATCTTGTCCCATCTGTACTCTACTCTATCCTCTTTCAGCAGTTTCGTATAATATTCTTCCCATTCATTTAATTACATACCTTTTAACAGGTAAGTAATTATCTTTCTTTTTTAACGTTGATATACACGAATTTGTTCTCATTTAACTGTATACACCATTCATGAGTCCAGGTGAAAATTTGATCAATACACGTTTGTAATTTTTCCGCAGCTTCTTCATGATTATATTCCACTACCATATCATTGGTAAAGGTAGCCTTTGTATGATTTTAATAAACGCCTACAACCTAACGCGTATATCTGATAAAATTAATTTACTTTTACAAGTATACCTGCATATCCTTTTTACTAGCCAATTGCACTGGAGGTTCTCATCTTCTCCTAAAGTTTAACAGGATGATAAATGTTTCCAAGAAGTTAAGTGTAAAAGTCGTTAATAATACTCAAAAGTGGCGCTCGCCTAGGTTATAATACACTCCAACTCTCCATCTTACGCGAGTTCGTTCAAAGTTCGAGATCTAACTAGATATATCCAGGTAAAATTTGTTTTAATATCAAGGTGAATATTATATGGAAGACCATTTTAAATATGATTGATCCTGTAATTGCAGAAAACATAAAATTTAAGACTGATAAGCAGACCACATGGACTAAAAATAAATATACAAAAAACTACAGCAATTGTCACTGATATAAATATAAATAACCAACCAGAAGTGGGAAACAACCATAAGTAAAGTATATTTTACGAATTTGCAACTGTTTTGGATTCGTGCTAGATACTCGATAGTTAAGTTATGTGCCTAACACATAAGATCGATTTCTATCAACCTATCGAGCAGGCTGGATTCAGAAAACATTTTAATACGATAGACCACTTGGACACCGTAAGAACACTGATAGAAAAATGCACCGAGTATAATGTTCCAATTCATATGGCGTTCGTCGATTTCCATAAAGCATTCGATTCCATCGAATTATGGGCAGTGCTTGAATCTCTAGAAAATGCACGCATAGAATCAAGATACATTAACATAATTAAAACATATATGAAAATGCCACCATGCATATAAAGCTGGACGAAAGTACAAAAACTAATCCCATAAGACTACAACGGGGAGTAAGACAAGGAGACACCATCTGTCCCAAACTATTTACCCTTGCTCTAGAAGATATTTTTAAGAAACTGGAATGGAACAATAAGGGTATCAACGTCGACGGATCATACTTAAACCACTTGAGATTCGCAGATGAAATAGTTTTAATAGCCGATAATATCTAAGAACTAAATGATATGTTAAAACAATTAAATGCAGTTTCAGGAGCGGTAAAGAAGAAGAAGAATACTTTTATGTAGTTTTAACAAGTGAGTTCGGAGAGATTAACATAAACGTAGATTACTTAACGTTCATTAAGGCGTTGCATTACGTTCTGTAAATCATTCTTGTTATCCGTAATTATTACTGTATCGTCTGCAAAACGTAAGTTATTCAAAACTTCTCCATTGATAGATATACCTTCTATTGAGTCTGAGAGCGCTTCTTGAAATACCACTTCACTGTAGACATTGAAAAGTAGTGGGGACAGCATGCAACCCTGGTGGACTCCCCTCTGTATTTTGATATTTTCGGTGTACTGGCTGTAAACTCTTACCTTGGCAGTTTGATTCCAGTATAAATTAGATATAATTTTCAGATCACGACTGTCAATATTTTTGCTTTTTAATATATCTATAAGCTTTTTATGTTGAACTTTATCAAATGAGCCAACACATTCAAGCCGAACAAAGCATCTCTTGTACTCATACCATTTCTAAAGCCAAATTGTGTGTCACTAATCTCATATTTAAGAGTTTTAACAATTCTGCTGTGAATTATTTTCAAAAATGTTTTAAGTGTGTGACTAATTAATGCTATTGTTCTGTGGTCTGAGCAAGTTGTTGAACTTGGTTTTTTGGGAATTGCTACAAAGGTTGATTGCAGCCATTGTCTGGGATTGTGGCAGTATGATATATTAGATTAAAGAGTTTTAACCATTACATCAATAACATCTTCATCGATGAGTTTTAATAATTCGATGGGCACATCATCTGGTCCAGTAGCTTTACCCTCTTTTGTGTTTTTGATGGCATAGCTGACTTCTTCTTTTAATATTGGTGGTCCGGTATCCTCGAATTTTCTTTCTGATGTTTCTCTGAATTTCTTTGTATTTACTCAGGTCTTTTGCTTTATGTTTTCTTCGTTCTTCCATGAGTTTAAGAATTTCTACTATCATCCAAGGTTTTGTTTTTTCTTTAAGTGGTTTGAGGGGTTCTTTTCCAACTGACACAAGGGCATGTTGAATTTTTCCCCATTTTTGGTCAATAGTTACAGTTTCTGCATTATCTTCTTTGACTTTCCTTAAGCTCTCGTTTATTTTAAATTTGGTTTCCACATATGTGTTGTCTTGTTTGAGACGTCTTGTATCTATGATTTTCTTGGTGCTAGGGCTGTTGACCTTCTTTAGTTTCACTCTCATCAACAAAACAACCGGGTTGTGGTCGGAGGATATGTCCGCTCCTGGATAAGTTTTAGATGATATTATAGAATTTCTATATCTTCTGTTGACGATAATATAATCTATTTGATTTCTGACTATTTTGTTGTTATTGTCAGCTGGTGACCTCCATGTATATAGTCTACGTTTAGGAAGTTTGAACAAGGTATTTGTAATTATGAGTTCCTCATTGACACAGAAATCGACAAGCCTATCGCCACGTTCATTCCTTTTCTTGAGTCCATATCGCCCCACGCAATTCTCCACTTCTCCTTGGCCAACTTTAGCGTTCAAATCGCCCATTATAATATTTATATCTTGTCTTTTAGTTAGTCTTAAGTCATTGTCGATTTGTTCATAGAAGGCCTCTATGGTGTCTTCATCCATGTCTGCAGTGGGTGCATATACTTGGATTATATTTATTTTACGTTTTAAATGAGAGTTTAGAGACAGCATTAATACTCGATCAGACTAGGGAACAAAGTTACAGACAGCTTTCTGAGAATTCTTATCGACTATAATGCCAACTCCCCGTTTGTGCTTGGAATCGTTGTTTCCAGAATAATACATTGTTCCATTTCTGGTCTTACATTTTCCTGATTCAGACCATTGTAGAACGCTAAGGCCCAGTATATTAATTTTCATTCTGCATTCATTCATTTCCGACACAGCATTATCCAGTTTGCCTGATTGGTATAAACTTCTTACGTTCCATGTTCCGATTTTCAAGGCTATAGAGTTATTTGCTTGACAGGGATATACCTTGTTGACGACCTGAGAGGCCCTGTTGTCTAAATCTGTTTGTCCTCCCCTGCCGGATCTTGGATTCCAAGCTCCATGATCAGTAAGTAAATTATCCATTAGTGGGTCCATGACAATTTTTACTCATCCCCTGACTTTCCACATCTCAATGCCGTTGACTAATTTAGTTCTTCCGCCTTCGGAGTTAATTTTTATGCTCCAGGGCAATGAAGTGCCCTACCACGTGTCGGTTCTTCCACCCTTAGCTGTTGACCAATAGTTGGGGGATTACGTATACCGGTAATCGCTCGGTTAATTTAGCAGCTCTAGTATTCAATAATATACCGATCCAGGATCATTTCCCTTACGCTTTATCTTGGTACTGATGCTACTGTCGGACAGAGTAGGATATAGGAATGGAAACTTTGGTAATTAGATGGGAGAATGGGTTCAGGACATAATTTCTCCCAGGTACCAGGAGATTGGGAGATAATTATGGCTCACGTGGGCAGGGTCGTATCCCTGAAGTAGATCTATCTTCTACCGGGAACGTAATAGAGTATCTACCCGCTACCGCGGTATTGTATCTGTATTACGAGTCTCAAAATTTCATATTTTGGACCCCTCATCACGTGGCCTAGGTATTCCAGTTTTCTGGTTTGTATAGAAGATAAGATATTGCGCATAAGTCGTGACGTCATTGAAGAGTTGCATGTTAGAAATGTCAGATTTTTGTATATGTCAATAAATAATCTTTAATAATTAGTTTGAAGATATCCTTATATGTACGATTATTGTAATTATTGAACCTCTTAACTTATTTTCGTCTAGTAATTTCATCACAGAATGCATACAAATCCCATTTAACTTTAACAAGAATTCAAATTCTACTCTCCAATGACGGCATGCGCGAACACGACCGATTTTGTGCTACCGGAAGATCCTATCTTGTTATTCATAGTATCATGTATAGTGGTGATTTGTTCTGTTTCTTTACCAAACCTCTCCTGTACTTCTTTATTTGTAATTTTATCAGTCCATAATATTTTTATTACTCTGCAGTATAACCAGAGTTCGAAAGCCTCGATTCTTTTTAAATTGCATTTTTTTAATATCCAAGTCTCAGCTCCATAAAATAATATTAAAAATATATAACAGCGAATGGTACGTAGTCTGATCTCCAAATTTAGATTTTTGCACGTTAGGAGTGGCTTCGTTCGTATAAATGCTGATCTGACAATCTCCATTCGCCTATTTATTTCTACAGTATGATCATTGGTTTCATTGATCAAAGTTCCCAAGTACTGATATTTTTCTACTTGTTCTATCACGTTAACATTGATTGTCAATAGGTCATGTATCTTTTGTGGTCTTTTTGTAATTAGCATGTACTTTCGATAAGATGTTGTAGATCCTCTATGCGCATAGATCCTCTATCCAGTATTTTCAATTGCGCCTAGATAGGGATAATGTTGACAAAGACTTACAAAACTTTGGTCAATGCATTTACATAGGTAGTAGATTATAATTTCAGTATAAAAGACACAATGTGTAAAAATTAGACTTTAAAGATTTATCTAAGGATTTATAAGTAAGCCATGGATACATTATCATATACGCTTAATTATATAAAATATCACACAATCGACATTTTAAAATTTTTACTGTTATAATATAATATAAAAATAGATTTGCATTACATTATATAGTTTTAAATGCTATAGCTTCATTCTGCGTTGTTGATCAATCTGCTATAGAACCACTACGATCCAATTATTATTTTATTTAGTTAACAGTTTAAGTGACTCTTGATTATTGTCGTTAGACTTGCCTTTAGTATTACTAGTCCGTTCTTACCCTTTTGTGTTTGGTTCTCAGTCATAAAATAATTGTAATTTAATAACAAAGAAGAGATGCTTTGTTTGTATCAAAGCAGTCAACTCTTTGTGATGAAGATTGTTAATTAAACACACCGAAAAATTTCGTAACTATTATAATACTTTGAGTATGAAAAGTTTTTCTTTGTCTTCCAGCGTTCCATTTCAATCACAGCGGCTAATTTAGTTTACCAGCCAGACAAAACAAAACATCCTCCACATATTTGCGGATAGATACGTAATACACACAACAGTATTTCCAAAATAAGTAATTTTGAATAAAGCTACTTCTAAATTAGTTGTAGTAGGTAGGTACGCACAGCGATGTTTATTAAAGCTGTGCTGGTTATTAAAATGATCCCTTTTCAAATTAGTACAACTTTCTTCCTGGAATGCAAATGTTGAGTTATTTGTAGGAAAGTTGAAGTTTATTAAAACTAATTAACCAGACTTGTTTGAACGAGAAACAAATTAACTGTAACATTTGAACTGTTTTTCAACAATTTGTGAAGTTATTTTTTAGCTTTGTCAGAATAATTATGGAATAGATGATATTTATCATAATAATGCTCAGAAGCTTGTATATCCCTATAAGTAAAATATGTTAATAGGTTCTATTCACACGAATTATTTAGTGCAATATCTAGTTGAAAATATTTACAAAACAGTAGCTAAAAAGATGTCATTTGTGCAATTATAATGTGGAAAGACTATTGGACATGACTAATTAAATACACAACCTTACTGTAACAAAGTATATTCAAAAGAAAATGAACTTATACAGTACTGTAGAACTGAGTAGAGCAGAAAATCATTTATAGATTATATGTTTAAAAAATAAGTGATAAACGTAAGAAGAGGGGACAGATATTCTTCTTAGGGTGCCTGTTCGTTCCGATCGTTGGCAATCATTCTGGCTATGTTGGATGCTATATGCTGTATTAAGGTCTTTCTATATCACGATCTTGGGTTTGCAAGCCAGGATACTCTTCTTCGTCCTGGGGCCCTTTTTCCTTTAATTTTACCTTGCAACTGCATTAAACTAGCTCGTATCTGCCTTGATTTCTCATTATGTTGATGTTGCCTTTACGATGTTGACCAAATCTGCGCTTGTCTTCATTCTTCGCAGTACTTCTTTATTGGTGACTTTGTCTGTCCATAGTATTTTCAGGATCCATCTGTATGACCATATCTCAAAAGCCTATAGTTTTGATATGAGTTTTTGCCTCCAATGTCCACGTTTCTACTCCGTACAGAAGCACTGAGTACATGTAACATTTAAGGAGCCATATTTTTGTTGCAAAAAATAGAACATCTTCTGGCGCAGACAAGATCACCGCAGAAGTTTTAAAAGTGACTGGAGATGTTTGAGTAAACGTTATGCATATGATCTGCAAAAAGATTTGGGAAACCGGAGAGTGGCCCAACGATTGGACAACATCTACTTTCATCCCTATATTTAAAAAAGGAACTCCGCTAGATTGCACCAACTACAGAACGGTAACCCCAATACCCCATGCAAGCAAGGTTCTACTTCATATAATACATGAAAGAATAAAAGCTTTTCTATTGCCTTAGATATCACAAGAACAAGCAGGATTTGTCCCGGAAAAGGCACAAGATAACATATCCTTAATGTCAGACATCTAATCGAAAAAACTCGTGAATTTAATACTCCTGTGCTTAGGTATGTGGTTTGTGTATTACACAAAGGCCTTCGATAAAGTCAAATGGCAGCAGCTATGGTCCATACTAGCGGAAATGGGAATACCCCACCACTTAATTCAACTAATTAGAAGTCTATATGAAAATAATAAGTGCACAGTAAAAATAAATAATACCCATTCTGATCATTTCAGAACAGAGGCAGGTGTCAGGCAGGGATACATAATCTCGCCAACTCTGTTTAGTATCTACAGCGAACACATTATGCGAAAGGTACTAGACGGATGGAAGGGCGGAATATTAGTAGGAGGTCAAGATGATCATTAGCTTGTTTTTGCTGGTGTTTATACCCAGTCCATATGTTCTACTTGTTTCCGTAATTTTGTTCCATAAGTTTTTCAGCCCTTCTATGGTATTGAAAAACACTATTGTATCATCTGCCTACCGCAGGGTATTAAGCTTGACTCTATTTATTGAGATGCCTTCATCAATATACCTTAGATCCTCTTCAAAAATGTGCTCCAAGTATAGATTAAATATTAGTGGTGAAATTATGCACCCCTGTCTCACTCCCCTTAAGATTTTGATCTGATCTGTATATTCTCCATCTATTCGGAGCACCGCTGATTGATTCCAATACAAGTTATTGAAATTGGATTGGATTGGATTGTGTTATTATTTTTAAGTGTTTTTCATCAATTCCTGTCCTTTTCAGCACTTACATCATTTCTTTATGCCTGACTCTATCTAAAGCCTTCTTGTAGTCATCAGGGCTATCAGGCATGCAAACACATTACAGTTGGCACCTCTATATTTCTGAAACAATACCTATACGCTAAATAAAGCTTTCCTCGGACCAATGGCGTCCACAAATCCAAACTGATTGTTCCTCGCATTTCCGGTAAATTCTTTTGTGGATGACTTTTAAAAATAGCTTCAGCAGATTGCTCGTTAGGCATATGGTCTTATAATCTTCACAAACTTTTGCTTCTGGTTTTTTTTTGCAATGGTAAGAACCCCGATTTGAGATACTATACTGGTATTTTTCCTCCCTTGTATATTTCATTAAATATTTCAGTTATTATTTTTATTTGTTCTGCATATAATAGCTTCAACAGTTCTGCAGGAATTTCATTAAGTCCCGGTGCATTTTCGTCCTTTATTTGTCTGATAGCTGCCGTTCTTTCTTCTGGTAGGATTTTGGGACCTAATTCTTTTTCAATGGGGCTCTTGTTTCAAAAGTTTCTCCAAGTATTCTGTCCATACTTTCTTCTTTGGTTAATGCAAGATTGCCTTCATCATCTGTTATTTTTTGCTGTTGCGTTTTCGGAAGTTTTCAGCAATTTTCTTTAACTTGAGATGAACGTAAAAGTTATCATATTGACTCTGATACTCTCTATTTGATAATATTGTTCAGTTTTTTGTTTCTCTTTGGCTTGTTACATTTTTCTTCTAAAGAATTCTCTTATATTCTTGGAGATTTTCTTTGTTTTTTTTTCTCTGGTCCATAAGTTCAAGTGTTTTATCGGTCATCCACGATTTCCGTTTCTCTGTATTTTTTTTCAGGTATTATTCTTTTATTTCTTATACTGTTTCTTGTATGATGATCAGACTGTCCTTAATAGTTTCTGCATTTTTGCATTTTAACACCTTTGTATTGAGGTTTTCACTCACCTTCAGTCAAACATTGGACATTTCAGTTTCCTAACATCATACTTCTTTATCGACTTACTTGTGACCTTCTTCATTCATTCTGACTTTGAAATTATTAAAAACTGGTACATGATCAGAATTTATGTCTGCCCCCCGGTATGTTTTGACAGATGTACAGCTGTTCCATCATCATCATATAACGGGGGTCCTACGGCGATTGCCGCTTCCCGCATTTCAGCCACCATCTTTTCCTATCTCTCAATCTCCCTCTTCTAAGCCTCTAGATTGCTTTGTTTTTGTAATTTCTCTTCTCCAGGAATTTGGTGGTCTTCCCCTTTTCCTTTTTCTGGCGGAACATACATTAAGGCTTTCTTTGGCCACCGCTCCTCCTCCATTCTCATCACGTGACCATACCATCGCAATTGCCTTCACTTGTATTCTATCTGATGAGTATCTCTATTCCTGTACGGTTTCGTATTTCCTCATTCCTGATTCTTTCCATTCTCGATACTCGACATGACCTTCTAAGATAATCCATTTCCACAACGTCTACTTTATCTCGTTCATTCTTTGTCATCGTCCAACATTCGGCACCATATGTGGTAATTGGTTCTACAATTGCTCTGTATACGCGAAGTTTGGTATGCATCTTTATTTTATTAGACCACAGTAATGAATTTCAGTATTCGGATGCATTTTTTCCCTTGGGTTATTCGGTTTTGTACATCTATCTTAACTCTGCCATCTGCTGCTATGATGTTTTCCTAGATATTTATACTGGTTGCAGCCTTTTATGACTGCGTTTTCAAGCCTCAGATCTGTGGTATTTCTGTATTTCTGGAACAGCTGTTCCTATACCTCTTATTTACTAGAATATAATCAATCTGATTTGGTACAAGCTTTCCCACAGAATCATTTCCCACAGATTTCCAGGTGTGCAGTTTTCTTGGATGCAGCTTAAACCAGTTGTTATTTATTACTAATTGATTTGTTTTTGCGAAGATCTCCAACGTAATTCTCCGATCGTTCCGGTTTTTTAGACTAAATGGTCCAACTATAGAAGATGTTTTGCTGGCGCCAACTTTGGCGTTGAAGTCACCCATGACAATTATTGGGTCTTGCTTTTTGAACTTTTTCACGATTTGATTAATGCTATAGTATATTTTTTCTATCTCTTCTTCTGTTCCTTCTATTGTAGCTGCATACACTTAAATTACATTGATGTCGATTGATGTTGCTTTTAATTGTATGAGCATCACTCTTACTGATATAGGAAATGATTATTGCTTGTTGATATCCAAGAAAAAAAAACAGAAATAGAAAAAAAATGATAATAACCGAATTTGAGACTCTTAAATTATATAAACCTACAGATTTGATAAGATATTTGGGTAACAGTGAAACAATAAAGTTACTTGAAAAAAAATGACGATAATATCAAAAAGCTAAAAAGATATGGGCTACATTACAGGATATTCTTATTAAAATTCAGAATGACGAACAAAGGTAAACAACAAAGGTAAACAAAAAATAAATGAAGAGCAAGAATAAGTATTAAAAATATCGAACAAATAAAACGGTAAAACACTACTAAAGACATCAGAGAAAATAAAATTATTAAAAAAAAAAGTATCAACGGCAGAGTCCTTGAAGCATTTTGGAGAAAAATTGTAAATTGATATTAATAAAAACCAGAAACTATTTTATAAAGTGCTTACATTATTTAGAAAACAGAAACAATATAATGACAGCTAAAGACAAAGAAGACTACCTATTAAGAGCGGAAAACCGCCTATCAGATTATGAAAAAAAACATTCTAAGAATCTGTTATCTGAGAATGAAACACAAGAAAAAATGAACAGTACTGAACAACAAGAACAAAAGTACTAAAGAAAATTAAAAAATGTGTAAGCAGCAGGTTATGATATAAAAACTGGCAAAATGTACATGGGAAACAAAGGGGAAGAGGTACTCTTACAAACATGCAATAAAAAGGTACTAAAAGACTGAAAAATGGCAATATGTTCTGAAAATGTTCCAAAAGATTTTCGCGTTTAGTACAATTAAACCTAGAGATACGATTGAGAGATGATCTGAAGTTGCCTTTAATAGAATGCGCAAACTCGTTTGCAATCGTGATATCAATATAAAGTTACGAATACGAAAGCTGCGGTGTTATGTCTTTTTTACCCTGTTATATGGAGTTGAGGCTTGGACACTAAAACAGTTGACCATAAAAAAACATCGAGGCTTTCGAGATGTGGTGCTATAGGCGCATTCTCAGATATCATGGATGGACCGCGTCATAACACGCAAGTACTCCAAACTTTAGACAAAAGATGCGAAATTCTAAATGAGATAAAAACTAGAAAGATGGAATACTTGGGACACATTGTGAGAGGTGAAAAGTACGAACTTTTAAGAAACATCATGCAGGGCAAAATTAAGGGCAAAAGAAGTTTGGGAAGAAGAAAAATATCGTGGCTTCGTAATCTACGTCAATGGTTCGGGTGTAGTTCGATTGAACTTTTCAGGCGCGCTGCTAACAAAGTCGCAGTGGCCATGATGATTTCCAATCTCCGCTAGGAGTGGCACGAGAAGAAGAAGACAATTATTCCTAGAGATACGATTAAGAGATGATCTGAAGTTGCCTGCTAAACGCTCCTGGCTAATACCTTACAACGACCTGAAGTTTATTTACCGAAGTACATTTGAGAAGTCATCTGGGGAAAATATTGACTGCGTAGCTATCGAGATAAACCTAGTGTTAACTGCATTTTAATTTAAATAAGTTCTCACAAAGGGCGAACTCCGGATTGACTGCGAATAAAAAAACCTAGTATTGGGCTATGAGTTTGACAAGGTGTGTAGCAGTCCATTAATTCATGTGTTTTGGTTAAGAAGAAGAGTGATTTGAGCTCGAAATGCTATGTAACAATCTTTGTAATATAAGCTTATCATCGTTTATTTATTTCATGACAAAGTGATTTATCTAACGGCGTCCTGAAGGCTAGGTGGGCCAACATGGCTTTAAGGAAAATAGACCGCAGTATATCATCCAGGATAACCTGAGGCCCAGTTTTGTTATTTGTCTCCAAAGCCTCCATTCAGTGTCTTGCATGAGTCGGAGCCAGATGTTTTAAAGTTTGTGTGGGACAGTGTTTTGTATTTAAATGTAAGGACAGAAAAACCTTGTTTTCTAACCAGCAAGAGAATTCTTTTAAACAGCGTCCTAATATTAAATAGTTTAGGAATCTTTTGTGCGGTGTTGCCTAGAGCATCTCTGTAAGTAATTTTTGATTTCTTTTTTGTAGTTGGTTCTCCCATCCTCCTTAGATAAAAGAATCCTTATCCAAGACTCAGATCTCCAACCAAAACACAAGTAGCCGTTCGCAACTGCTTCAATGTATTCGCTTACCCTATCCTCAAGGGCATTACTTGTTCAGTTCCCTTTTAACCCCCAATAAGCAAATCATAATTAATAATAAAAGAGTAATAATATCAAAAGAATTATTATAAGACTTAAGTCTTCCAAATTGAGCCGCGTCGATTATCATTGCGCCGAGTTTTTGACATCCTCTTTAATATCTTCTTTGGTACTTCCGAGGTCTCAGTCTCCCGAGCACCCTGACAATATTACACTGATCAATAACCAATGCATTACTGCTACTGGGAATAGCAGACGGTTTATTTATACCGTTGATAGTGACATGGTCTGGGTGGATATTGGCATGGGGGGTTACTGTGGGGATTGGCGCGAATATTTTTGAGTAGAATTTTCATTGGCGGATGAAGCGGACGATATTTTCTTTATGAGAGGTCTCCATGTCGTAGGTTAGGTTTAATGCCGTCATTTTTTATTAAGACAGTTTATACTTTTTTTAATTTCTATGGCTGCTCGGATAATTCATGGTTTATAGAAGCGGATGGAGGCTACTCCGTGATGTTCATCCAAAATGTTGTCTTTGATTTATCGGACAAAAGATAAAAGGTTCTGTTGGAAGGTAAATATTGTCTTTATTTAGGTACGTCACTATAGCATATTGCAGCAAACGTGAGTATAAACTAATTTTTGGTAATTTTTTAATATCCGTAAATTTGAGAACATAATGAAGTATTTAGGAGGGCAGGACTTTAACTGTTTGGAATTTTGTTGCGTTAACTGTGGTGTTTTCCAGGATTTACCAATTTAGATAAACGCAGTTTGATAACGATCGATATGGTTGCTAAGCACAATGAATAAAATCCTATTTCCTCTCCTAGTTGTAGTGCTTACTAGTTATTAGTTATATCTAATGATCACTCAACAAGCTTACTTATAACAATTACGAACTTCAATGTAATAATTTGTAATTTACAGTATAGAATGCAGCTTATTAATTATAAAGTTAGGGTTAAATCTCTCCATAATAATACGTAACACAGTTTACCTGCTTTATACGCATCTCCTAAACCTACATCATTTTACAAAATTATGAAATATTTAAATTTAAAGAATGGGATAATAATAGAATTCAACGGAACAAAAAATATGAAAAAAAAAAAACAATTGATCAATTATTGCTTATGGTAAATGCGTAAAATTATTTAAAATACCCCTGGCAAAAATTTAGAGTATAGTAAAAACCATTTACTATAGTCGGTTTCAAATTAAGCGACAATTTGTGGGCCTCAAACAGTTAAATTATTTATTTTCCTATAATACACGTTTCGTAGATAGTGTTGTAAATAGGTCTATTAAAAGCAAATCTTCTTCTTCTTCTTCTTCTTTTTTATAAGCAAAATGCTTGTTCAATGTCGATTATGCCTCTATTGGAGGTTATCACTCCATCTTTTGCGTGGTCGCCCGATACTTCTTCTACCATTTGGTGATTTGACCCTCGCTATTCTGACTAATCGGGTCTCTTCCATTCTGTTTATGTGTTCGTTCCATTCCTTTTTTCTGTTCAGTGTCCAGTCATTTATTTCTGGTATATTGCATTTTCTTCTGATCTCTTCACTCCTCATTCGATTCCTCAGTGTGTTTCCTGTAATTCTCCTCAGTAAACGCATCTCCGCTGTTTCTAGTAGTTGCTGCGTTTTGGAGGTATCCGGTCTTGTCTCTGAAGTCATTATTGGTCTTATTATTGCTTTGTAGATTCTTGATTTCACGTCGGTAATAATGTGGGGATTGCGCCATATCGTGTTATTAAGACCACCTGCTATTTTATTAGCCTTTTGTACTTGATTTTTTACTTCCTTCTCCACATCTCCGTAGCTAGACAGTGTAATTCCTAAGTAAATTGTCTCTATTACTTGCTCAATGCTGATACCGTCGATTTCCAGTTTACATCTAATTGGTTCTTTACTGATTACAATTGTTTTAGTTTTCTGTGTAGAGATCACCATATTAAAGTCCTTTGCCCTTGTGTTGAATCTATGGGTTAGTCTTTGTAGATCGTCTTCATTGGATGCAATTAGGGCCGCATCATCTGCATAGCAGAGTATTCTGATTTCTTTGTTCCACATTTTGTATCCTTTTCCTTTATTAATAGTATTGATGATTTCATCCATGATTAGATTGAATAGCGTTGGACTAAGCGAGTCTCCTTGTCTTATTCCATTGCCCATATCTATTGGATCTGTAAGCTGGTCATCTATTCTGACTTCCATATTGTTGTTCTGGTAAATGTTCTCTATTGTTTTTATAACATCTAGTGGAATTTCTCTATCGTAAAGAAGGTGAATTACATCTTTAAGCTTTACTTTATCGAACGCTTTCTTCAGGTCTATTAGACATATGAATGCTGGTCTGTTATACTCTAGTGCTTTCTCGGTAATCTGTTTTATGATGAATACTGCATCTGTGCACGATCTTCCTGGCGAAAACTCTGCTGTTCATCCGCTAAGGTAATTCTCTGATTTATTTGGCCTTGCAATATTTTGGTTGTAAGCTTTAAAGTGGTGTTAATAAGTTGATACCTTTGTAGTTTTCAGGTTGTTTTTATCTCCTTTTTTGTATGGTAGGATAAGCTCGCTTTTCTTCCACTCCTCAGGTATTTTATTATGTTTGATGATTTTGTTAATTAAACAAATTAACAAATTAAAAGCAAATCAAATAAATATATTATTTATATATTTGATGAGGCCGTGCAGACTCACTGAACTTCGACCTACAGAGATATTTTGTGCACACCTTAATCTAGTTGAACTCTAGAATGCTATTACTTCTGATGAAGTTGATAAGCTTCCTGGGTGACTTGTTTTTCATGTCATAGGCCGCTAGACTGATTTCTCACAGGAATTTTAGTCGTTTACAAAACAGTTGTATGCAGTTGCATAGTATATGCTCGACTGTTTCTTTTTCGTTGTCACAGAAACGAGAGTTCTCACTATCTGATTTTTCAATTTTTTTTAAGATAATATCTCAAACAGTGACTAGTGAGAAGTTGTCCTGGTGTATTAGACCATAGTTATATTAGTTTATTAAGTTCCCAGGTCTAAAGTTTTTGCCTGATATCGTCTTTAGATAGTCTACAGAAAGGTTCGGAAACCCTAAAATGGAAACTGCTTTTTTGCGAGGCTGTCAGCTTCTTCATTTCCTGCAATTCCCTTGTGACCTGGCATCCACATCAAAGTTACTTTGTTACGTTCCGTCAGCTTCTTGAGGGATTGTTAACGGTTTCAAACCAACTTTGAATTACCAGTGTAAATGACTTAAGAGCATTTAACACGGCTTGACTGTCTGGGAAAAAAGACTTTTGCCCTACGATTTTTATATTGAGAGATTCTTGGGCACTAACGTCTACAGCATGTACTTCTGACTGAAAAATAGTTGGGGAGTTGAGTTTTAATTCTTTGCAATAGTCTACTATAATTCCGTTTATAAATCAAGCCTCTTAATTCTATTTAAGTCTCCTTGTCAAAGTCATTTTTCTGGGGTTGACATTTAACCCCCTCTTCGAGCATCAACTTTTAATTTCGTGAAGAGCAGTTTGCATGCGACTAGATATGCTCATGCTTGTCCATAATTGTAACATCAAGGTTATCTGCATAATCTTGGAGGTCTAGCAAGGAGGTCATCCATAATCCAAGATCTCAGCAGGGGCTATAGTAGTCCCCTTAAGAACACTTCTTTACTGCTGTCAGAGTCACAGATCTCCCAAGTACTAGCAGTGATGATTCTGGTTTATAGCATTAACTGAATCCATTATATTCGTAAGACTTCAATGATCTCCTCTACTATTGGTCTTTTTATGGATTCAACTAAGTTATTACCTAATGCTTCCTCCATGTAAATAAAAACGCAAAGAGCTGTTTATTTTGCTACTATTATCTTTTTAATAGTTGCGACTAGGGAGTTCAGAGCATTTATAGTGAATTTGCCTGTCTGGTAGGGAAACTGATGCTTCCGAAGCGGTTTTCTCGGTAAAGTTATTGTTTTTGAGAGAAAAAAGGTGACGCGTATAGGGCAATAGAGCTTTGATGCGTCCGCAGTCAGTTCAGTTAAAGATATTTTACCATCTTTGGTATAAATAAGATCTTTGCAATCCTTTTAAGTTTTTGGAATGTGACTTAACACATGGCTTAGAATAAAAAGCCGCTGTAATGGCGGCTGTATTTAAATCATACCTTTATATATATATATATATATATATATATATATATATATATATATATATATATATAAATATACTCAATATTTGGGTGTGCAGCGGAAGATGGGACAAAGAAGTACTCTTTTTAGTTAACCAAGCTTTCGCAAATCTTTATTTGCATCATCAGGGTGCTACAATAAACAGAATTAGTATAAATTACAGAGTAAGACTTACTTTTGCCTCTTACACTAATTGAGGTTTGTTGTCTTGATGTTTATTAAATGAAACTGGGAACTCATTTGACCCCTATAACTATGGCGAAAACTATCCAAAAATTGATTTAAAACGTTCTTTAACATACATAATACACTTAGAACACACATACATAAACATTTAAATAAAATTATGTTAAAATAGTTACAAAACATGTACGTAGTCACAATATAAAATTTTGGTTATAAATATTCTTATCAGAAACAAAAGAATTGCTTGTGAATTCGTTGCTACCAACTTGAAACGACAGAACGTTAGATCTTAAATGATAACGATGTAAAGGTGATAGTATACCTGATAGAAGCTGAACTTAATGAAAAAGAAAAGATGAAAGATTATTTTAGCAATAGGAGAGATATTGTATATCTCATATATAATTAAACTTATATTGTTGACGATGAATTGTCTGTATTAGTAGATTCATGTTTATCTAAAGTTAACAATAATGAATATAAGTTGCTTAAATTCTTGGTATCTGTCTTTTTATTAACGGTTTCTTTTTCTTGAAAAATGAAATCCATCTCGAGAAACAATCTTTTTGAATAATTGCTCTCCGTGGATAGGATTTTCACATTTGGAAAATCGAAAGAGTGTCCTGTTGTGTTAACATGTGTGGCTAGGGAACATCTATCAGGGTGTAACCTAATGTCACTCTTGTGAAGAGTTAAACGGCTGGAAACTTTTTGGGAGGTGTGACCTATATAAGAACCTTCACAGTCTAAACAATTAAGTTTGTAGACCACATCACTTTTATCTAAGTTTGGTACTTTATCTTTCAATGACTTGTACAGAGATCCCACAACTAGAGTGCTTTTATAAGCAATTTTTACATTTGGTAGGTATTGAGCAAAAATTCTGGTCAATTTGGGAGTGACGTCCTTAATAAATGGAAGTGATGCCAAAGATATATTAGGAATATTGTTAGTCGGTGAGTGGGAAACAGAGGTAATTTTCATATCACCTGTATTTTGGGAAGGGTTTACTTGTGTGTTGAGTATAACAGAGGATGTGTTAAAGATGATTTTCCTAAGTAAGGATTCGGGGTAAGAATTATCTAGGAACAACTGTAAAAGGATGTTAAGATTCTTCTTTCTAAAAATAGGGTCAGCTAGTTTACAAACTCTTGTGGTCATTTGTTTTACTAGATTAATTTTGTTAATTAATTAATTTCAAAACAAATGACCACAAGAGTTTGTAAACTAGCTGACCCTATTTTTAGAAAGAAGAATCTTAACATCCTTTTACAGTTGTCCTAGATAATTCTTACCCCGAATCCTTACTAAGGAAAATCATCTTTAACACATCCTCTGTTATACTCAACACACAAGTAAACCCTTCCCAAAATACAGGTGATATGAAAATTACCTCTGTTTCCCACTCACCGACTAACAATATTCCTAATATATCTTTTGCATCACTTCCATTTATTAAGGACGTCACTCCCAAATTGACCAGAATTTTTGCTCAATACCTACCAAATGTAAAAATTGCTTATAAAAGCACTCTAGTTGTGGGATCTCTGTACAAGTCATTGAAAGATAAAGTACCAAACTTAGATAAAAGTGATGTGGTCTACAAACTTAATTGTTTAGACTGTGAAGGTTCTTATATAGGTCACACCTCCCAAAAAGTTTCCAGCCGTTTAACTCTTCACAAGAGTGACATTAGGTTAACCCTGATAGATGTTCCCTAGCCACACATGTTAACACAACAGGACACTCTTTCGATTTTCCAAATGTGAAAATCCTATCCACGGAGAGCAATTATTCAAAAAGATTGTTTCTCGAGATGGCTTTCATTTTTCAAGAAAAGAAACCGTTAATAAAAAGACAGATACCAAGAATTTAAGCAACTTATATTCATTATTGTTAACTTTAGATAAACATGAATCTACTAATACAGACAATTCATCGTCAACAATATAAGTTTAATTATATATGAGATATACAATATCTCTCCTATTGCTAAAATAAGTCTTTTCATCTTTTCTTTTTCATTAAGTTCAGCTTCTATCAGGTATACTATCACCTTTACATCGTTATCATTTAAGATCTAACGTTCTGTCGTTTCCAAGTTGGTAGCAACGAATTCACAAGCAATTCTTTTGTTTCTGATAAGAATATTTATAACCAAAATTTTATATTGTGATCTACGTACATGTTTTGTAACTATTTTAACATAATTTTATTTAAATGTTTATGTATGTGTGTTCTAAGTGTAATTATGTATGTTAAAGAACGTTTTAAATCAATTTTTGGATAGTTTTCGCCATAGTTATAGGGGTCAAATGAGTTCCCAGTTTCATTTAATAAACATCAAGACCAACAAACCTCAATTAGTGTAAGAGGCAAAGTAAGTCTTACTCTGTAATTTATACTAATTTCTGTTTATTGTAGCACCCTGATGATGCAAATAAAGATTTGCGAAAGCTTGGTTAACTAAAAAGAGTACTTCTTTGTCCCATCTTCCGCTGCACACCCAAATATTGGAGTATTTTATTCTATTTGATCAGCGCTGATTACAAGCGTTTATCGCTTTTTCTATATATATATATATAGTCCAAGATTCCTAAGAGGAACATAGGGCTTCCACAAAGTGTCTCCAGCGAACTCTATTTCTGGCTAGTGCTTTGATTTCAAGCCAGGATTTTCCCATTGTTCTCCCTTTTTATAGTAAAGCAAAAAATATTTCATCCTCCCTTGGAGATTTAAAAGGTTTGAAGCATTTAACGACCCATTCGATTTTGTTCCTTGTAAAGATTTTTTTGCTAATTGCCTCCTGTATCTTTTGAGACCCCATAGAGCCTCTGCTAGCTGAATATTTTGCGGTTGATTTTCTAGTATTTCTTGAGAGCTAGGAAAATGAGTCTTTACAAGCTCTCCAATAGTTTACATTAGGCTTTTAGTATAGTCACCCTTCGGCTTTTTGATTAGTCCGCTTTCATTTGTGTGATATTTTGAGAGAACCTGTTGAAGTAGTTGTGCAGGGGCTAATTTTGTTCTCCCTTCGTACAGTTTTCTCCAAGAGTTCCACTTTAATTTTTGTAGACGAAAATCGTTGTTTCTCCAAGACAATTGGCTCAGAAAAGCGTTATAAAAATGACAAAACTTCATGGGTTGGGCTTAAAACTGCTTCTTATCTGGCTTATTCCCTTAATTATTAAGTTTCTCCAAATCTAAAGAGATGGCTTGTAAAAAAAGCTCTTAAACTAAGAGATAAAAATGATAAAACAAAAGCATATCTTGTAGAGCTTCCAGGATTGTATTATTCGGTCAGCATAAAGAAGCTGAAAAATTGCTGAATTTATTGTAATGATCTCTAGTCAGACTTTATTATATAAAATAAAAGAATTTTCTCAAAAAAACATGTTTTTTAAACTAAGTTCCCAGAAGATTACAAGAAGTGATTAGTAATAATGGAGCTATGACAAAATATTACCTTTTCGAATTGTAATACATATATTTAAATTCCACACTTGTTCACTATAAAAATTATTCATTTTTTATTAATTTCAAATTAAATTTTAATTTTTTTCAGTTGATTTAATTTACTGTAGTATTAAAATTACTAGAGTTTTTTAAGATGTGTGTTTAAATAAATGTATAAATATAAATGTGACTGACAGATCGAGATTGCTCGATATTGTTTTAATTTTCAGTATACTAAAAACTTGCGACCTGTCGCACAGCCCTGCTTTTATCTGGGTTGACATAATATTTTTGTTGAACTGGCAACGTTGCCTTCGAAATTAGAATGACACATGTGACAAGCTCAACTTACACAACTTGGAAACACGATTTTCGGTTAAAAGAGTTGTATCAGTTTTTTATGATGGGAATGGTACATATTATTTACATACACCTATTACCTGATATATAGGTATGGTAATTAAGTATAATTAAGATTCAAATTAAAGAGGAAAATCTAAAACGATATGGGCGGACGAAATGCTATTTTTGCTACTTAAAAATATATAATTAAAAACAGATATCGAGCAAGAAGAAAAAAAAATAAATTTTTAATGCATAAAACAAAAGTACATAAAATATTATAATATTACGAAAAGTGGTGGTATAGATCTTCATATTAATTTCACATTATAAGATAGGAAACATATCGGTATGTAATTGAAACAAAAATGTTATTTCTTTTTCTGCAATTTACGAAAAAGTATTATTGAATAATAAAAAAATATTATCCAGCACGTCGACCATGTTTATTATATTTACCCATTCTCCCCAGACGCGTCACCGACAAAATACCAAAGTTGGCTCTGACAAACGATCGCCACCCTATCGTCATTTGTTATACCTGTCGTAATATAGGAGTCTATCAGAAGTTGCAGGGCTGCAGATTTGTCTCTAGGACGACAGTGTCGAATTTCGCACCACAACAAATATTTGTCAAGTTTTCTCTACTTTGGCAAACGAAGTTTTATGTTTTACGAGCTTGGCTGATTTTGTAATCGACTTGAGACATTAGGAGATGGAATCAGTAAATGATCTTTAGAAGTTTCTAGAAACGAAGAGAATACTATGTAAGCATGCATGAGAAGACAAAAATAGATATGTAGAGAGAGGCCATTTTGTTAATTAAAAACAATCTCACTTATTTATATTTTGCTCACACACTCAATATTTTTATTCGTATTTATGTATGCTTTTAGAATTCATACTACAAATATTTTAAGATTACATTAAAAAAATTATTTTTTACTCTTAAACCACCAACAATATGTCGTCATGTCGACTGGCCTACTGGCATTTAACGTGTAAGTTTGATTAAAGTTATGTACCGACTTTTCCTTAAGTTTTGTGAATTAAACTAAATATTAATTGATGTAATTTAGTAGAAAAGAATACACTGTTGTGTAAAGATTTGTATTTAATTTCGTGTGTAAGTAATCGTAATTGTACACCATTATATTTAGTTCCTTTTTCTGTCAATCGCTGTCACATTCAGTTTCTGTTTAACTATCATCATCATTTGTTATTATTATCGTCACTGTCATGACTATCTCCGTTATTTACAGTTATAATAATTGGTTCGATATCATCCAACAAATTGTCAATTTTCCACATTTTTTTTTGTTTCTATTGCGTGGTTTACGTAGTTTCCATTTCTCTGGCGTAATGACCTGGTATGCTGCTGTAATTAAATTTCGCATTTCAGCTTCTTTAGAATTCACGTTGCGTCCAGCTATATACCGTTTTACTTCACTTCAATCCATTTCGATGGGATTGATTTCACAGTGATAGGATGGGAGCCCCAGAATCTTCAGATTGTGCTTTTTGGCAATATCTTCTATTATGTACCTGTCATATTTTGTTTTGAAGGCCTTGACTACATCAAGCAACTCGCATTTTAGGTAGTCTTCTTCAAAAAATAGGTCCTTTGACAGAAGCCATTCTCGAATATATTTTTTTAGTGTTAAACTGTTGGGAATTTGTTCCGACTTTCTGCTGTGATAGGAGACATTGTCCATTACAACAGTTTTTTTAGACAAATTTTGCATCAAGTTATTTTCAAACCAATCTTCGAAGGTCGGTCCATCTATTTCGTCGTGGTAGTCCTGAGTATTTTTCATTGCCAAAAGCGTGAGCTCTGTTCAACTAACAAATCCACCGGTAGATCCTGCGTGCAATAAAACGAATCGTTCACCACGAGCTGTTGGAGCTTTTAATCCTGTTGTCAGACCACGAACAAAAGCATCACGATGAGATGTAAATGTTTTATCAACCCATTCTTTTTTCATATTGTGCCCTATATTTACCCATGATTCATCCAACTATAATGTATCGTTCTGCACGGTATTTACAAATTGCGCGTAAATAACGATGACGCCACGAGGATGATTTTTGGTTTTTCAATCAAAATTCAATTTTTTTAAAATCCATATCACTCAGTTAGCGATGTAGCATGGCCCGTGAAAAGTTGGGCAAAGTTTCTTCAACATTACAATAGCTAATATGATGTTTAGTGTTGGTGGTATATTGTCACGAAAAAATTTATGAACAATTCTACGAATTTGGCACCTGACAACTTCACCGTACTTGTCACGAGAATTACCAACCTTTCGCTTCTTAGGCCTGCTTTTTGGAGATTGTTTTCTAGCAGGTGAATATTCCTGTCGTATGCGAAACAGAGTCTTTTCGCAAACACCACTCATTGCTGACACTTTCCTAATTACACTTGATACATAATCGTTGTTAGCCTGATTAAGATGATAATTAATGATATTCATTCATAGTATCTGCTTCTCTGAAAGTTTCAGAGCTTTTCCACGTTACCATTGAACAATTTCCTTTATTTTACGGTAAAAATTCGGCGTCAAAAATAACAATAGCCAACAACAGAGAATAGCAATAATTGCCAACAGCAAATCACAAAAACAGCCACCAACAAATAATAACAATAACAAAACAGTAACAGTACATCCAAGATGATACAAATAATCGTAACTCGAATATTTTTATGCGCCCAAAAAAACAAATAACGAATAATTAAGGCCTGGATGTATCAAGCTTTTAAACATATTATGCACAAGAATTACTCTAATTACTTCATAATTACTGAATAACAGAAGAAAGTATTTGAAAGACTTTGCAACAAATATTTGTTTATTGCACATTTTATCATACTACTGCTACTAATAAAAGCTAAAAGTTGATAAGTTACTATTAGAGACAAATAATGTATAGTATTATGTAAAATTATTAGAAAACGATATTTGTAAATTACATAAAATTGTACGTGAGGACTTGTTGAGAACTCCTGGTTTATTCCGTTTATTTTAAAAGATAAACAATAAAGAACGCCATTACTCCCTGCATAAAACTGGCAATGGAACTAATAAATTTTATTGATTTCGCTAGAATGATAAAAAATGGTCAAAATCGCTAAACATTATTTATTTAACACCCTTATAAAAACTTACTTTATTTGTGGTAATATACAAAAAATGTATAAGAAATCTTTACTCTTCACCTTTAAAATGCATTTCGTTTTTGTCGATAGGATAATCTTATCAACAGATATTGAATTTTTACCGTTGAGTTGATACAAATGTTATTTAATCATGATATTGCTCGCGTAACTGACATTGAAAATCAACGGCAGCCTTAAGCATTGTTTCTGAAAGAACGACTACACAAAAAGTGCTACATTTTTGTTCAAAATCATTTCACCTACATTTTCTATTTGAAATATTTTTTTCTACGAAGTACAAATTCTTGGCTAAATCGATTTTTTTCCGTTTTCCCCCTCATCTGGGGGTTTTAGGAAGAATCCTTGGGGTAAATATGGTAAACTTCTTAAATTTTAGACACCCTTTCTGATGTCGTCTAAAATAGACATTCTCTGGAAAATTTAGCTGGTTCGAATGATTTTTAGTGGTCAAATCTCTGACGACTGGACTATATTGGAAACAAAGTAGAAAAGGCGACAGTATGACATGCCGCATATCAGAGTTTACCTCCTAAAATATCCACGTCAGTAGTTAAGGGTTATTAATTCCATAAATTAAAATGTTTTCTTTATTGTGTAAAACAATATAACGATATAAAGAGTAGCCAAAGTTTTATAGAATATAAAAAACATTAAAAATCTACAGCTTTATATGATCTCTAAAAGATATTTGTGTTATTTAATATAACTTATTACCTTTTTTATATTATTTCCTTTTTAATTTTCTTTGTTTGTTTGTTGGTTAGAAGTGCGTAACTGTATATTTTATAAACGCATAATACATCTTAAAAGAAAAATCCGTTACCTAAAGTTGAAAATACGAAAAACGCAGAGTCACAAAATGTCGTCTAGCAGGAGAAAACTTCATACATATCAAATGGAGGAGGTGCAAAAAGCATGTTGCACACCTTTGTTGCGCTTTATATTAGATATGTCCCCAGCAGACGACTCCCCGTGTTGCTTGCTCGTGGTTGTGTGCTTGTGGATGTTGACATTTCAGGGACGAATTCAGCGTATTATGTGGTATTAGCTAACAAAGAAACGAACGAAGGAAAATTTGCATACGAAATAAAATAAATTGTAGATCTAGATGGTTTAACATATAGTTAAATTATGTCATGGTTTATTTGCATAGACATCTAGTACAGTTAAAAGTATATAAAATAAATGGTACATTTATAACTGTAATGTTTTTTAAATATAATTAATAATATATTCTTTTCGTTTCAAACAGAGTCATCATAGTGAACTTAGCCAGTCAACCTATTAATATAAATCTAACCCAAGTTTACGCACCAACATCTGATAAACCGGGAACTAAAGTTTTAGATTTCTGTAAAGAAATAAAGGAAGCATTAAAGGTCACAAAGAAAAACGATATCAACATCATAACGGGCGATTTTAATGCCAAAGTCGGTAGTGATAGAGGTGGTTATGCGGTCGGTGAATTCGGTCTGGGTAACAAAAATAAGCGAGGAGAGTTACTAATTGAATTTTGTAATGACCACGATTTCGTCATATCCAATACGCCGTATCAACTCCCACCAAGAAGATTGTATACATAGCGAGCACCTGGTGCGGATATTTCTTCTGACCACAACCCCGTAATCGCGAATGTGAGGCTTCGATTGGCAAAGGTTAAAAAGCCATCTAATAAAAAATACACCAACACTTAAGGATTAATGAGAGATGAAGAGCTTAGATCTACATACAGTAAGAACATCAACGAAAACTTGAGAAACATACAAGGAAATTGCATAGAGGAAACCTGTGAGAAAATGAAAATAGCTGTAGTCGAGGCTGACGAAGCAGTCGCAAGTAAAATAAACAGAAATCACAAAAACGAGTGGATGACGACAGAGAAACTTGATCTAGTAGAGCAACACAGACAGTAGAAAATCCATCAGAATTAACAGGAATACAAGGAAATCCAACATACGATAAGGGCAAGAATTAAAAACGCAAAGGAAAGCTGGATGAAAGAACGTTGTGAAGAATTTGAATCACTGCAAGAAAAGAGAGACAGATTCGGACTACATACAAAGAGCAAAAAAAATTCGAGTATGTACAAGAAACACCATGAGACTCACCTGAAGGATGATCAAGGAAACTACGTTCATACCCAGAAAGAACTAGCTAAAATCTGGGCAAACTATGCTTCGTCCCTCTTTGCGAATAATAGATCAAATCTGCCAACTACTAACTTACAACTACTAACCACGGAAAATTTATCCGGCCCTCCCATTAGTCGCTCCAAGGTGAAGTACGCTATAAAAGTAGCAAAACTAGGCAAGGCCCATAGACAGGATGGAATTACTACGGAAGCTATACAATTGTTAGAAAATGTGATTTCACGTTTCAATGGATTGGCCTAATTCAACCTTTATAATGATCCCTAAATTAAAAAGAGCGACAAAATGCAAAGATCATACATAAGTTAAGTGAGCCATCTGCTTAAGATGTTACTTCGTATCCTTCACACAAGAATGTTTAGAAAGCTGGAAGATCTAAGCGGTGAGACACAATTTGGTTACAAGAGCGGACTGGGTACACGTAAAGTAGTTTTCTGCTTGAATACGCTTGTACAAAACTGCATGGATCAACAAAAGGATATAGTCATAACATACAAAGAATGTAGTTACAATTTAAAATATATTATTCAGACTTCAAATACAAATATAAGATCAGACTAAAAACGTGGTTTTACAATGCTTTATTTATAATCATTACATTTGCTGAATTTGCTATGTTAGTAAGTCGCAATTGATGTTGCAAGGCTCTGGAATATTCGGTGCTGATAGGCGGTAACTTCTTATTGAATTCGCGTGATCGAATATACTGAATTCTAGCGGCTATTTTACTATAACTACTCCATCCTCTTAAGAAGTTTTGTGAGAGATGAACAAATCTTTTGCATTGGCTTCTTCTAGAATCTAGTTGCTAGAATTTTGAACCTGTAACATACATAAGCCAGATAATTTGAATAAAGATATATAAAGGAGTTGTTCAAAAATGGTTACGTCTATGGTTCCACGATTTTGGGTTAAATGTTTCCAGTCTCCTGTTAAATTTAATTGGTCCCGAATATTCCTTGCTTGAAATTATTAGTTAATGTCAAAAATGAATTTATTGAGATTCTTGCTGATATTTTATTTCTTACTTATTATTTCTTGGTTGTGTATTACTAATGTAAATCTTGTTTCAGGTTGAAGAGAATTATTTTTGAGTTGTTTTTCAGATCCTTGGTCTTTAATTCCTTTCCGAACGTCAGGATAATTTTGTGGGGAATGTTCAGAATTAGTTTTTGACTTAGGCTGATGTTTATTATTTTTCCTATGAACTGTGGCTTTTGATGTATAAACAGTCACTTGTACAATTTGATCTTTAATTATTTTTATATGCATTTTTTTGGTTTAATATCGTGTGTTTTCGCGACCGATAGCGGACAGGAACTCCTCTTGCATAATTCTATCGGAGAAAATAAATCAAACTCTGTCATCAGCAGATTCTAGGTGGTTCCTAGTTGAGAAAACTAGTACCTGCTAAGGGTATCTTGTCCATGGTCACGAATGAAGTCCATATCTATATCTTAGGTGGAGAAGAAAGTCTTCACAACGATTTGGGGGGCTGAAGTGGTAGTCCCCTGATTTTAGGGCTTGTATGGATGGCCCCAAGTATAGGCGTCAAATTTCATATCTAAGTAAGTTGAAAAATAGGCACATGGAATGTGCAGAGGTTGAATAAATACTAAAAAATACATAATGCAGTAAATATGATGAACAGACTGCATATATCAACGTTGGGTATTTGTAAAATAAGGTCTCCCGGATCTGACCAATGAAATGTGGATAACCAAAAAGTATATTATTTTTAGGAAAAGACAACAATAATCATCGTAATGGTGTAGAATTCAGTCTCTAGAGGGTTACCAAATGTATTAGCGCTCTTTGCCAGTTATCTGAATAAGTTATGATGATTCAGTTGAACGCGAAACCCAAAAACAAATTTTATACAAGCAAAATGAACTAGAAGCAGTTGAAGTTACATCTACGCAGATGTAAAAACTGTTACTGACCAACTCAAGACCTTAATGCTAAGACAGGAAAATACAGAGAGAATAATAATTGCAAACAGGTGTTATCATGGTCTATTAAAGTACTTAGCTTACAAACGCCTGTCTCAAAAAAATCGTATAAGGCTGTATAGAACACTGACGCCCACCGCACACACATCGAATTTGGACGGTCGATAAAAGTTCGGTCGAACAAATTCCTTTGGTCGCGCGAAAAAACAAATGTGAGCCAGCACACACATCGATCGCCAAATGGCACGGCATCGATGTCGTGTGATGGTCGTGTGGCGATCGATGAATGTCACTGCATTCACGGCTGCCGTGGTCGTTGCAGTCGTTCCAAGGCGTATAGTATCAAATGACCGCGCGCACACACATCGATCTTTATCGACCGACCAGAGGACCAGTTGCGTTTTTTGACACTGCTCAAGTTACGTCGCTCCGTGTTGCTACGTATGTCTGTGTTGCTCATTGTGATTTTGTGTACTCCACCTAACAAACCCTTGTGGAATAAAAAACGTCATCGAATAAATATCGTGTAGTGTGCGCGCAAGGCATCATCGACAAAAGTTCGGTCGAACTTTTATCGACCGTCCAAATTCTATGTGTGTGCGCCTAGCCAGATAGTCCCCGTTTTTACATATGGATCAGAGGAATGGACGCTAACTAAAACAGATGAATCCGCTCTATCGATTTTTGTAAGAAAGGTGCTACGCAAGATATTCGAAGCGGTCTGGGAGAACGGAATATGAAGGCGTACATATAATTTTGAACTGCAGAATATCTACAAGCATAAGTTTGGTGGTAAAGATATTATCACTATAATTAAGCGAAACCGTCTGCAGTGGGCGGGCCATGTAGCCCGGGACCCTGAATCGAACATGATAAAAAAAATTCTAACAGCGCTACCCGTGGGAATGAGAAGATGGGGTAGACCAAAGCTAACGTGGATAGATGGGGTAACACAAGATGCGGAGAAGATCGGAGTCGGCAACTGGAAAATGCAAGCAAGGGACAGAACAGAATGGCGTAGAAAGCTTGAGAAGGTCGACGCCCTATAAGGGTTGTAGCACCAAGATGATGATGAATTACATTTGTAACAATGTTTAACGTTTTAAAATCCATTCCAGAAATCATTTTCCGATTTTATATAAAATGTAATTACCATTAAAATCAACTGTGACTTAATCCCAAATGAACATATTATTAACTTAATATCTCGTAAAAACACAGTTTCAGAATCCTTTTAATAATATAGTATTTGTATTTTAAAAATTATAACCACTTTTAGTACTCTATAATCAATAAAAAAATACTTTTATAATCGAAACAAGTAGTTTAATCTCTCATACAAACAGGTACTATTTGCCGTCCATCCCACTCGTTGCCCGGCATTCTAGCGCGAGACCCCGTAAATGAATTTAAAGCACTTAAAACATGTACAGATAAGAGGATTTGTAGGCTTGGCTTAAATCCAACACAATTATGGGTAATCATGGGAAATGCGATAATCGTGCCCGAAATAATATTCGAGAGTGTACAAAAGCTTATCAGTCGCATTATTTTAAGCCGAGAGGGAGCGCTTCGGCGGCCAAAACGAAAACAGAAATAAGGTGGTGCAAGAGGCATTGTTTGCCGGAGCTCTACCGAAAATTTATGGCTAATTTTGAAATATTAAGTTGTTTTTCAGTCAGTGTACAAACACATTCACCGTATATGAGATTATTAAATTTAGACGGCTAAAAAACGTACAAATATTGAAAAACCTCACGGTTAGCAGTTTAAAGTGATGAAAATATTTTCTTTTACAAAACAAAATGAATTAAAACATATTAAACTGACATAAGGTATACCATTTAAAAAATATGCTCCAAAATAAGATTATTTCTACACTTTATTGCTGTTTATGGGATTATGGGAACGAAAGACTACTTTAAAATGGGGTGTAGTTACCGATGGGGTGAATTTGACTGAAAAGTTCGAAAATATTTCCAACATGCGAATTTTTTTGTTGTTGTTAATAGTAGTAAAATTTATGCTAATTATGTTCATTGTAAATTCAGTTTTATTGTACATATTGTATATAAAAATTAAGAGATCTTTTCTCGTATTGGCGACGTGCAAGTACTTGGAGGGGATACGAGAAACGATCGTGCGCGAGTAGTGGAGAAATCTTGCATTTTTTGCTGCACATTTCATAGATTATAGATTTCATAAATTCATATTGTCAATTGTCATATTTTATATTCGTTTTGTTTATTTACACCTTCTGTCACTGAAGAAAATGGGATTTAGGAAATGCTGTGTTATAAATTGTAAAAATACAACAAAAAATTGTCAATTTAAGTTTTATTCGTTTCCAACTTTGAAGCACAAAGCTACTACAAAGAGAAAAGTGGATTTATATTATAAAAAAGCATAAGTAACATAACCTAAATTATGCATTATTCTTGCGCCCGATTTTAAAGTCAGTTTGAAATAAATAATAAATAAAAGTTCACTTTTAATGTGTAAATTTTAGTTTCATAACACTCACTTAGAGTTCATTTTAACCCAAAAATCTAGTTTAATGCTTGAATTTTATTTTTTTGAAGTTTACAAAAATGCATCAAGTTCAAGTTTTTCTGAATATGCATTAAGATATATTCGCTGTCCAAAAGTTTACAGGGAAAGAATTAATTGTTCAAACCAATATGATGATATCATGGGCTTAACCTGCTAATTTATGCATTAGCATTATTTATGGTAATTTATTTTTCTTAATTCTTCCACTCCACATTATTCTTCCATTCTTTTTTGACATTTACCACTACTAAAGCTTTTCCCTTTGACTCGTGCTTGGTTGAAAAGTTATTTGGTGATTTACTTTCTCAAATCCAGTTTTTATTATTGCAACCATATTAACAGTAATGCTGTAATTCAATAATATATTTATTTGTATTTACGCTACATCAACGTTTACCTTTTAATAACATACCGACATAACCTCAATCTTACTTTTTCTTCTTATTCTTTTTTGGGGCCACGTCCTTGACAGTTATCCGGTAACCTCGATCTAACATGAAAGCTCAGTAAATTTGGCTGATTTACGACACCAGGTGTCGCTGTTCCGAACTTGCACGGTCCCAATAGACTAAACACTCGGCCTCGAAATTATTAACCTAATTTATAAGAAAATGAATATTCTTAAACTTTAATATAAAAATCAATATACTAAAAATATTATTTGCAACCGTTGGTAAGATTTCAATGAATCATTAAATGTAGATAAAAATATACTAATTTTGAATATGTTTCGTTAGAATCTTAAAATTTGTCAAATTATGCACTTTTCGCTTGAATTTTGAGGTTAACTGCTGGGGTGAACACTGAACATGTACATCAGGTCAAAACTTTCAGGACCTTGCATAGTACCTACAGTATTGTGCGAATTAATGGAATCATAGGCTGTTTTAATGAAAAAACAGTTTATTTAGTAAAAAATTATATTTTGACAAAACTATAAAGGTAAACTTACATCATTCAGTAGGCAATATGTCCTTCTTTGGCAGCAATTACTGCTTTTACCGTTTTGGCATAGATTCTATGAGTTTCTGGCAGTTGTCAGATATCCTTTCATCTCGATATCAAACTTGAATGGCCGCTTCTATCATTTTTGTTTTAAGTGGTACAGTCGATTTTTCGCAGTCTAGCTTTGCAAATAGCCCATAAATTTTCAATGGGGTTGAGGTGGGGCGAATTACCGGGACAATCTAAAACAATAATCTTCTTATTTTTGAAAAATTCAATCATTTCCTTTGATTTGTGACAGGGAGCAGAGTCCTGTTGAAGAATCGCTCCTCCTGGGGGTTGACATTTTTGGAGTTGTTTGTCCAAATACTTTTCCAGCATGGGTTTGTATTTTTGGCTGTTCATCATACCTTCAATTGTTACCAAAGATCCAACCCCCATGTATGAAAAACACCCCCAAAACATTTTCTTGTAAATATTGAAAAAATGAAAAAATTTCACAGTGATTCCATTAATTCGCTTAATACTGTAGATTGAATTGGAGCTGCTTATGGTTTCATTGTTAGTTTAGTATGAAACGAGGACGGGAGCTGACGCGAAAAATAGTTTTAAAGATAGTGACGAACTTATCGACAATAAATTTGTAAAATGCCGAGGGTGTAAAGATGGTGAAAAAATTCTTAAATAATACAGTGCGGAAACGATAGAAAAGTCGTTAAAAGAAGTTTAAGATAGAAAAATAAGTGCTATTGCAGCATCGAAAAAATACAAAATTCCAAAGGGTACGTTAATGAACAGAATAGATGGGCGATGGATTAAACAACATGGTAGTCAAACTGTGCTTTCCAAAGTTGAAGAAGATGATTTTGTGGATGCAGTGATTAATTATGCGACATGGGGTTTCCCATTAAATACATCGGATTTTCGATTAACTGCAAAAGCTTACCTAGACCATCTTGATTACTATTTAACTGGGAATAAGCCACAATTAAAGATGAAAATACGTTTATTGACGTTTCAATTTCCACTTCGGAAATCGTTCTCAAAAGACAAACAGTAAATTAAACAAATTTTGTTTCCATAGTAAAAAATTCTTCTAATAATTTAATTGTATCTGACTCATTTACTTATAAGATAGTTCATTCGATTACATGAAATCAACTTTAACTTGAGAATATCCGTCAGAAAAAAATCATAGCATGTAATTCGTCTTTAAAAAGACAAACACATGATATGATGACAGTAAAATTTTCCTGTTAGTGATTCCATAGTTAATTATAAGGGAAAAACCAGGAAAAATAAACCTCATAATACTATCCCGACATGGTAAGTATTTGTTCGTGCTTTTAGTTTACCTTCATTTTTATAAAATCAGATTTTTTGTGTTTACAAAAAATCTGATTTTATATGTTTCGTTATTTAAAAAACATAAATGATGTATCCTCTATATGTTACTGACTTACTAATACTGGTATTTTCTTATTAATAACTTTCTCTTTCAATATTGGTAACCAGATCCTACTACATTCTGCCAACGAATTTGCGACACAGTTGGCCTCATTTAGCATAATTAGAGCCGCTTCTTTGATTTTTCTTTTTTTACCACCCGTTTCTTTTAGGACTACAATTTAGTTATTCCATTGAACCCAATGTTCATTATACAATGCGTGTTTACATATTTTTGAGATCTATTAAATTCTCTATTTTTAATATAAGATTGATGTTCACTTATTCTAACATTTAATGGCCTTGATGTTTCACCTAAATAAAACTGATCGCATTCACGAGGTATTTTATAAACGCAATTCTTTGTCCTTTCTTGTTCATTGTTAGGTTTGATTTTGGACAAAATAGATCTCAACGTGTTTGTTGTTTTGAATGTTGTTGAAATGTTGAATTTATTTCCTCTCCTTTTAAGTTTTTCTGATAATCCTTTTATGTACGGTATTGTTATTTTATTCCAGTTAAATAGTAATTAATTTAAAATGCCACAAGAAAATAGCTTTAGAACAATATTTATAGACCATCTTGGTAACAACTTACTCTTTAAAAATATTTTTTCTGGGTACGATTCGGCTAAGGGGTTTCTAGAGAGACATAAACAAACTTTAAGTGAACGCTTAAGCAACACCAGAAACAG
The DNA here is from genome assembly GCA_918026665.1 of Diabrotica balteata. Taxonomy (NCBI): domain Eukaryota; kingdom Metazoa; phylum Arthropoda; class Insecta; order Coleoptera; family Chrysomelidae; genus Diabrotica; species Diabrotica balteata. The sequence goes on from OU898280.1 coordinate 37,687,015, forward strand.
AGCTCGTGCTGCCGTCGATGTCGAAACATTAACAATTTTGGGTTTTAGGGCACCCCATATTGTGGAACGAAATGCTGCAGTAAAAGTACGCATTATAATCAATTTTATCATGGATGGTTTAATGCAATTTGTTTTACCGATTGGTTTAAGACTATATTTTTGCCTCATGCTCGTTTAATTGAAGAAAAGAAGGTCTTGAATAGGAAACAATCTTTCGAGTCATTTTACAAAAGAAGTGCTTAATATTTGTAAAGATAATATCGCTTTCATCTTCCACCAAATTCAACGCATCTTTGAAACATCTCGACGGTAACTTTTTTGAACCAATGAAGAATTATTGAAAACAAATACTGCACTAGTAAAAAAAAAGACATTTCAAACTCATCGTCTGTTAAGAGAAGTTTGTTTCCAGGAACAAAGAAAGGAACAGAGGAATCTCAAAAAATGACAGCCTACAATAAAACGAAAGAAACTGAATGTTATACCTGGAAGATCAGTTACCTATGTAGACAGTCTAAAAATAGAAATTATAGACAATAACATGCCGTCTACAAGCAAGACACAAATTGTGAAGAAAAAAGTTTTTGAAGAAAGCAAAGAAGTAAGTTCCGTAACAGGAAGCGTGAGTGAAAATTTTGACCAAGAAGACCATAAAATTGCAAACATTCAATGTAATATTGCTGAGGAAACAGAATACTTTCTCAATAATGATATAGAAGCAAAGTTATAGGTTGTAATAGAGTATCAAACTAAGAAGAATATTAAACGTTTTGTAGTACAAATTTCAGCGATTAAAGATGATGAAGCTAATGTTAAAGCTGTCTAAAACTCTCAAAATTAGGAAAATTCATATGAGCTGATATTCTTGATGAAGACTATGTTCCTCTAAACACAGAATTATAATCAATCAGAATGCCCACTCTCAGATACCATCTTTGAAGTTTTTCAGCACGCGCGCCATGTTTTAGAAGGAAACACATAACACAGACATATAGTTTGTGAGGTTATGTAATTGTTTATATTTATGTTTAATTATATTATTATCTATGTTATTATATTTAACAATGTTAATATAATTAAAAATAGGTAAAGAAATAATAAATAAGACTTACTCACAATCAATTTAATTTAACTATCAGACGACCGGTATCGCTTTCTATAATATGCAAAGCATCTTCAGGTCTCGATACAAAGTTAAACAAATGATGCCGGTACTCTATTAATAGATGGATGGTAGAACATGTTTGAAACTACTTTATATTGTTGAATGGAGAATTCAATACTATTATTGCAGTTGTTTGACAGTAAACGGGAAGTTCTTGAGGAGATAGATTTGATCCAATGAATTTGAGATATGTGTGAGATTGTTTGTTAAATGTAAGTAATGTAATATACTATTGTGCTATTAAAATTATTTATACTTATTCCAGAGATATATTTTTGAAATGTGTGTTATTTATTGAGTAATTGTTTTATGAAGGTGACATTTTATGACAATGAATAAGTGTAGATGTAAAAATTGTGTGGGTGTGCAATTATTTTCAAACTTGTAGTTATCAAATTACTTTGATAAAGTTCTATTGGCAATGAGTTAATTATTGGAATAGTCAAGTGAATAAAATGGTAAAATACAAACACTTAAGGATAATTTAAACACACTAAAACAGAAAAACACTTAGAAGGGACGAAACAAACATTGAATTTAAAAGGGGAAGGACTTTAATGCAATACATCATAGTCTTGGGCACAATGAGTTTTTTTTATTGTTGTAATCTACTACAATAATATGTACTTTTGGCTGCGATCCGACACCGGAAGTGACCCGAAACGCGTATAAAACGTCAAGATAGAGCAAATCTGACACCGGATTCGTGATCAGCATGCAAATGTAACTGCTAAATGATATCCATGTCGAAATTTGATGAACTAAAAATTGCATTCCGGTTTTGAAGTCGATTTCCGGTTTCGTTTTTATTAAAAAGTAAAAAGTAAAAGTTTACATAACTCCCGGTGCCAAGCAAAAGTTTTCAGAAAATGGAGACATTGTAACAAAAAACATTGTTTTCAACGAAATATTTCGTGATATTTAATACACTTTTTCCTTGCATTATTATTGATGAATGTTATGTATATTCTTGCTTATATTGTTTCTATTGATCTCTTAATTTTTCTCGCAAAATAAAAATTTCGTTTAAAAAACTGGATGTCGAGTTGGTCCGCCAGTAAATTAAGAAAGTAGTAGTAGAGAAGATCGCTGAGAAGTCCATCGTGATAACCAACTCGATGGACAGGTACTGTCGAGAAACTGTTAAACACGAACTTTGTCAATGCGATAGGTGCAACCCAAAATTAAGATAAATGCAGAAACCGTACAAAAAGATCAATACAATCACTCACACAACCGCAATAATTATAAACACTACAATACGCATATATTAAGATGTGAAAATTGGAAAAATATTCATGGTCATAGGACACCAGCAAATATGTCTAAAAGAAAAACGAAAAAATTTAAACGGTGAGATATGCAATAAAGGAGAATTGAAGAAGCTTTCATTTTTTGGGATATCAAAAATAAACAGTTGATTTGCACGTACAGAAAATATATGAAGTAGTATCCCATAACAAGTCCAGAAATGAAAATAAGGTGGCCAGAAACAGTTAAAATAAAATAGAGTAAAGGAATTGACAAATATGTAAAATAGAAAAAAAAGCTCTAAAAAGTATTTACAAAATATCTTATTGAGATGTCTAAAAATGTTGTAAACCAATATATAATAATACAGATAATATCTTACATATTATAACAGAATTTACCTAATCTAATAAAAAAAACTTTTAAATTGTTAAATAAAATAAACATATATTTATTTATTGAAATTCTGTATCCAAGTGTTGTCAAGATCTACATAGAAACTCCAAAACGAGGTGTAGCTTTGATTAGAAATATAGCGTCGCTACTATTATCGAAAAAGGGAGGCCAAAGACGTTCGCGAAGACTCGAAAGGGTTTCTTCAATGAAATTTCACTTAGAAGTGTGTACGGAGTTCTGGTAGGAAACCCGCCGATATCGAGAAAATACATTGTTACGAAAGAATTTCCAATTTGAAAATTTTATATTGCCCCAAGAAATCAATACAAGTTTGTGAATATTGAAAGCATGCAAAATCATGCGGTCCATCAAAGTTTCATTTTAAAAGGAATTTTGATCCATAAAGGAATTTCAGATCTTGCTAGAATCTATTATCCAACGGAGCAAATGACATGGACGTACTATGGGAAAATATAATGGGTAGAAAAGAGTTGTAGTTTGACTTAGAGCACATTCACAGTTTTTATAATATATAAAGCTTTTAGTATAACGATAAGTTACGGCTTATTGGGATCTTTACGGTAATAAAGAACAAAATATATCGATTCATACCATACTACCGCATTATAAAATGAAAAACAGTCACTGTAAAACACTGGACCTTATATCGCCAAGGAACTTTTTGTAGTAATAAAAACGAACATGTTAAGGACCATTATTTTGTTTAAGATCTGGTTTTGGTTTTTACTTGCAGAATTGTAAAAATTTCACTTAAAACAAATAGGCAAATAAATTTTTACTCTATTCAATTAAAAAAAATTTCCTTGTCATTTTTTGACTATTTTTTTTAATAATCCACATTTTTTGATTTTTTATTAAGAATGTTTGGCTTATTAATTTAATTCTTGTATCAGCAATTGCGCATTCTCATTTTAATAGTTTTCACCCATACAAAAATATTAACATTGCTACATCTAACAGTATAATTAATGCATGAAATTAAGTTATAAATTTAATTAATGGAAGTTTGCTACCTCGGGAAACTCTTACCTCAAATTAAAATGGATAAACGACTTTCCTTCATGTAATGTTGTTCATGTGTAAACGTTACACATTTCGTCATCTGGGATGTTGCCGAGTATTACAATCTGATCACTGGTCCTACCTTGTCTTTTGTCGGTTCTATCTGACAACGGATAGTGACCGGTAGGTATGGGGGAAATAAAATACAACCGATACTCAAAACAGACGAAGGTATAGCAACCCTAATAGAAGAGTCCTTGGTTCTCCAGGACAGAGTAGGACTCGAGTCAAGGGGCAAATACACAGTTGTAGGGAATAAAGAAATTCCCCCTCACAAAGAAGTTTCAAAATTAAAGAAAACCTTTTATTTATATCTTTTATGTAGTTTATATTTCGAGTTTCATTGGAAGTTTCCCCCTCTAAGTTAGGATTTCTCTTCCCAAGGCAAAGATCTAGATTTGCAACTGCTAGAGGCCAAGAAGAAGAGGTTAACATTCTTACTGTAAAAATAAATTATATGCTACGGAACCTTGGGTATTAACCGGACTAAATTACAATGACGACTCTGCAAACAAAACATGGAACTAAGATCCTAGAATACTCGAACCTTGTACCGAGCTGAAGCACTTCCATCTTCATTAAATATTATGAACAAACACAGGTTAGATATTTTTGCACTGCAGCGAATTCGATGGACAGAAACTGGTATTTTTTCAAGAAGCACAGCTGTCGTGTATTAGAGCTGCAATCAAAGTTAACATTCAAATACACTAAGGTTTATTGTAAACGAGTAAACCAAACTCGATGAGTAGTTTTTAATTTTACGGCGAAATATTATGTTTTTTAGGTGAAAAAGAAAAATTATTTTATTTCCGTTTGATTAACGCGCATGATTTGGCTAAAGACAAACCAGAAATCAAAAAGGCGAACGCTTTAATTACATAGAAAAATATTTAGGAGCTGTTCCAAAAATGGCATTAAAATCGAGCTAGGTTACATGAACACGCCAATTTTGCCCTCAATATAGGATGACATAGTCTAGACAGTGAAAGCAGCGAGGACGTACTATGTCTAATAGACTTAGCAGCAGTTCTAAACACAACAGTTTCTAAAATCTATTTTAAACACAAAAACATACACAGCGTAACCTTGAACTCTAATAGAAAAAAAAAAACAAGTCACATATTGTTAGATTCAAGAAACACTTAGATCAATTCCTAGTGGTCTTAACCTTAAATTAATACCAATAAAGAAAAAGCATCATATACCAATAAAAAAAATAGTCTCCAAAAAAATTAAATGTACTTACATAAGCAAAAAGATGCAATAGTTGACAAACAGTAGTCGGAAAATGATATACATTATGTATAGATAGCAACAGATATACGGAATAAAATATATACTCATCATCATCATCATCAATATCATCATTATTGACTCCATAGCAAAGATTGTGCCTTGGTGTGTTCAATTAATCTTCTAACTCATTTAGCAATAAAAAAATTTATTGTGCCAGCAGCAGAAAATGAGATACAAATACAAATTTATGCTCGCAAAATCCCATGGTTTCACTGTTTAAAGAACTTTTATTGTTAAGCATCAATCTAGACTACTGTAGAGGCAAAATCTGGATTCATCCATAAACAAAAAGTTTTCCTAGTCGTTATTATTCTAGTTTACGTGTTCTCTAACAAATTGGAATCTAGCTCTGCAGTGGTTTGCAGTTATTGCTGGGTTTATAGCTAGTCTTCGAATACGAAAATCATGTTCTACATCTTTTTATGGTATCCACGCTGGTTTGAATGTCATGAACCACGCTTTGTTCTGTTAAAATATTCCTTGACGTGGCAAATTGTTCTCTTAAAGCGCATAATCTAAAAAACGGCCTTAAACGGCCGTAGTAACTTGTGATCAGCTTGTCCGGGAGGTCTGCTCTAGTCGTTCGTTCCTATAAAAACTTGAGCAATTGGTTTATGTGAATGATTTATGTGAATTGATTATGTACTTGGTCTTGCTACGTAAGGTCACTGCTAAAACACAATCATCACGGGTCAAATTCCTTGTGGTGCGTTATATTTCCACCAAAGAACAAAAAGAAATTACGGACTTCATTGAACCTTTAAATAATAAATGTACTTTTAAATAATTGATGGTTTCGACCGTTACTTGATGGAAATTCATTTTATGTAACAATAAAACACTGAAAACTTTGTTTTTAAACTTCTACAAAATTTATTTTAAATCTTATCACTACATCTGTTTCGGCTGATTGCCTTTCTCAAGTGATCTATTTTTGGTTTGGGTTTACAAATTTATAGTCTCTAATGAAATAGGTTGAGAAGGGGAGAACTGTTTGTCTCAAGTTGGTCATTCAGAATTATATCTGTGTTTTTTAATTTGTTGATTTTCTCTTAGATTTGTTGATTCTCTGTTACAATCTATGGAAATCAACAAATTAAAAAACATAGATATAATTCTGAATGACCAACTTGAGACAAACAGTTCTCCCCTTCTCAACCTATTTCATTAGAGACTATAAATTTGTAAACCCAAACCAAAAATAGATCATTTGAGAAAGGCAATTAGCCGAAACAGCTGTAGTGATAAGATTTAAAATAAATTTTGTGGAAGTTTAAAAACAAAGTTTCCAGTGTTTTATTGTTAAATAAATGTACTATTTTTTACAACACACTAAACACTTTTTAACTGTTAAAAATTTGACATCTATCAAATGGTCAATTTTTTATAGGCTACTTTAAGCTTGTATAGTAGAAGCAAGACACGATTAATGGAAACGTTCAATGAAATTAATCCTGAAGCACAAAAAAGAGGGCTTAAAATAAACGAAACAAAAACTAAGTACACGACCATTAAAAAAACACCTAAGAATAAAAATAATATAGCAATAGACAACTATACTATTGAAGGTGTGGATGCCTTTACATATCTGGGAACAAAAATTAATCAGAAGAATTCCGTAAGTACCGAAATTAATGCAAGTATTTACAGTGGAAATCGTACATACTATGCTAACAAAAGATTGATGACATAAAAAGTATTAGACAAAAGAACCAAAATGACTATCTGCAGAACTTTGATTAGACCCGTAGTAACCTATGCTTGTGAAACCTGGGTAATGACGAAAAGAGAAAGCCCAGCTCAGGACATTTGAGAGAAAAATACTGAGAAAATATATGGCCAGGTGCAATAGGAAGACGGCACATTGAGAATCAGGAGAAACGACGAGGTTAATGAACTGAACAAAAGGTATGACATTGTAAGATTGTAAACAGTCAAAGACTGTCAATGGCTGGGACATGTTCAGCGACAAGAAGACACGATCATAAAAAAAAAGATAATACAGTGAAAGCCGATAGGAAGGCGGAAAAAAAGAAAGGCTTACGAAGAGATGGTTAGATGACGTGAAAGACGACCTGAAAACCATGAATATAAGACAATGGAGGAGAAGAGCCCAAGAGAGATCTGAATAGAAGGACATAGCCAGACAGATAAAGTAACCAAGAAAATATAGCAGAAGTCCTTCCGAAAGAAGTAGAATCAACAATTACAAAAATTAAAAGCGATAAATTAGCTGGAATAGATGGTATAACTGCTTAAATACGCTGGCAAAAAACCTGGAAAAACTGGCTACAGAAATATATTTAGTACAATGGATCATACTCATATACTTTGAAAACTATTAAGTAGAGCTAAAGAATATAAAATACCGCTAGCATTAACCTTTATAGATTTCGAGAAGGCTCTCGATTCTATATATCCCAAGGCAGTAATAGAAGCTTTAAGCAACCAAGGCATTGACAACCAGTATATAGAAACTTATTTTATATACAGACAAGCAAAAGCTAAGGTAAAAACTTATGAAAACACTCCAGAATTTTCCACTACCAGAGGCATCCGACAAGGAAACGCAATATCACCAAAGATCTTCACTGCAACTCTAGAAAATATATTCAGCAAAATGAACTGGCCGAACAAAGGAATATTCATTGATGGAGAATACCTCAGCCATCTAAGATTTGAAGACAACATCGTTCTGATTGCTAATAATCCTACAGTACTACAAGAAATTACAAGCGACCTTAATGCAGCTAGCAATGAAGTTGACCTAAAAATAAACTTAACACAAAACAAAAACCATATGCAACGATCTAGTGTATGTCGAAGATGTAATAATAAACAACACTGCACTTAAGACAGTCGACAAGTATTCATACCTGGGACAATTGATACATAAATCAAGCTCCTTACTTCCAAAAATCAACAGAAAAATGAAACTAGCTTGGATATCTTTTATATATACTACCAATCATGACATACGGCTGCGAGACTTGCACACTAAAGAAATAAATAATATCGACACTCGAAGTCACACAAGGGTCAATGGAGTGATGCATGCTAGGTGTAACAAAGAGAGTTCGAAAAGAAAAAGAAGAAGAAGAGCGTGGATTAGACAGAAGACCAAGATTATTGATGTATACCATAGAATTAATTCCTTAAAATGGCAGTGGGCTAAACATTAAGCGAGAAGAACTGACAGTAGATGTAAAATCCACAAGGAATCTAAATTCCTGTAGTTAACTGTATACAACATATCAAAAAAATGTTATTAAAAATCCTTTATAAAAGGTATGTAATTTAAAAACCCAATCGGGCTATATCACAAAACCAACCACATTCCATCATCAGTGTCTAGGTATACATGCATGTAGCCACTAAACATGTGGGTAAAAACCCGTTAAAATGGTTTGTTTAAATTTAGTTTACATTGCTCAGTTGCTTTCATCAAGTTCTCGTAGACACACCTGTCTCAGGACTAGCAACTTCACCTGGAGTCATACGTCGCCATGTTACCAAATCCACTGGTAACTTTAACGTCATAATAATTAATAACACACAATGTAAACTAAATTTAAACAAACAATTTTTAACGGGTTTTCACTCACATATTTAGTGGCTACATACATGTATACCTAGACATTGATGACGGAATATGGATTCCGAAAACGTTTTGTAATGTAGCCCGAATGGGTTTTTAAATTATATACCATGTATAAAGGATTTTTAATAATTTTTTTTGGCAATAGATGGTCCACTAGAATTACAATGTGGTATCCAAGAGGTGTCAACAGACCAAAAAGACGTCCACATTTAAGATGGGACTATGGCATAGGGAAACAGGCCGGTACAACATGGTACAGAGAAGCAAATTCTAGACAATCGTGGGCAGATATGAAGAATAAATGGATATATTCTTTATTCTTTTTAAAACTGTAATTATACATATTTTAGTTTTTGATAAAAAATGGCAAGGGAATGTTTCAAATTTATGCTGTTGCTAACAGAAGGTTTCTTATTTTAGTTTTTTGGACTTATTTCCAATGTTTGCCAACCTTTTTATGTAGGACTTCCTGTACCATAGGAAATAAGCTGCAGTAGCAGCCCACCCCCTACCACAAAGAACTCCACATGTACCTAAAACATACAGGGTGGTGAATCGTCAAACAGTCCATAGGAAATTCAATGAGAAATTCTGAATTGTTGAATTCCAGCTTCACTAATTATTTTACATCAAAAGTCATGAGAATCTATTTATAGAGGACTGCAATATGTATTAAAAACAATGTTAAAATTGTTCTATGAATTAAATGTATTCCAAAATTTTGTAAAAATATAATACATTTTTCAGGCCTCCCTTAAATTCAGACCAAAGGAGGTACAAGAATGTGTATGACATGTTGTGTTTGGTCATATTTATGTTCCTGATATTTGACAATATTTGAGTTTCCAAAATTTTAATTTAGTGATTTATTGTTGAAAAACAATACCTATAGTTGATTAAAAAATGTATTCAGTTGATGAGAAACTTCTTCTTCTTTTAGTTCCATGACCGTTATCGATCGTTGGATATCATGTTGGCTACCATATTTGCTATCGTGACTTTATTGACAGCAGCTCTAAATAACGATGTAGTTGATTTTCCATACCATTGCCTTAGATTTTTCAGTCATGATGTTCTTCGTCTACCAGGACCACGATTACCTTGGATCTTTCCCTGAATGATCAGATGTAAAAAATCATATTTTTCAGGGTGTCTTATAATGTGACCGAAGTATTCCAGCTTGCGTTTTTTTATTATATTGACCGGTTGTGTTATTTGGCTCAGCCGTCTAACGATCTCCTCATTTCTAACTCTGTCGACCCAGCTTAATTTCAGTAGCCGTCTGTATACCCAGATCTCAAAGGCTGTCAAGCGTTTGAGCATAGCCTCAGTTAGAGTCCACGCTTCCACTCCATACATCAGGACAGGAAGGATGTAGCAAGATGTCATACGAACTCTAAGGTCAATGCTAAGATCGTGACTGCAAAGTATGTTTCTCATTTTTACAAAGGCAGCTCGGGCTTGTTCTATTCGGCTTTTAATTTCTGCGGTTGGATCCCAGCTCTCATTGATATTACTGCCGAGATACACGAGTTTCTCTACTCTGTCCAGTGTGGCATCTCCGAATTTTATACCGTCATCCTGTATATAATTTTGTTTGCTGTCATATATTTAGTTTTCCTAACGTTGAGTTTTAATCCATACTGATCACAAGTCTGTTTTATTTTGTTCATTAGATTTTGAAGGTCTTCTCCGCAATTGGCAAGAACTAAGGTATCGTTAACTAAGGTATATTTTAGAAAAACAAAATGAAATAAATGTATTAACAGCAGTTGAAATAAATCCTAGAATAAGTTTGCGGACCATTGCAGACCAGTTTAATATTCATAATTCAGCGGAATTATGAGAAGGAATAAATTTCGTTCATATGAACTGAATACATTTCATCAATTTTATTGCTTTGTAAACAACACTACACAAGTAGTAATAGTATTTTTGTAAAAAATTGCGAATTTTAGCATTTGTCGATAATTTAATTACAAAATAAAAATATTAACAATTCAAATATTGTCAAATATCAGAATCATCAATATGAATAAACGCAACATACATGTCATACACATTCTTGTACCTCGTGTGGCCTGAAAAATGTATTATATTTTTACGAAATTTTGGAATCTATTTAATTCATAGAACAATTTCAACATTTGTTTTTAATACATATTTCAGTCCTCTACAAATAGTTTTTTATGACTTTTGATGTAAAATATTTAGAGAAGCAGGAATTCAACAATTTCCCATTGAATATCCTATGGCCCGTTTGGCGATTCACCATCCGGTATTCGGCATTCATCTACAACCACACTACGTTCAACTACAACAAGTTATATTTCTAACAGAATTAAGCCTATATATTATCTAACTACATAAAGTCAAACATAGCTTTTGCCATAAACTTTGCCATAAGTATCAGTTTAACATTTTGTACAGCGTTACATACGATTTTCTTGTTTCTGATTAACATTAAAATTTCATTTTATTTTTGATGTGTAACTAATATGATTAGGTAATATCCTCTTTTATTTTTCCCAGCCAAATTAATTTTTTAGATTTGTGTGTAAGATAACACACTACACTTTAAAAGCTAGTCATTCTGTTTTTTATTCGCATCACAAACGTGGTATATGGTACTGTGGTAATTATTCTAATTTTATTATGCTTATGATACTTCAGTAACGTATAGCAGAACATAAATATTTTATATTTGTATTTTTAATACCAATAACCAAATTTCTTTTTTAAAATAAACGAAGATGGGATTTAATTAACTATGATCATGTTTTTTTTTTTTCAAAATCTCTGTTCTGTTTAGTCTCTTCTTTTCAATATTAGGATTGGCTTTTAGTTATGATAATACTAAATAATAAATACATACATTTTTATTTATTAGGATACACATAATTTACTTTTGTAAAACTTTAAAAATTATTTTGATCTAAGTTATTACTTCAAAGCCAAACAAAGAGCCTAAGTGGTCAATTAGCTTTATTTTGCTACAAATTCAGTGAAATACCGTTGTATATACCCACAGTAGATAAAAAGAAGGCCAATTTCCCGTCTAAAGCGTAGCAAGTAATAATTCTTAAGTGTGCCTCTTTTCAGCGTCAGCATCGTTGTTGAAGGAACGATGGCAATGATGGCAAAATGTTGAGAGTCGAGAAAAGCCTGAAAATTGAAGCTAAAAGCTATGTTAGCCGACATCGAACATCAAAGGATCCGGAATATTGAATAACTTGTTTCCTAATAATAAATTTTGCTTGTGAGTTTCGAAATCAAACTGAGAACCGAACAGAGTAGGAACAGAACAGATCAGAACAGAAGCGCGTGAAGCAGTAATAGCAATCATATAGGGTGAACAACATATTTTTTTGTAATTATAATCATAATTTTATATATTAAGGAAATTATTTACAGCAGAAAACATTTAAACCATTTAAAAACAGTTTTTCAAAAAACCATCCACATTAAAGGTAAACTATGGTAACAAAAAGACAGATATTGAATAATTCAACAATCTTAAAAACATGATAATTTCCATGCGTTATTAATTTATCTTTTCTTAAAAATTTAGTAAAATTCAAGAGAAAATTAAACTTAAAAATCAAACTTAAACATTTAGAATATGGTATGTTAAAAATGTTTTATGATTAAAAGATAAATACCATCAGTCTGATAGTTTCTTAGAGTCTGGTATCGGTGTCACTTTAAGTATTAAGGTCATTTAGACTCTGTCCATTCTAATTCAGCTAATCATAAGCTTCTAATATATTTGTTTTATTAAAAAAAATTTTTTAAAATCCTTTATAAAAGGTATATAAAAATGCCTCAAACGGGCTATCACAAACACATTGCAAAACGTTTTTGGATTAAACAATCCATCATCAGTGCAAACCTGAAAGTATATAACCACTTTAATTAAAAAGAACGTTAAATGAAAATGTTGACAAAGGTTAGAGCAAAATGTGGTTAATACTTACGGTTGTACATGCTAGTAGCCACCAAAATATATGGGTAAGAACCCTTTAAATGTTTTTTTTACCCATAATTTTTACCCATATATTTTGGTGGCTACTAGCATGTACAACCGTAGTATTAACCACATTTTGCTTCAACCTTTGTCAACATTTTCATTTAACGTTCTTTTTAATTAAAGTGGTTATATACTTTCAGGTTTACACTGATGATGGATTGTTTAATCCCAAAAAGGTTTTGCAATGTGTTTGTAATAGCCCGTTTGAGGCATTTTTATATACCTTTTATAAAGGATTTTAAACAAAATTTTTTTGTGATATATGGTATACAGCCAGCTACAGGAACTTAGTTTCCTCGTGGAATTTGTTTTAATATGTGATTAAGCTCTGAGTATTTATTCCGCATTTTCTAGAGTTTCTTGTTACAATTTTTTATCTCATAATCTGCTTACAACTCTTGGTAATATCTATTTTAGACTGGATGCAATTAAACATAATTTATGGAAAGTAAGCAATAATTAATCAGCTGCATTAGATAGTCTCACCTTCTTTTTCCTTAAACAATGTGTAGAATCTGTAGCCATCCCTATATTCCTCATAATGAGTGCTTCTGTTAATTAGTGTTTTCATACCTCATCCTGGAAATTATCTTTAGTTACTCCTATACTCAAGAATGGAAATGAATTTGATATTAATGATTATCGTCCAATTAGACTGGTTTCCATTGTCAGCAAGGTCATTGAATCCGTAATTTCATAAGCTATGTCTGAGTTTTTACTTCAAGTAAATGTCAGTTCTCGCCAACAGTGTGGCTTTATCAAGGGTCGTTCAACGATTAATAACTTTTTTATTTGTATAAAAAATTGGTCGCTATTTTTAAACAATCGGTATCCTGATGATGTAGTCTACTTAGACTTTCCCAAATGTCGATTACTAGCTAAATTTAATCACTATGGTGATAGATAGATAGATAGGTTTATTGACAATTTTTACATAGTAAACACTACATGTCATGTCACAATAAAAATAAGTCACTTTTGTATAATAAGAACTAAGAAATAATACAACAACACATAATAAAACATATAGAGTGAAAATAAATATATAAAATTATAAAAAAATAAACAATTCAGTAAGGCGTAATATAGTTTTCATAAAAAACGACCACACTAGGAGCACAACCAAACAAATTCCTGTATACTATAAAAACAGTGTTCCAGCAGGAAGTGTTTTGCTAGTTTATAAAATTGTTTAGAATTCATTTGTGTAACACACAATCTGGAATATGGTATCATGATGTGACTTTTATTTCTTGTATTGTAATGATATTGATCAGCATGTGTTTTTACATCTTGTATATTATTATGAAAAGTTAACAAAGTTTCAAATATATATATTGAAGGTAAAGGAATAATGCCATACTTTTTAAACAAGTGTTCAGAGCTGGCGCGATATTCTGCCGAGTCAATAATTCGGATTGCTGCTTTTTAAAAAGTGAAAACTTTATATGCATAGGACGAGTTTCCCCAAAGAAGAATACAATATGTCAGAATACTATGAACCATTCCAAAATAAACTGACCTAAGAATATCTCGACTCACAGAAGTAGCCAATCTGCGTATAGCAAAAATCTGTGAGACGAGCTTCTTATCAATCGTTCAATATTGTGCGACCAGTTCAACCTTGTATCCATAGTAACACCTAGTAACTTCACTGGTTCAGATGGTGTAACCAATCTACCAGAACTAAATACTATTATCTGGGTTTTCTGCTCGTTTAACTTAAGTTTTTTACAGTTAAACCAGGATTTAGATTTTTCTAATAATTCGTGACTGTAATCAGTTTTACTTCTACATAATGAGGTTGTGTCATCTGCAAAAAGAACACAGTTGGTGTTATCCAATGCACTTGGTAAATCATTTATATATATATATATATATATATATATATATATATATATATATATATATATATTATATATATATATATATATATATATATATCAAGAATAGCAGAGGTCCCAAAACTGATCCTTGTGGTACTTCGGTTGAAACTGGTAAAGGATCAGACCAAATCAGAAAGATAAACACTTACAGCATAACTTATAAACCAAGTATAAACTTATACTTATAATAAATCAGGTATAGTCAAATAGTCATATTAGAGCGCTTCTTATAGGTTTTGGGCAGGCATGTCCACGGATAGGAAAACTGAGTTGGTTTTCGTGCCTGGTGTAGGACGTGGAGAAAGTTAAACAGCAGATCGTTACATCAGAAACATTTTGGAGAAACATGTGGTTCCATCCGCGGGACTCATTGGTGATGCCTCTGTTTTAAAGCACAATATTGCACGATACCCTACTGCACGAGTCACCACCACCTATCTGACTGAGATCGGTATACCTACAATAAATTGGCCTGTCTTAAGCCCGGATCTAAAACCATTAGAGCATGTTTGGAATCAGCTTAAACACAGAGTTCGGGACAGAAATCATGTACCAAGGAGCATAATGAAACTAAGAGTTGCGGTTAGTGATGTATGGGAAACAATGCCTAAAGAATTTATTAGAAAAGTCATCCTATTCCTGCGACATTAATTGGAAAGTGTAATTAGAAATAGTGGTAGTAATATAAAATACTAAATAATAAATAAATTCATTTTGGAATTGATGATTTCTCTATTCATAACGTCTTTCTTGCATTAGTTCCATGATAAATATTTAGGAAACTCTGTTCGTAATGCATATTGTTTTATTAATGCGTTATTTAAATAATTCAATAGCAGTTTTTGTAAGTTCAATAATAAAGGTATTGTTTGCATATTACATCTTTTTATTTTCATACTTCTTACATTTAAACACAACGTGTAATCTCAAATATTGCTTTTGAGACGCTTGTTTTGCACTCAAGTGTATATTGACTTATAATGGTTCCAATTTTACTAAAAACGTTAAAATTTATTTATTGTAAATGAACAAAAAAGCAATAAATAGAACTTTACTATGACTCACCCTGTAGTCTTGGAAGGAATGCTATCGCGA
Source organism: Diabrotica balteata (assembly GCA_918026665.1). Taxonomy (NCBI): domain Eukaryota; kingdom Metazoa; phylum Arthropoda; class Insecta; order Coleoptera; family Chrysomelidae; genus Diabrotica; species Diabrotica balteata. The sequence goes on from OU898280.1 coordinate 37,702,821, forward strand.
GCATTACTTCGTTTGAATTGGAAATTCCCTCTTACATACTTGCATCTAATAAACTCGAGAGTTTCCATGTAATTAACTTTCAGCTTCTGTTTGGATCGAAATCATCTACAAGCTTTGCCTATATTGTCTTCTTATTCACTGTGCTTCAAACTTCAAACGTTATTCTTTTGTTCGACTCACTCAAATATTCCATAACATTTACGGCAGGATCACAGGCAGAAATAATTTGTTATAGTTTCATATGGGACTTCAGTATTAAGTGTATATTACATTGACGATAATATCATTCACTGTTTCTTTTTTAATAATAAGTAATTTTAAATAAACTCGTTTAAATGCATACAAACACCAATGTATTTATCTCACAGATTAATCATACAATAATTTATGGTATTAATATAATAATTTATTCGTAGGTCAACTGTGAAAGGATATACATGTAAATATTACAGTGCAAAAATTTTAGTGCTTAAAATTTGATGAATGAAAATTGCTGATGTATAAGCTTATAGAGTATGATGCAAATGTATGGAATAAATTTATTATTTGAGAAACTTAAAAAAAAAATCTTAACGTCAATTTTAATTTTTAAATTGCCATCAATCGTCTTTTTGCTTAAATTTATAATTTTACTAAAACTGCTGAAATATAAGTAAAATTTGTTGGTAAACATGTTTTTAAAATAGTTTAACTAAAGCAGTGAAAACGCTTTTGACAACCATATTTAAATAGCAACAATTGTATAATGCAAATAACTTTACTTACGGTTTGGTATATTTAGCAGTATAAATTTACTCACCTGAAACAAATAAATCTGTATGAGTAGAGAATTAAAAAAATTAATTTTTAAAGATATAAATCTAAATGAAACGAAGTCGCTTAAGGCATTTTATTGTATTATATGGTAAACTATTATCTAAAAATATTTTTACTAAAGTACCAGAGTTCTACCAAATCGTATATGATGAAATAGAAGAGTTGTATCAAATAGCCTTGCATTTTTGGGATTGGTGCAATTATCTCCACCTTTTGTTTTTATTTTGGCTAACTTAAACAACTATGCATGCTTACCAATTCACACGACTTTTTTAAGTACAAACGTTTTTTTTTGCAAAAAGATAAATGTAAAAGTCAATGTTTTTTCGATTTTTTTTTGAAAAATTTCGATAAACCAAAAAAGGATTGCAAGCAAAGAAAATTAGTAAAAGAAAGGCAGGAAAGCCAAGAGTAAATTGTTACAACGAAATAATTAAAAAATAAAAAAAAATTAGGGTGAAATAAAATAAGGCAAGAACAAAATACAAAGTTCTGGAAGAAAGTGTTTAGCCGGGATAGTGAAAATTAACACCAGTAATATTACAAAAATAAAATTACCATGTTGTTCTATATCAAAAAGTATCAGACCAAAAGAATTTAGTCTGATACTTTTAACTATATGCAATTTACCAAGAGATACCACACGCGAAATATAAATAAGATGAACAAAATATTAATTGTTAGAGATTCTATGTCATTTCCTCAAATAATAAGAAAAATATACACGCAGCATCCATTAGCTTTACTAATAAAGGAAGAACTAAATAAATTGCGTACTAATGATATAAGCAATTAGTTTCTCTGTGTCCCATCATATGTTAAAATAGTAGGTAACGAAGCATCAGGCAAAAATGCCAAAGAAGCTATAAATGACAACAATATCCCCATATCACCCCAACCTGTAAGTATGGATAAAGTAAAAACCTACTTTATAGAGCACCTCTTTGAGAAAGGGAACAATAAATGGAAATCCAAACCAGCAAAAGCTTCAGCAGATAAAAAGTAAGATTAAACCAAGGTAACCACCCAAGGTAACCACCCAAGGTATCCAGACGAAAGAAAATAATTATTTTTCGTTTGCGACATGGATATACTAAGTTTTTTACGAATATTTTTTTAAGAAAGTAGAACGCCCAATTTATGACGGTTCACCCCTTACAGTTAAACATGTGCTATACTTCATTATTATGAATATACGACTGTTTTAAATTCGGTTTAAGGTATCGATTTTAATGGTCCAATGTGCTGAATTGTTAAAATACTGTTATGACAGATAAAAACTTTATATTTAATTTTAAAGTCATGATATAAATATAGAGTTGATACTTTATAGAACACTTGTAATTCAGATTTTGAAGTATATAATTACTATCATTGAGTTTAGAATTGTAAATAACAAGTTGGTTTTTGAATTAAGTGAATTAAACGAAGTTTAACATAAAGTGATTAAATAGTGTAATTTATTTAGTGCAGAAATTAAAAGCCGAATAGAACAAGCCCGAGCTGCCTTTGTAAAAATGAGAAACGTACTTTGCAGTCATGATCTTAGCATTGACCTTAGAGTTCGTATGATATCTTGCTACATATTTCCTGTCCTGCTGTATGGAGTAGAAGCGTGGACCCTAACTGAGGCTATGCTTAAACGCTTGACAGCCTTTGAGATGTGGGTATACAGACGACTACTGAAAAATAAGCTGGGTCGACAGAGTTAGAAATGAGGAGGTCCTTAGACGGCTGAACCAAACAACACAACTGGTCAATATAATAAAGAAACGCAAGCTGGAATACTTCGGTCATATTATGAGACACCCTGAAAAATATGATCTTTTACATCTGATCATTCAGGGACAGATCCAAGGTAATCGTGGTCCTGGTAGAAGAAGAACATCATGGCTGAAAAATCTAAGGCAATGGTATGGAAAATCAACTACATCGTTATTTAGAGCTGCTGTCAATAAGGTCACGATAGCGAATATGGTAGCCAACATGATATCCAACGATCGATAACGGTCATGGAACTAGAAGAAGATGAATTTATTTAGTCGAACATGTAATTAGTATCTATTAAAAAAAAAACAAATTATTACAGTTGTATTTTTACTTTTTATTACCGTTGTAGTACCTAAATAAAGTAATAAAATAGTGTAATATCAACATTTTTTTGTTGTTTACATTTCACCAAAGCCCAACCCAAATTTCTGATAAACACGTCATGTGGCTTCCTAATCGTGAAAATTTTTGTTATTTTCGGATTAAATTTCTCCATATATTTTGCGTCTAAATATCTACTGAAACAATTTTAGTTTACATGTCATACTAACAGCAGATCTTTTTTATTGGAATAATGATTAGACCAATTTACTTTCAGACTTTTAATTGCACAGTCGTATAGTCGTATATTCGTGGAATAACCTATAGTGAAAAATTGCGCAGAATTCAATTGTCACAGAATTTGATACCATGCACCAAACAATCTTAAAACCATTTTAATTTTCAAAAACCCTACTTTTGTTTTTAAAAGACTATAATTTACTAAGGTTAGGTTAAAGCGGTTTTTTTTTTAATGAAAAAAGACCAAGTTGGCAAAAACAACCTTAGTTTGTTTAAAATGCTAGAAGTGTATATGCGGCCATGGGGAATACCTATTATATTTGTAAAAGTGTTATTTTTATATTAGTTTTAATTAAGAAGCACTTTTTGATTAATGTATGTGTGGACATTTATTGACGCCTCCTTCCTTGGTCCTCACTGTTTCTAATAAAAGGTTGGTCCTACAAGGGTTAAATGCATGTAATATTTTTTCTTTTGCAATTTCTTCTGAAGTAGGTTCTATGTATTCCTGCCATCTCTTTTACTTTACTTTCTTATGTAGATTAAATAGGTAGTATCGTCTTTCGTTCAGATGAATTTCCGAGCGAAATAATCAAACTACTCGACGATAAGGGTAAACATTCTTTTCTAAGCCTCTTCAATAAAATATACGAAACAGGACATATACCAACAGACTGGCCACTGTCAACATTTGTAATGATACCTAAAAAAATAAATGCCAAATAGTGTAGTGATCATTACATTGTCAGTCTGATGAGTCATGTACTGACAATTTTCCTAAGAATACTACACTCGAGAATTTACAACAAAATAGAAGTACAACTAAGTGAAACATAATTTGGTTTTAGAAATAACCTTAAAACCAGAGAAGCACTTTTCAGTTGCAGGTCATGGTTCAAAGATGTAAGGATATCGAACAATCGGTATATATGTGTTTTATCGACTTCGAAAAGACCTTTGACCAAGTACACCATGACAAAGTTATAGGTGTCTTGTAACAGGTAGGTAACAGGAAATTGATGAACGAGACCTCCGTATTATCAAAAATTTGTATTGGCATCAATATGCAAACATACGAATTGGACACAACACGATGAAAGCTTTTCAAATGCGACGTGTAGTGGGGAAAGGATGTATTAAATCGCCTTTACTTGTTAATATCTACTCCAAATTTATTTTCAAAGAAGCCTTAGTTGAAGATACAGGCATTAAAATCAACGGAATTAATGTCAAAAATCTCAGATCAGGAGACACGATACTAATTGCCTCCAATTGGGAAGACCTGCAATGAACAAGGGTATAAACAGGGTAAGCGAAGCATGTGATGAATATAGGCTAAAACTTAATACTTCTAAGAAAAAACTTATGATTGTCAGCGAAGCGTAGTTACAAACAACGAACATTAGAGAGTATGGAATATAATTAGAAAGAGTCCACAATATTACCTATTTGGGCGCAAACGTTAACAATAACTGGAATATAAATAAAGAAATAAGAATATGCATTGAAAAAGTCAGAGCTGGCTTCTATAAATAAAAAAAAATTCTAATTAATAGAGATATCACCTTAAACTTTAAAATCAGGTTAATACGCTGCTGCATATTCTCCACATTGCTGTCTGATATGGCAAGCTGGACCCTTACAGAGACATTAATATAAAAATTGGAGGCCTTTGAAATATGGATTTATCGACGAGTATTGCGATTAAGTTGGGTTGATCGAATAAGAAATAAAATAGTTTTGCATGGAATAAAAAAGAGCACAGAAATAACAAAAACGATAAAAATTTGAAACTAACAATATTTCAGTCATGTAATGAGACATCCAGAGAGGTATAATCTTTTACACCCCATAATACTGGGTAAGATCGCCGGAAGGAGAGGCCCAGGCCAAAGAAGAATATCCTGGCTCCGATAGTTTGAGAATGGTATCAAAAGACCACGGCTAATTTATTTAGAGCCGCTGTAAATAAAGTTATTATTGCCAATACGATTGCCATTATTCGATAATCGGACAGGGTACTGAAAGAAGAAAAAGATCGTTTTTAAAAGTGCTTGATATCTTTGCATTTTGCTTTAAAGTATTTTTCCTTGGCCTTGTGTCTCACTCTGTGATACTCAGATATCAAATGCAGGGCAAATATTCCATATTGGGAGAAGCATTCGCAATGGTGATCGCCAACGTTGGATATTGTATTTATTGTTATCTCTGTTTTTGTTGTTCCATTACATTTATTATCTTGTCATTCATACATGCTTTTTTTTTTCTCCTTGCGGAAGTCTTTAGTACTTCTTTACAGGTTTTAGCTTCAGTTAATAATATTACCATTGTTATATATAGCCAATACGTGTAATTAAAAAATTCTTGCATATAAAAACGTTTCTTTACTAAAACAAAACACACACAGAATTGAACGAGCTTCCTAATTGGCCAGTTCGGTATTTCACAAACATATTTTGCAGAATTTTTCACTGTCGCCAGCCAGTCATCATACAAATAAGGCAATAATTTTGATGCATGATGTGTAACGCGAGAGGGGCGATGATGTTGGCGCGATTCGTGCGTAGTTTAATAAAATTGATGTCAAATAAGCAATATTTCATAATAATGAACTTCATGTACTCGAAATGCAGTTTCGAAAATACAACAAAACTCGTGGTATGAATTCAAAATTTAAATTATTAGAATTATTAAAACAGGTTTGGCTTAATCTTGAAAATATTAACTGGTAGTATAATTAATATGTTATTTATTTGATTTTTTAAAAAACGAGAAATTTTTTAACTTTATATGCCAAAGCTAATATGATACTATAAAAAGATATAAGGTATATAAAGCACTAGAATATTTTGAATTTCCACCAAAAATAGTAAGACTGACTAAATGCATACTCAATGATACTAAAAGTAAAGTCATGTTAGAAGGACGGGTTTCGGAAAGCTTTATCACCAATAAAAGTCTGCGACAAGGCGACCCGTTATCAACAGATTGTTTTAATTTGATCTTAGAGAAGACTTTACGAGAATGTAACATCTACACTAAAGGCACAATATATCATCACAGGCATCAATGCGTAGCATATGCAGATGATGTTACCTTAATAACAAGGAGACCTGCAGAATTAAGAGAAATCTTTACTAGAATAGAGAGAATAGCCAGGGAATATGGTTTAGAAATAAACGAAGAAAAAACAAAATAAATGGTAATGAGGGGAAAAGAAAATCATATAGGACAGTCCTTTAAGATACATAGCCCAAGTAAAGAATATGACTTTGAAGTTGTTAGCCAATTCGATTACTTGGGAGTAACACTAACAAATAGGAACGAAGAGAACCAAGAAATCATAAAAAGAATGGCCTAAGGTAGTAAAAGTGCTGACAGCCTGACTAAAATACTGAGGTAGAAGATAATATCCAGAACAGCAAAAAAAAATGAATATATACAATAGTTACCCGACCTACAGTACTCTATGCTAGCGAGACCTGGACACTAAATAAAGATATGGAAGTAAAATTAGATAGATAGGAACGAAAAATTCTTAAAAGGATATACGGAGGTGTAAAAGGGGAAAACATATGGCGAAGAAGAACGAATATAGAAATAATGCAAATATATGGGCAACCAAAAATAACAAGACTCGCTAAAATTCAAAGATTAAGATAGCTCGGACATAGAGTAAGAATGAAGGAAGGAAGAGTTCCCAATGAATTATTAACACTAAATGCTAATTAAAACACTTTAAAATACAACGTTGGCCTGTTAAAGCAATGGCGAGCAGAAAATTACAGCAAACGAAACGATATATTGGACCATGTACCAAGAAAGATCAAGTCACCTTTAATAGACGCTTGAAAAAAGATCTAAATTAAACCTAAAGAACAAATTGTTACTTTACAAAGAAATGCTTATCAGAAACAATATGGACTTATCGAATTCAGTTGTAGAAATAGCATCAAAATAGCATCAGAAATAGATTTAAGAACGCTTCCAATTTCATCATTATCATCACTCGGACTTTATTTATCACGTACACTGCTGGACATAGACCTCTCTGAAACTTCTCCATTCTTCGTGATTTTATGCTCTTTGTTACCAATTTTTCGTTATACGCCTGCCCCTGCTACAAGTCATCAGCCCAACTTATAGGTGGTCTTTCTCTACTCTATGTTTGTCTATGGAAGGTCAGATAATAGAAAAAGCGATAAAGTTTAAACATCTAGGCATCAAATAATCTAACTACTTCTTCTTCTTTTTGTGCCACTCCCATCGGAGATTGGAAATCATCAAGGCTATTCTGACCTTGTTTACGGCTGACCTAAAGAGTTCATTAGTGGTGCAGCCAAACCACTCTCTCAAATTCCGCAACCATGACATTCTTCTACGGCCTGGATTCCGTTTTCCTTTTATTTTTCCCTGCAATATATTTTGAAGTAATGCGTATTTATGTCCTCTCATCAGGTGACCAAAATATTCGAGTTTTCTTCGCTTTAGCGTTAACAAAATCTCTGGGTCTTTTCCTATTCTTCGTATTACTTAACAGTTTATTATTCTTTCAACCCAACCAATCTTCAGCATTCGACGGTAGCACCACATCTCGAAACTTTCAATATTTTTCATGTTGTTCTGTTTGAGGTCCAGGCCTTTACACCGTATAATAGCGTGTTAAATACATAGCCTCTCAGCATTTTTAATCGTAGAGGGATGCTTATATTTCTGTTGCAGAAGAAGTTTCTCATCTTTATGAAGGTGGCCCTGGCAATTTCGATACGTCTTTTTTATTTCACTGTTTCGGTCTCCAGTTTCGTTTATTAAAGTTCCCAAGTATTTGTAACTTGATACTTTTTCAACTTAAGTGCCGTTTATACTTATATACGCTGGTTGTGTCATGTTTTTACTGAAGACCATATACTTGGTTTTTTTAATATTGATATTTATACCATAATTGTTGCAAGCAATATTTATGTCTGTAAGTAATCTTTGTAATTCTTCTACTGTTCTTGCAACTAGTACAGTGTCGTCCGCGTATCGAATATTATTTACAATCTCTGCATTAATTACGATTCCTCCGTTTGCTTGTAAAAGGGCTTCCTGACAGATGCTTTCACTATATAAATTAAATAACAGAGGTGACAAAATGCAACCCTGTCGTGCTCCTCTACGTATTTCTATTGCTTGTGATGTTTCAGTTTCTATTTTGATGTTAGCTTTCTGATTCCAATATAGATTGAGAATTATTCGCAGATCTTTATTATCTATGTCCTTCCTTTCAAGAATCTCTCTAAGCTTATCATGGCGTACTCTGTCAAACGCTTTTTCAAAATCGATAAAACACGTATGTACCTCCTGATTAACGTCTAGGCATCTTTGTGTGAGAACATTCAAACCGAAGAGAGCTTCTCGAGCACCAAGCCCTTTTCTAAACCCCATCTGTGTATTACTAATATCTGACTCCAACTTTTGATAAACTCGGTTGTGGATGATTTTTAGAAATATCTTTAGTAGGTGGCTCATTAAAGATATTGTTCGATGTTCTGAATATTCTTTAGCATTAGATTTCTTTAGCAGTGTAACGAATGTAGACAACAGCCACTCTTGAGGTATAATACCAGTATTGTATATTGTATTAAATAAGTGCAATATTATACCTATTGATTCATCATTCAAGAGCTTTAGCAATTCGGTAGGAACCTCATCCGGTCCATTTGCCTTCCCAGTTTTGGAATTTTTAAGTGCCATTTCTACTTCACATTTTAGAATTTCAGGTCCCGTTTCGCCATATATCAGAACAATGTTATTTCTGTTGTCCTCAAATAATTCACTTATGTATTCACTCCATCTATTAATTTTCTCTGTTAAATCTATAATAATCTTTCCATCTTTGTTCTTAACTACGGAAAGCTCGAAATCTAACTACGGAAAGCTCGAAACTGCAGTATAAGATCAAGTAAATAGAGCAAACATAGTCGCAGGCTGCCTGAATGAAACAATATAGAAAAATAAAAATATCGGGAAAGAAACTAACAGTCATCAGACCAATAATGACATACGCGGTAGAAACAATACCTGATACAGAGAGGATAAAAGTCTGTTAGAAACAGCAGAGATCAAAACACTCAGAAAAATTTATGTTCAGACACTCTGGGAAGGAGCTAGAAGTACAGATATATGACGTACATGTAAGGTGGAGAACATTAAAAACTGGGTAAGAAATGGAAGAGTAGAATGGAACGAGTAGTTAAGACAGCAAAAGACAGTTCTCCAATAGAAAGACGATTAGTAGGAAGACCACAAAAACGATGGAACGACAACTTACTGAAGGTACATTGTAAAACAGACAGAGTCATGTCTATATAAAAAGAAGAAGAAGAAGAAAAAGGTCGAATTGTGGAATCATTAAATTTCAGTGCGCTCAAAATAAAGCTAAAGATATTTAGAGGCATCGTTTTTTTGAATTTTATTTTAAATTCATCGTAAACGATATAATCCGGCCAAATAAAGTACAAAGTTTCTCGATGGATGAATCTATTACCTTATATTAATATTCTTCTGAATACGATGCTGTTCTTAACGAAATTTTTCGTTAGTCAAAAGGATTTGTTGTAGGGTCTCGTCTATTATAATCAATTATTGATAGTACATAGAGCTTTTCGAACGCAGTACAAACACTTGAAGACTGCTTATAATAATATGATGACAGAACACATGCAAATAACTGATACTATCAACAAGAATTTTTATATTTTTCTTTGATGCATTTGGAATCTTAAACTATTTGGAACATTTGTTTATTTCTAAGTACTTTGTATGATTTTCGCAATCAGTTAAGGAATTCTGTCCGCTAAAATTATTTTTATGATTTTTTTATTCGGTGGTGTTAAAATCTGTTCACTTCAGTTCTTGAGTCTTCTCCATGATTTGAACCTAAGCTAATATTAGTATCTCCTTCATTTTACAAGAATAGAAACTTAGCCTACTTCTTCTTCAAAATGGTTTAAAATGTCTTTTGGCGTTTCCCGATGTCCAATTTTCATACATGTTGGTTGTTCCATTTTCCTTTTCTAAGTTCTTTGGAGCTCATTAATTTTCTTACTCTTTTCGTCTATAATTTTTTGGTCTTCCTCGCGTCTGTCTTCCGTAGGTGTCCATGCGAATGGAGATACTATGGCAGACATACTTTTAGTCTAATTATAATCAATGAATTTTCAATTGGTAGTAGTTGAAAATGTGTTTGACTTTCATTATTAGACCGACAAAATGCAAATTAATTAGAATGCACCAAAAAGAAAAGACAATTTGGAAATGAACTTTCCAGACATTTAAGCAATTAGATAAACATTAGCTACTAAATATTATATGTAATATGGCATAAAAATTTTAAATAATAACAAAATATTTCACACCTTTTTCGAGACTTTCAAGAGTCAAACCGGACCTGTGTTTGATTCAAATGACAATGCGACGTGTTTGGCTGTTTTTTTCCGTTTGATTCGCATCGAACAAAGTAATCAGCCATTGAAATACATGTTGAAACATACTGAAATGAATATCCCTGATGACATTGTTAATATTTGATGTTTCGCACATATGTATCTGTAATATATCTATGCACGTTTGTGCTTGCGGTTTACCGCAGCACAAAAAGGGAAAATAATTTGGTCAAAATTGTCATTGAAATTATATTTAGTATTTTATTTGAACCAAACTCTAATAAGCGCTGTATTTGGATGACATTTAAATCAGATTTAAAGTGAATTTCAGGAGAGGGTAATGTTAATGATTTTTTCTATAAACAGATAATTTACAAAAGTACCAAATCCAAACTAACAAGAGTTAATATTATCTAATAAAGAAAAAACATAATATAATGATTATATTATGTAAATAATAACTATTTTATATAATATGTATCTATAACTGTATATGTACATCATTAACACCTAAATTAATACAAACACTAAAGGTTATTGACAATATAAAAATAGCAACAAAGAACATCAAAACCATTTCATCTTTATATTCCAAAACTAAGTATCCTATAAACAAATTAGATAAAACAAATGTAGTATACAGCATGAGTTGTACTCAGTGTGAAGCTGAGTATGTGGGTGAGACCAGAAAAAATCTTTCAAATCACATTATTTCTCACAAAAGTGATTGCAGAATTAAAAAACCATCTTGTGCTTTGGCAGAGCATGTAATCGACACAAGACCATATTATGGATTTTGATAATATTAAAATTTTATGTAATGAAAGTAATAAATTTAAAAGGACTGTTTTGGAAATGGTTTGTATTAGCAAACGTGATAATAATTTAAACAAAAGGTGAGAAATTCAAAATCTAAATAAAATTTTTAATTATATTATTTCTATGTAATTAATAATGAAACCAGTAAAATATCACATTTTTTTTAAACAAAATTTTATTTTTGGCAATATAATCGTCAAAACTAAACATTTTAAGTTGGTATTTATGGCATTGAGGCCTAATTACGGAAGACAGGACACATAAGTACTCTTTTCAGTTAACCAAGCTTTCGCAAATCTTTATTTGCATCTTCAGGATGCTACAATAATTCAGATTAGTACAAATTACAGAAAAAATTATTTTACACTAGTTGAGGTTAGTTGTGAAGTTGTTAAGTTGTTAAGACTATACAATATACAATCCGTTTGTCTAATACAAATAATAGCGAGAACTATCCAATTTTTTTTAAAATCTAGGTTATACTTATACCGAATCAGAAACAAAGCAATTAGTTATGAATAATTCATAATTTTTAATTTAAAATGACAGAATGTTGGACGTTAGTCTTAAGGCCGGTTTTCATGCTACATCTTATTGTACGTTTTGTTGGATAGGACAAATCCTATACATTAAAACGTGGCATTTAAACAGCAAAACGTACGTCTTGTCGAATAGAAATGAATTCCGAGGCCAGATCGCAGAAATGATGGAAGAAGCATGATTTTGCGAGAACTGACAGGATAAAACGTTACATGAAAATACATGTTCAGACAAGTCGTCCGATCTTGGCTTAGTTGAGGACTAGCTATACTGCAGTTCGCTTCATTTTTCCCAAAAAAGCCTAATAATGTCAGATTTACGGCAATGCATCCACGATTATCTCAGGAAATTTATTAAATTGTATAAAAGTTTTTAAGTAGTTCTGTTTGAAAACCAAGTAGATTACATTACAGGTTTCAGGAATTATTGGGCTTAACGCTGGTTTGGATAATATGGTTGTGAATGCCAAGTCCTTGAGGCTGCATCCTGTTGCAAGTGATCTGAGAGTTGCTGTGAGTCCTTGATGGGTTGTAATGGCTTTTCCCATACAGGTGTCTTGTTTCAATATGTATGGTGTTACCAACTCTAGCAATTGACAATAGGCTAAGGTATCCATTCGCAAATAATTACGCCAAGCATCTAGTTTACCTCTCAGTATTTTTAGTAACGAGACGTGGAAATACTGGCTTCTTTTCAGAAGCTACTCTTTTGACCATTTTGTCTTTTTCCTCTTTATCCCTTTTTTTCCATAATCGTAGTATCGGTATAATTGAAAAATAAAATAAAGCAGCCTTGTTTTCTCCATAATAAAAAAAATCACTAAACAACCTTCACACAACTCAAGACTTTCAATTAGAAATGAGGTATACAACGGAAGAGAAAACGTAGTGTGTATACACTGTACAAAACGTACATTTTGTCGTACGTTTCATATGACCTACAAAACGTACAAGAAAACGTAGCGTGAAAACCGGCCTTAAGAATGACAACATATGCAAAGAAGATAGTATACCTGATAGGCGCTGAATTTTCTAAAAATAAAGAGGCAAAAAAACTTCACTATAATATAAAGCAGAAGAGATATTATATATCCCTTATATAATAGACCGTTATATTATTGACGATGAATTGTCTTTATTATTAGATTTGTAGGTATCTAATATTAATAATAATAAATGGTTTTCTTCTGTTGAAAATTATTGCCATTTTGAGAAACAATAATTTTGAATAATTACTATCTGTGGATAGGATTTTTCGATTTTCGACAATCGAAAGAGTGTCGTGTGGTGTTAGCATGTGTTGCTGAAAAACATCTATTAGGGTTTAATCTAATAGTACTCTGGCGAAGAGTCAAACAGCTGAAAACTTTTTTGAAGGTGTAACCTATATAGGAACCTTCACAGCCTAAACAGCTAAATCAGGATACAACATCACGTTTATCTGAGTGTGGTTTTTTGTATTTTAATGACTTGTACAAAGATCCCACAACTAGAATATTTTTATCAACAATGTTTACATTTTATTTGTGAATATTGAGCAAAAATTCTGGTTAACTTGGGAGTGACATCTTATAATAAACGGAAGAAATTTTAGTAATTTTGTTAGTCATTGAATGGGAATCAGAGCTAACTTTCATAGCACCTGAAACTGTAAACTGTAAACACTATAACAGGGAATGTGTTGAAGATGATTTTCCTAAGTAATAATTCGAGGTAAGAATTTTCTCCAAACAATTGTAAAATAATGTTGAGTTTTTTATTTCTAAAAACAGGGTCACCCAGTTTACAAGCGCTTGTGGTCATTTTTTTACTAGATTAACTTTTATGCTTACCTTATATTAGGAGTGGTAGTTGAGGTATCTCCTAGAACTACACTTTTTTATATACCAATCAATTGTAATGATGTTATCCAGTTCCCCATTGAACATTTTGTCAAGAAAAGGAACAGATTGGTTTTGGTCCCATTTTTCAAGAGTAAATTAAATGTGGGAATCATAACTATTGAAAATGTATAAGAGCTTAGTCTCTAAACCTAGTGGACACGACATAATAATGTCATAAACATACTTTTTAATAAAAGGAACGTTAAAAGAAATAACCCGGAATACCATATCCAACATATCATCCATTACGTATGAAGCCAGAGTTGGGGAGATACTAGCTCCCCTAGAATTGCCGAAAGTTTGTTTATAATATTTTGTTGTTAAAAAACAAGTGAAATCAAAAAAAAAACTTTATCATCTCAATAAACATATCATAGTTAATGCTACATACTACAGAAATTTTATCCCAGTAGTTATGAATAGACCGTAGAACAACAATAAAAGTAAAAATTGCCGAAGAGGGAGACCACATCTAGACTGACGAGAATATAATTATGTGTTAAGACACTTCTGTTAGACAACTCGATAATTCGGAAAAAGTCTCTGGTGTAGTAATAATTATTTAAATTATAAGCCTCAGTTAAAATATTAGTTCAGAAGCCCACAATATGTTCAGTTGGTGAGCCTATGGAGGAAACTATAGGTCTCATAGTTAAGGTAGGTTTATGGATTTTAAGGAATGTGTAGAATTTAGTAAGAACACTTTCCTAGAATGAAAATTTCTTTCAAGTTTTGCAGTCCATTTGTTTCTTTTGACAAAGGCGTTTTATGACATGAAGGCATTAGAGTTATTCTAAATATTACTAGTCGGATCACTAGGAAGGGTTTCGCAGGATGACTCCTTAACCAGAATCTCTTTTTTATATAATTATGTTTATTTACAATCTACATCATCACAGAGTTTAAAGTAAATGTGTTACAGGTTTTGGGCGTGAAGGAGAGACATCCAATGATGTCTCACCTTATTCTATTTTAGGTTTAGTTTTGAAGTAGGTCTTGGGGCCAGGTTCTATCTAGTCTTCTTTTGGCTGGACTATTGTTGAATAATTCCCTTACTAGCTCATTTTTATGGTGAATGATACGTTCGTTTTGTGACTAAGTGGCACGATGAATTTCTTCTCTCTTGAAAGAAATCTTTAAGTTGTAGTGAAGTGTTTGAATACTTACGTACCATTATCATAGCACTTTAGACTGGGATTTTTGGATACTATTCAGCGACGTTGGCTTTGCACTGCTCCATAGGTGTAGTGTGTAGTACCAGATAGGTTTGAGTATGGCTTTGTCCAAAAGAATTTTGTTTTGGTTGTTAAGTTTTGATTTACCTTCAAGAAGACGGAATTTTAAGTCAAACTGCCTTCTTTTGGTCTGGATATGTTTTTTCCAAGTAAGACGTTGGTCAATATCGGGGCCAAGGTATCTACCGTCTGTTACTGTTGGTATTCTTACATTTTCCATCGTTACAGGTTTGTCCTTACATTATTGGAGTTGATTTTGTTTTATTTATTTTTGTTTTCCACTGTATATACCAATCACTGAGTATGTTCAGATGATGGTGCAGGTTTTGTGAGGCTTGTATAGAATCTTCATTTACAGCTAGTATTGCTACTCAGCAAAGGAAGCGATGCAGTATTATTAGTCTCTGGTATATCGGCTCCGTAGAGTGAGAAAAGCAGCGGCCCTAGAACACTACCCTGTGGGACTCCGGAGTTAATAGGACAGAGGTTGGATTTTTTGTCTTTTAATTTTACAAAGAAATGTCTATTTGATATATATTATTTAAGTAGGCGGAAATGCTTACTGGATTGTGCTATTTTTACTTTGTAAAGCAGACCTCTATGCCAGACTTTGTCAAACGCTTGTGAGATGTCTAGAAATACAGCATTGTAGTATTTCTTTTCTGCAAGACTTTTTGATATTTCATTTATCAAGGAGCAATCAATATCATTCGATGAACTTGTTGGGTAGTGGAGTAATTTTTCCGAAAATCAAACTGATGTTTTAAAAGTAATGTTAGGAATTTATGATATGCGTATATCGTTTGTAGCAGCAATCGATAGCAATCTCCCAATCGTTAGCAAAGTTTCAAAAACTTTGTTAACGGTTGGGAGTAGTTGATGGGTCCATAAGTTCATTGGGATCTTTTCCTGGCTTAAGGATCATAATAACTTCAGCAAATTTCCATATTTTTGGAAAGTATGATAAACCTAGCATGCGGTTAAATATAACTGTTAGCAAAATAGTCTTGCCAGGAAGTTGTTTTAGTACTTGTGCCGAGATTAAATCATTACCTGGGGCCTTTCGTAAGTTAAGTTTGTTTATTTCTTTCCTGACTTCTATAGGAGTAAAACTTTTAATTGGGAGGGATATTTGACATGCTGCGCTAATTAGTCTTTCTACTTCTTCATCAGGGTCTGCTGTCTCTGTATGAAATACGTTTGTAAGATGTTCAGCAAAGACGTCCGTTTTGTTTTTGTTGGAGCAGGCCCATTCGCCATTTGGTTTACGGATCGGAGGAATAATTGTGTATGATTTTTTAAGCTTCTTAGTCGCCTTCCATAACGGCTGGTCCTTTGCTGTAATGTAATGTTCAAGGTTTGCGGCTTTGATGGCTACTCCAAGTTGCCTACGTCTATTGAATATATGTAGGTCTTTGTTGTTTCTGGATCTTTGTTTCTGGTCTATGTAGTTATATGATACAGTTGTGGCCAACAGATCTTAAAATTAAATATAAAAAATATATTAACCAAATCATACTCAATATGGATCAAACAAATTTGTTGAGTCAAAATGGAAGAAAATATCCTAGTAACTATGAAAAAAGTCTTTTTTTATGTAGATATGTCATTATCTTCACGTTTATTTATTTTTACTATCAAATTAGGTGATTAAGAAACACACTTTCTCTGGTTTCATGTTAATTGTATTGTTTTTTAATAGTGTGAAAGCATTTTAACTTTTTTATACTAAAAACAAATAAATACTTTGTATCTTTAAAGCCGAATATAAATTGATCATTGTTCCATCTTAAAAATATTTTAAGTGCAAAATCTGGCAATAACTTTCATAAGCTGCACTTACTATTTCCCCATTGAATAAACTAGTTTTGAAGTAGTCAGCAGTATTAAGAAGACAGGAAAAGTTTGCGGTCATTGAAAACTACTTTTTGCCAGAGATTTTATGTCACTTTTAGTAGACTTCGGACAGATCTGGCGAGCTTTTATCATAAAACTTCGAAGATAGTAAATGAACGAGAGTTGACTAGATAATTGCAATTTAAAGCAGAGTGCGAGTATAAAAATTGGGCCATTAAAAAATTTGGATGGCAATCGATAGATCAGAAATTTATGCTTCATAATAATCGTTACTTTATAATAAGAAATCTTGCATTAAACAAGCATTCTGACTAATAACAGAGAGATAGTTAAAATAGTGGATATTTTAGATATCATAGTCTTGTAGTTTTTTGTTAACTAATTATATGACATAAGTTATTTAATTAACAGAAAAAAAGTTTTGAAAATTTTTATCAAATTACCGATACCGAACATCATTTCTATTTATTACTAATATGATAACTTCCGTTTAGATAAAAAATGATAAGCATATTTTAACAAAACAGAATTTATTGGTTCGTATAAACACACGAAAAATGGTGTAAGTATAGTTAAACCAGAAGCAATTATATACTACGACAAAGAAAAAGTTTTCTTACCTCTGAGACAAACTTTTTGCTGGTACCATAAGGCTGCAATATTAAAG
Source organism: Diabrotica balteata (assembly GCA_918026665.1). Lineage (NCBI taxonomy): Eukaryota > Metazoa > Arthropoda > Insecta > Coleoptera > Chrysomelidae > Diabrotica > Diabrotica balteata. The sequence goes on from OU898280.1 coordinate 37,720,395, forward strand.
TTTTATTGAATACGGCTGTCATTATTAGTTTAATAATATATATTTCCTTTAACACACCAAAACAGTAAGTTACATAATTTCGGGAAATGCTAGTCTTTAGTTTAGTCAATCACAGTCCGATGCCTGAACCTTTAATCAATATTACACTGAAATAGTTGCAACAAGAGGCAGTCAAGAAGCTCAATAGAAACGCAAACTTGTTTCTACATTTTGTAATGATTTTGAAAAATTTTACTGTGTGACATGTTTCACTAAAAAAAAGTTGTTTACGATCACCGACCATACTATTGGCACCTACATATTTTGTAATAATATTACTACAGTACCATTAGGATAACACGTGATCTTGCTATTTTAAAAAAAATTCTAAGTATGCAAACTTACTTTGTATCATTAACCATTGGTATAAATAAATATTGTTTTGGTAGCATTTTTTACTTTGGCACCTGGGGAACTTACCTAACACTCTTATGGTGTTAAAGTGGCATTTAAGTTTGTAGTAGCATGATACTTTATTTTCTGTAATCATTTAACAAACATTGTTAGCTTTTCCAATTACTGACCACTGTCAGCATATCCGACTTCCCTTTAAATATAGGTAATTGTTTTATCACGAATGTTTTACAATGCCTTACCATCGCCTGAGCAATACTCTAAACACACTCTTTAATGCTTCTTTCCAAAATGAGCAACATCTGTAAATGACATTCGAAGATATGTCTTTTACTTTAGTTAGGCTCGCAAGAAAAAATCGAGTGGCTTTAAATCTGGTGGCCGAGGAGGCCAAAAAATTTCAGAAATATAATGTATAGCTCTCTTTTAACAAAACGATTTTCAAGGTATTGATTCATATCTAACCTACTGTTACATACTTATTACTTAAATGTATAACTAAAATGTTACAAGGCACACGAGACCTTGTGTTAGCCAGTGGTAATAAAGAATATGTCTGTGGTATGTTTTTCTATTCTGACTATAGGGTGTTGAATTCTTGATATACATTTTTGTTAAATTAATAATCTTAGAATCTTTTTGATCACCATCTACAGGTTAGGGACGGTAAAAACAACAATATGCCTGTCAAATGTTAAAAGAACTAGCGAATTATGGAGATTTTAAAATACAAATAAGTAGATAATGGGTAATGGAAAGTATGGAAACTCAGATTATTATTATCCACAAGGAAACTAAATTCCTGTAGCTGGCTGTATACCATGTATCACAAAAAATTTATTTAAAAATTCCTTTATAAAATTTCACCACAGAAGATGTTTAAATTACAACAGGAATAGATAATCTGATAACAAAAGACTCCACTGGAGGTTGCTAGTCCTCAGACGAAGTGTCTACGAGGACTTGTTGATAGCCCGAGATACGCAACCTCTAGTGGAGTCTTAGGGCGAGCGCCCACCAAAGTGGCGTGGCTGTGGCAAGTAGCAAGGAGCACGCGTCTAGCATAATGTAACCAATCCTAACGAATGATTAGAATGAATGACGTTACTGTCATTTTGATGTAAACTTAATCATTCGTTTTCATTGGTTACATTATGCTAGACGCGTGCTACTTGCTACTTGCCACTGCCACGCCACTTTGGTGGGCGCTCGCCCTTACGTTGCTATTTTATCTATTTCTGTTGTAACTTAAACATCTTAGTTTATAAACGTGTATATATTAGAATGTCTAATAACTCAAAGTTAATTAAACAACATTTAAAGGGTTTTTGCCCATGTGCCCATTTGCCCATTTAGTGGCTTAAAACATGAACATACAGATGATGATGAAATATTAATTCCGAAAACGTTCTGTGATGTAGCCTAATAGGGTTTTTTAATATTATACCTTTAATAAAGTAATTTTTAAATAAATTTCTTTTTTTACCAGTGTCATTAAAAAAAAACTTCCTTATAAATATTTTTAATATCTGGGTACAAGTGAAAATATCTAAAAGAACGTACCAAAGGAATACTGCACGCGACGTCCATATCGCACTAATAATACAATTGTGTCGCAACTCAAAATGTTTTGAAATTGGCATAACACTATATTCACACGTAAAATCCAATTCCCTATAAGACAATAACACTGTCGTTTTAATAGTACAATAAATGAATAAGAGATGGCGCTATAAGACGTTATTCATGACTGACCGACTGTTATCACCCCCTTACAATATCGCGTCATCTATACTTGCAACCACCAGTGATCGGGAACGCACATGTTGCTTTGCTCATCATTTTGAGTTTCAACATTATTGCTGACTCCGGTATGTTATTTTCATAGCTATATTTCGTGTTATTACATTATTGTTGATTTAAACATAATATAACATTGCTGTTTTTCTAGTTATTACACTATTACTAGTTATTATTTTTTAGTTATTTACACCAGCACTTTTTTAATTAATAGTTTACTAATGACACTGTTATTGGTTTAGTTAGTTATTTTTGACATGCTACATTATTATTAAATCATCACTTTAAATCATTTTTGTTGTTGTTTGTAAAATATTTAATAATAATTATCTATTTGTTGATCACCGGTTAGTAATAATCATTTAAAATGTGTAGCAGTATTATTAAGAAAGCTCACCAACTACTTTATTTAATAAATTTAGAGTTACAATAGTATTTGTGATATTCTTGCATCAAGTACCTATATACTTAATTTAATAATATTACTTGATTCATTTTTATGTTCAATAACTGAGTTGTGGGCGATTACTTGTTGCTATGGCAACAAATGCTGAGGATTGCGATCAGGAAATCTCTTCACCGTCGTTATTGTCACTGGAGAGTACAAATAATGAACTTGGTACCCAAATAGAAAACAGTGACGTTGCGAAACACCACTTATACCTTCATCATTTATGAGTCATCAAGTACTTCAAAAAATTGACGTAAACAGTGAAACAGCGATGAGATTGTACTCTGTAGTATATAGAAAAAGTTATACAGGCTACTTCTGGTAGAGAACTGGACTTTATACCTTATGCTGATAATTTGTTGCGGGCAGCAAAAAAATAAATACATTCTTGCAGCATATGCGAACGCGGCACAGAAAATGAATGACAAATGACAGAAAATGGCTAGTAAAAAATTGTACAGTCTGAAATTACTTCTAGAAGAATGGGGTAACAATTCTAATGTTAATGAGGAGAAAGACAAAATAAAATGGCATGACATTAAGATATTTCATGTTGAAAACGATCCATTTACTTTCTTTTATAAGAACTTTTACGAAGATCAAGATTACCAAAAGGTTTTCGTACGTAGCTTAGGACGAACTGAAAACCAGACTTCGTTATTTGCTAATGGTTTGATACGAGAGTACACAAGCAAGATTCCTTTAACTCAAAATAAGAAAAGAGACTTGAAGGAATTATTTGACAAAAGTGTAATATCCAGAAGTTATCGTGAAACTTGCTATAAGAATTTGACCGATTGTAAATTGAAATTGTAATAATAAATAATTGATTTTTAGACTGATTTAAACTAAGCTTAAATAATTTGTTTTTTTTTAAGTATGTCCTTTTAGTAAGTCAAAAAACTAACGTAAACCGCAGAAAAAAATAGTAAATCAAACTGTAGTGACACAAAATATTTCATAAATAATGACATAACTAAAAATAATATTTCATTTCGAACATTTCGCTTAGATCAATACGGTGTTAACTCAAAATTTTTAAATAATTTTACTGTCAGTAAAAAACTTATATTTAACTAAGATTACAAAGAAACTTTCTTTAATATTAATTAGAAACATATTATACATTATTTTTTTTACCTGCAATAGGAAATGATTAATGAGTTTTTCGTTGATTCTGAAAAATCATATTTTTTGAGTTATGACACTATTGTATTATTAAAGCGCTATATGGGATAATTATAAGTTAGTTCTACTTCTTAAAGTCTGTTACTAGTACTATTTTTTAAAGTTTTAGAAATTACCAGTATTTTCTAAAGCTACAATATATAATAAAACAAAATTTTGAAAATCAAAATGTTGCACACCATCGAAAGCTGCATGATTTTTATTGCTAATTTCTGACCCCAAATTTATAAAATTTAATTCTCTCTCCTTCCGTTTCTTATTTTACCGACTACATATACTCTCCGGCACCCTTCGAGGCTACAAATCAAATAACAGCTAAAGTAAAAAACTTATAAATAACCAAAATCCATCTTTTTGTCTGACGGCTAGCGTTGCCAAATTCAATTTTAATTACCACAGTAGGCTTGGGGATATACTCATAAGTCATCTGTTTCAGAGATGGATCTACCCGTCTAAATCATTTAAAAAGGAATCTTTTATACTTTGGCAATAATACTCAGAAAGGAAATTTGTTATCTTAGGTCTTTGGGGAAAATAGTAAGTTTTTTACCTCTTCGTCAATCATTGTTTTATTTTGGAAATTGTATAATCCAATCCAAGTTTTTGTCTGTAATTTCTGAAAACATTTAAACATCAAACCATAATGACGGTATTAGATTTTTGTTTCGATACAGGGCAACGGCAAGGCGCTTATAGCGGTATAATCGGAACAAAATCTATCCCGTCGTAGGCCAATAATTATCGAAATAACTTCATTTATTTAAAATAATTTAAATATCATTTTATCATAAATAAATCGTCGCCTGAGAATTGTACTGTTCTATATCCACTTTTTGGCAGTTTGGAGTTATATACATAGAAATTTTTGTAAAAATTAGCTTGTCCAAATCCATTGAAATGATGATAATATTCAGAACCAATTAAAAGTTTTCAGTAACATTTAGTTTTATATCCGGTATGCCTCAAAATATTTTTAAAATTATTTTGTTCTATATCCTCTTTTACTTTTAGAATAAATACGTTACTAGAATTATAGTGTTCTATATCCATTACGCATAATGTGCTTAATACCGGACTGTACGTGTATGTACATCATGGCATGTTGGTAAATGATCTATTGTTTTTTGTAAAAAGTGAATAGTAAGAAAATGTATTTAAACTAAATAGTAGTGGGTATTCCTGAAACAATTTAAGTAAGTACGTTTAATATTATTGTGTTGATTTAATCATCCTTATTAAACGAATTTGCAATATTACCTAACCTCAAAATTTTCATAGACACGGATATTTTATTGAATAAAATGTAATTAAACCTATTCAAATCAATAAAAAATCTTGATAATTATTATAAAAAGAAATATGTTACACATTATTATGTATTTGTAACTATTATATTACTAATACGGGTTGTATGTGTTTTGATATGAATAGAGTAGTACAGGGGTGGATTAGCAATGGATTAGCATGAATGTTTCAGAAAGTAATGTGGTCATATTTCAAATTCGTTCCTTTTAATTTTGTAATTTTGATTCGAATTGCATGTGTTTCTTACTACATTGATATTTAAATCAATTTCTTTTTGCAGTTTATAATGAGTGCAAAACTTTCACCGTCGCCAACAAGGCCTTCTTCATGTCCTAGTGACGTTTGGAAGTAAGCTTACATTAAATTTTTTGAGAAATAATACCACTAAATAATATCTTATTTTAGCTCTTTGTGGCATATTATCGAAGAGGATGTCGAAAACGACATAGAAAACATTAGTAAAGAAACATCTCAAGATAAGCACGGACCTAAAGCGACACCAAATGAAGGAAAAGTTGTTGTTTTACAAATGGTTACTTTAAACACTATGGATACACAAAATTTACAATTTAGCACACTGCAAGAAGTAGACGCATTGGCACAAAACTATGAAGAAAAAGAAAATAATCTTCAATTACAAAAGTTACCTGAGAGTCAAATTGAGATGGCAGAGGAAGAAGAGTATCTTAACGAAGAAGTTAATAAACCTGCGGTGATTAGTCGAAAACGAAAAAGAAGACCATCAGATTGTAAACAAAATATAAGAAAACACGGAAAACACTTCATACAATGAAGCGGACCAGGGAAAAGAAATCTGTGAAAATAGAGACATGTCGATCTGAAAATTGTGTACTACAGTGTACTGCTAAAATTACTCCTGACGAAAGAGATACAATTCATAGACAGTTTTGGTCTCTTAATGATGACAAAAAGAATCAGTTCTACTCAAAACATGTGAAGCGTATTTTGGCAGTAAGAAAAAGAACAAACAATGAAACCAGCAAAAAAAACATTTTCATATCAATATTTTTTTTATGTATGTGGAGTTAAAATAAGAGTTTGCCAACATTACTTTTTTAATACATTAAATATTGGTAAACAGAGGATTTACTACTTTTTTAAAAGTGTAAAAGATGATGTTAGATGCATTGTTCGTTCCCCTATTCGTGGCAGGCATCAGAAGAAAACTATCTCCGAGGGAAAAAAACAAAAAGTACGAGAACATATTAACTCTTTTCAAAGAGTCGACTCTCACTATTGTCGACAGAGTTCTACCAGACAATATTTGGAAAGAAATTTAAATTTACAAAAAATGTATGATCTATACAAAACTCAAGAATCAGAACCAGTCAAATATCATATGTATTGGACAATATTCAATACTGAATTTAATTTGACATTCTTTTGTCCCAAGAAAGATATATGTGATAAGTGTGCAGCATATAATTCTCTTAATAATCCGACTGAAGCAGATATTTTAAAATTTGAAACTCACAAGAAAAATAAAGATTTGGTACATCAGGAAAAAAACCGAGACAAATTTATATCCTCCAAGGGCAAATGTGTTAGTGTTTTATATTTTGATCTGCAAAAAGTTTTTTCGCTAACAAAATCTAACGTAAGCAATTTTTATTATAAAACAAAATTTTCTTGTTATAATTTAACTGCTCATTTCGACAAAACTAAGATCGTATATAATGCCTTATGGCATGAAATAATTTCTGGTAGAAGCGGACTTCATATTTCTTGTGCTTTGATTAAAATACTTAAAAAAGTAGTACTAGATAATCCTGCACTTGAAAAATTAATTTTATGGTCAGACAGCTGTGTACCTCAAAATAAAAATTCAATAATGACATTTGTTTTTCAACATTTTTTGCAATCCAATTCTTCAGGTCAGATAAAAATAATAGAACAGAAATTTGGTGAACCGGGTCACAGCTGTGTACAAGAAGTCAATGCAGCTCATAGTTGTATAGAAAGATTTGTAAAAAATGTAGATATTTGGAGCCCCGTAAGTTTGTTAAAAATTTTAACGAAGATTCCAAACTTGTGGTAAATGAAATTTAAATTTTTTCAAATGATCACTGCAGATTATAAAAACTACCAAGAAGAATCAGAAAAATTATCCTACCGAAACGTACCTTACACTAAAGTGAAACATCTGATATACGAAAAAGAATTTCCTTTAATCATAAAATATGGTGAACTATATGAAGGGCCACTTAAGGAAATTAAACTGGAAAACGTTAAAAAAACGCGATGTCAAATACATAATAATTTACCAGAAGTGCTGCAACTCGTTAATTTAACACCAAAATTACCTGAATTAAAGAAAAAGCATCTCAAAGAGATGATAGTGTCCATGCCGGAAGTTGATAAAGAGTTTTACAATGTTGTTTTGAAGCACAATTCAAGTATCATGTGCAACAAAGAAAAACAAAAGAAATAGACAAATAAGGAAAGTAGCGAGAAATAGAAGATTATTGTTTTTTTAGTACACCTAATAATTGTATTTTTGTTTAAGTTACGGTCATATATTTAATAAATTTTGGTTTTTTTTTGATAATTTGTCGTTACCACCAATAAAACATTTTAAGAATTAGTTAGTTCTATATCCACTATACATGTTCTATATCCCAAATATTTCAGTTAAATGTTCCTTTTGGTCTATATCCAAATAAATTTTTCCGTATTACATGTCAATGTTGTTTTAATTGGCAATAATAAAGCATTATAAAAAAAAGTAATTTAATATGCAAACAGTGATCATGATCTGTAAAACAATTTTTCAATAATATCAAAAATATTTTACATTAAATTTAAAAACGTTCTCCTGTAAAATTGAGTTTTAGGAGATGGAACAGTATAATTCTCAGGCGAAGAAATATTAATGTTAGCAAAATAAAAAATAATTCTGCATTGTCCTTTATTTTACTTGTAGATTATTTACAGTGCACCTGCTGTTTGAATTTCCCTGTTTAAAAATATCACAGCTCATATTACTTATAAAAACAAAATTGTACAAACTTTCAGATGCTTGACTTTAAACAATATTTTGCATGATAATATAACACACATGCACATAATATACAGAGATCCAATATACTTGATGCCATATCGTTCTTTAAACAAATGTTTTTAGTTTAAGTTACCGTATTACTACAGAATAATAGAGTTTTTAGTTTAAGTTATCGCATACTAAATATAAAAGAAAGTTATCAAGTAAAATTTTATCCTTCTGTTATTTTGACACGTAAACGCTATTTTTTACGGTATAAGTTCTAACAGAGATCTAATTTTAGAGTTATCAAATGGTCGAATTGGTGCTTCACGTTAATAGTTGGCAGCTGTCAGTCAAATGTCGTATGTGACAGCAAAATAATTAACTTTTTTTTGTTTTCTTTTATAGTTAAGGCCGATCCTCGCGATTCTGGGCATAGGTAAATTCCAATGTAAAAGTTTATATCAAATAATATAAATAATAAGGTCTAAAAAAGTTCTAGTGCACTATTTGGTTGTAAATTAATAAACTGTTTAAACAATATTTCTTTTTCAAATATTTTTGGTTAAAATAAACGTAAAATTTTTTTTTTGAAATAGAATTTGACAGAATTTGACCCACTTTCCGAATCTGTTTTTATTTTTAACATAAACTGTAACACAAAGCAGCTATTTGATATAAACTTTTAAAAAATTTCAAATTTCTGCTAAATGCAATTTTCTCTCCGTCAGCACAGGCTGTCCTTGTCGGTAGCTTCTGGATTCTCGCCAGGTAGGTAAAACCCTCGGAGGAGGATAAATAAAGTTAAATAACATTATTAGGGCTTATTCCGACTTTTGACAAACCAGTGTGTTTATTGTATTTAAAATAGGAAATTTTATATAAATAAGCAGTAAGTACCTATAATTTTATTAAATTTTTATATGAATAAAAATATTTTATATTTAATAATTAAATATTTAATTATTTTAATTATTTAAATATTTATTTTAAAATTAGGTGAATACATACTAATCTACAGTGGAATAGCAAAAGAAAACAGGGCCAAAGAAGGTGTAGCCTTACTAATACACCAAAGGTATTAAAATTACATCACAGAGTGTCAATACATATCAGAAAGAATAGTAACATCAAAGATAAGAATGGAGAAGGAAAACCTAAACATTATCGGAGTATACGGCCCAGAAAATAATAAGCCTCAAACAACAAGGGAAGTGTTTTACGACCAATTACAACAAGTAGTAGATCAAGTCAAAGAAAAGATGATAATTCACAGCTAATTTGATTATAATAATTAAGGAACCTCATTGATGCCATGTTAAGGAATGGGATTTGTATATTTTGTTAAAAAATTTGCACAAACATTGTACCTTTGCAGGACCCTCTACGAATTTTCAAAAAAGTAGTTCAAATGGTGACTAGGAAGAACCTACAAATCCATACCGAACAAGCAATTTCAAACTAATAAAATTTTCTATATCTCCTGATCTACTCAATGGATTTTGATCATTCTTGTTTTAATTTGTATGTAATTTCTACGTACATTAGAAATTAGTAATTTGTTTATATATTAATTAATTAATAAATAGTCTAGTTTGTTTAAACAATTCGTGCAAAAACAATTTTCTTCTAAAAATCTATTTTTTTTTTAATACTAGTATCAATAATTATAGAAACAATCGCGTTTTTTGCATTAAATTGTCAATAATTAAAAAACAGCTCTAAATTCAAGGCAAGAAACAAGTAGGTTTTTATTGAGTGTCACGAACATGGTCTATTTTTTGCTTATTTCCCTGGAGTATATATTTGATTAACATCTGTGTAATTTCTTTGTCGCTTCCTCGCTGGTTTTGCAAATTGCTATGATATCAATATCTTCGGTAAATGTTGCAATTGTATATTTTCTAGGACAATAATATAACACGTATACAAAAGGTAAATACACTTCTTTGTGGCAGCCATGCTGTAATATCTTTCAATTCCGTGTATGTTTCTTTCTGTTTAATTCTGAAATAGCTTTCCAAGATGCAGGAGTCAATTATTTGAGAATATCGTTTTAGTTAATGTAGTTTTAGTTTATATTTATGGCGTCTTTGCCATACTTTATCATATACCTGAGTCACATCCTAAATTATTGATATAAGGATGAATGCTCGAATAAATGAACTTTAAAAAATGAGAGCAAATTTCCAGCACAAATTTAATAATCAAATCTTGCCCAAGTACTTTTTCTTTCTACAGCATCATCAGGGGCATCTGCGTTTGCGGGATAGCCCAAATTTGACGAAGTAAGTCTAAAATGTTAATCACAAAAAACTTTTATCATACATTAACTTCGAGTTTTTTATCGAAGTTTATTAATTTTCTTTATTTAAAAAACTTTTCTTGGTTTATTTCAGATGCCCCTGACGATGCTGTAGAAAGCGAAAATACTTGGGCAAGATTTGAATATTAAATTTGTGCTCGATATTTGCCTTAATTTTTCAACGTACGTCCTAAAATGTCCATCATATTATCCTTCATGATCCATATTTCACATCCACATAAATAGTTATACAGTATATTTCATCATCATTATCAATGGCGCTACAACTCTTCGTAAGTCTTTGCCGCGGTTACTATTGCTTTCCATGTTTGTCAGTCCTGTGCCAGTAATTCCCATTGTCGCACTCCCATTTTCTCTAGATCTAGGAGTATATTTACATATAACAAATTAATTCCTTAGTTGTAAATTTTTGAAATAAGTACTCAGTATACATCTAAGTTTCATAAATGCTCCTCATAAATCTCATTAATCTAAACTTTTGTAATTCGTTCTTTGTTGACAATTACTTGCATAGGGCCGACGTTTACTAACCACAAGCACACAAGTAAATTATCTTATTTCTTTCATTTGACAATAACAATTGTCTGTTAGATTAGCATTGTAAGAAGTAAATTAGTCTCTTACTGAATGATAATAAACAAACATCAAACTTATTCTAAAATTATTTCTTGTGTCATGTTATATTTTATTAGATTTTGGTGTAATAAACATTCAATATCAAAAATCAAAATTGGAAATGATAGCGTGACTAAATTATTCCTTCCTTCAAGAAATTTTAAAAAGAACTGATTCCTATTACTATCCAGTGCAAGGACAGTTGTTATTTTGTTATTTATATCGAATAGAGAACTGTTAGTTTGCGGTATGGACACCAAAAAATATTTTATTCGAAAATATTGATAAATATATGGAACTGTGGAAAATATGCTACAAAAATTTCAAGATTTTTATTATAATTTTTATTTGAAACACCTTCTGAAGAAACATTAGAAATAATTCTATATTTAGATAGTTTCATTTTATCAATTTAATGATCGTGATACTAATTAGATAAGATTTTATTATAATTTTTATTTGAAACACTTTCTGAAGAAACATTAGACATAATTCTATATTTATATCGTTTCATTTTATCAATTTTAATTATCGTGATACTAATCAAATTTTTATGATATATAATAATAATCTTTTTTTATAATTTTTATTTTCCGTAAACTTTAATCTACGTTAAAATTCAGACAGCCAATTTTTCCGTATAAAATTAAAAAATAAATTATGTATGTACATTTGTTACATTGTAAATTTATGAATAGATTATATTACTTTGATCTGTTATTATATTTACTCAAAAACCCACTAAAGAGATTCATGGTTTTATTGTAAGCCAAAACCTGTCACTGCAGGGGTTGTCCCGGTGTATAATCGGCTCGAGTAAAAGATGAACGCATTTTTGACCTGGGCTTGAGAGAGATATCTAAACGAAGTTTAGAATATTCCTTCATGAACAGATTTTGTTTTCCTAAAGAAAGAAATTTTTGAAATAGAGATAGCAAACTGCAATTTACCGTTAGGATTTTCGAGGATGAACTATCTATCGTCCGTCGGCAAATTCAAACAAAAATATAACTGTCAGAAATCTTTTGCCACCTTTAGTCCAGACAAATTTATATATGTGTCTAATATATTTTTTTCCACCAAAAATAAGATGTTTTAACCAAATAATGCTTTAAATAATATGTTCAGAATAATTTTAAATTACATTCTGTTAAAGAACTTGTTTTTTTGTTATTGGAAAATATAAAAAAGTTTTCAATTATATTGCTTAATATTTCATCTAAATATAATCGTCTAACAATTTGTACTGTACTAATGCCCAAGTATCAATTTTCAAGTTTTCAACTGATTGGTTTACAATCAGTAACCCGGTTGTGAAAATACCGGCACGTGCCTTATCTACGGGGCTGGACTTGCAAATTTTTAGTTTAGTTGTATCTTTGCAACTATAATAGCTTGTTTATAGATAGATGTGGATTACTGTAATTTTTTGTAATAATACGTAATTGTAATAATAATTTTATAATAATTTTTTGTAATACTGTAATTTCTTTTTAAACTGTCTATTTGTGTATAAAGAAAACGTTCAGACCATGGGAAAAATCGCCTACAGCTTTTCGTGCATGGGAGCAAGAGAACCCAAGAAGAAGTAGATAAAGTGTAGTAGTCAACAATATTTTAAGTGTTAGTGATATAAAAACAATGACACAGAGACTGTAGCTGTAGAAAAGTGCTTAATACTTCCAAAGAAAAGGATTCTTTTGAATGAACAAACGTAAAAGAGAATTTGTATGAATGTTTACAAAAATCTTTAAAATTATTCTGAAAATAGTTGTAAAATCAGTATTATAAGAAAAGCGGCAGTATTATAAGAAAAACAGGAGTTCCGTATTCTACCATGCGCGACATCGTGAAAAGTGGTGTTAAATAGAGAAAAACAAGATCGGATGCTGGGAAACCTATACAAATTAATATCGTAACTGCAAAAGGTTTAAGGAATTTGGTTTACGAGGAATACAAAAAAATGTAATACCAATAATAGATATTACATACACCAAGCTTGTTGCGATGGGAAGAAGCTGTTCTAAAATCACTTTACGTAGACGGCTGAGAAAACTTGGGTTCAAATACAAAATAGTTGAAAAACGGGTGGCTATTATGAAAAGTAAGAGGATAATACATTGGCGTTTAGATTATTTTAAAAAAATTCAAGAATATCGAGACTAACAGCGGACTATAGACTATAGACGAGACATGGTATAACACGCATGATACCGCTAGCAAGGGTTGGACTGATTGTTCACTTAGGTGAATGGCGTATCTCCGAATAAAAGTTCTCTGCAGGAGAAATATTTTAGACAAGGTACGCTAATATGATAATTATTTTAGGTAATACAACTCAGTTTTTCATTATAAATTGACAACTTTGTTTAAGACAATATTTTCTTAAATAAAATACTTTTCCACAGTTTCGTCTATGTACGTCATCGTTAAACGCTAATAGGGCTTTTCAACGCTTCTCCTATGTTTCAGGCAGTTGTCAAATGTCGTATAATTTTATTGGTTTTTATTGGTATTATTGGTATATAGTATACACCAATAACTATATATACCAAAGACGTATGCCGTAGATATATTAAAATTGTATGACATATATAAGTGCCAGAAATAAATGAGAAACGTTGAAGAAGATAGAAGATGCCGTTGTATCACCTAGTATTTTTTCCGACAGGGTGATAGAGTGATAATTTTCTTTTTACATTTTACTTTTAACCATGGACGTATGAATAAATATTTTATTTATACGTCCATGCTTTTAACCATTTAAAAAACAAAGAAATATAACGTTTTGTTTGTTTTTCCAAAATCAGATTTTCTGATCTTCGACTGTAATATACACAATACACATTATTATGTTATGATTTAATACTTGTATCAAAAAATTTCTGTCGGTGAAACAACCAATATCGCGATACGTCTCTAGATATCGGTTACTCAAATTTTATAACATACAAATGTTTTCTGTTTGAATTTGCCGACGGACGAAATATCCACTATACTCAAGGTATATATTTTGTCTGGTTTTGTATATTTCGGGTTTCAAATGTTTTCTACAGAAATATGGAAGACATTTTAGAACAAGCAATATTAGTTAAAGCAAATAGAAGATTTAATATCAAATCATTTTTTAAATGATAACAAAGAAAATGTACATTCTGTATTCAATTTTGATAGCTTAGAGCCTAAGAAAGCCAAATAGTATTTTCGTTTTAAACAGGACATTCCAGAGGCTTGACTCCTCGCAGTTCTTTTTCTAGTAAAAGGTCATCAGTGCTTATACGACGCAAAAACGCAACATTTTTGTCTTTTTTACTATTTCCGTGTTCATATTTGATAAATATAATAAAATATAATAAAATGTTTTATTTGTCCCACAGACGCTTAACCAATAAAACAGAAAACACGTGTTAACTAATGCACATAAATAAAATTACAGAACAGGAACTTCGATCTCCGAGTCCCGAGTCTTGACGAATTGGTGCGATTCTTTGCTAACGTTACCGTATATCAAACCCGCTATTCGACGTACGGTCTAGGCGCATACACATCGAATTTGGACGGTCGATAAAAGTTCGATCGAACTTTTGTTTTTCTGTGTGTGCTTACTGCGTAAGCAGTAAAATGTATTTTGTAGTAATGTGTATGCTTTAGTCTAATAAATTTTCAAAACTATGTTATTGGTACAGTTTTTTTTTCCTATAATCATACTTCACCCATTTAAGATTGGGATCCGTATAGACCCCGGCCCGTCTTTTGTGTAATATTTTTAGGTCCGTCCGATGAAGGTTACGTACATCCCAAAAAAATATAATTAAAACATTTAGAACTCAATATTTATAAATGACACTGACAGTTTTGAGGCCAACACACGAAATTACAGAGGTTGCAGCATTGTTTCTGATTGATTCAGAATGATTATCTCTCCTTATGCCAACCAATATGTAGCTTCGTCGTTTTTTTTTATTTTAAACTGTTTGTCTTTGTGTCGTCTTGCGTTAATGTATAATTTTTAATGTTTATGACATTCTTAATATATTGTTGGATAGCCCAGATTTGACAAAATCCCAAATCTTATTACTCAATATAATAAACACATGGGTGGAGTGGATAAAGCAAACTCTTTATTGTGTCTTTACAGAAGTCCAAGTCGTAGTTAAAGATGGTATTTTCCAATAGTTAGATGACTCTAGATATCTGTATTTTGAATACATGGGTATTATATCAAAATCACAGTAAAGTCAATCATCTAAATTCTATGCCCCTCAAAAAGTTTAGAATGGAACCAGTTGGTTAAAGACTGGACAGATCAAACTAAAGCGAGGCCGTCCATCAAGTACGGAAAATACAGATAACCTAATTTGCCATCGTCAGTACATATGCGTTAGTTACAAATGGTTTTTTGTCATTCCACCGTTAGAATTGGGCATATATTTATAATTTTTTAGTCTTAGTCAGTCTATATGTAAAGAATTTTTTTTTAATAAATTAATAAAATGTCTTTTAGTTAAATAGTTCTTTACATATATGATTAACTAAATTTTGAGATCTTTATTAGTGAAGTTAGTACCAAATAATGTTTCTTGACTGGCAATGTTGCTTCTAGGCAACGAATTTAAAAACAACTTTGCCTTGTCTCCTTATGGTTTTTTTGTACCACAGGTTGTTATTGAGTGTTGTATAAGATTATGTACCCAATAAAATAATTTTATGACATTGTTTTGCCACTAGTTTTGGTATTGCCAGATACCGGGTTCCATCAAAAGTTTAAAATTATTTCAGTTAAAAAGATATTCACTATTGAAATTTTTTAGGAGAGAAATACTTTTCTTTCTAAACAACACGAGAAATATTTAAACGGCGTCCATTTTAAATAGTTTAGGAATCTTGTTGTGTAGCGTTCCCAGGACATCTCTGTAAGTATTTTTTTTTTCTAGTTAGTTTCTCCCAGTCTCTCAAATAACAGAATCCTTATTTACGACCTAGCTCTCCAACCAAAAAAGTTTCAATTTATTTTTCAACCGTTTTCCGAGCCCAGTAATCGTTCAGTCCCCCCGTTAAACCACATATTAACAAATTATATAATTGTTACAAGCTGTACATCAGACTTTCTTTACTATGAAATATCTGTTAGTATGTTTAAAAACTGAGTTAATTATAGTATGTACATTAAAATCTCGGAATTGTGACAATGGTTTTAACGTAATCGGCAAAAGCTGGGTCTGAAGAGTATAAAATTATAAGTCTATAAAACGTGTGAAAAATAGGTATTATTAAATTCGTCACATATGGTCATACTGAATCCCAAAGGAATAAATGGAAATATTTACTTTTAATTGGCGTTATTTCGATTATAATTGTTGGTCAATGTTGACTCAAAAATTAGGCCTAATTCATCCCTGTGAAAAAATACACTCATATTTCATTCGTTTGAATCCTCTTGCTAACGCACACTTTCACCTGACTCTCCCGTACCGGCCCCTCCGCAATAACCTACGCGTTCCTGTACTACCTTCCTTCACCTCTTCCCCCCACTTAATTCGAATCCGGTATTTATCCTCCCGTTTAATTTTATTCAAGAGTGTTCAACCTCTTCCTTGGGAATTTTAATTACTTTTGCGCTTCTATTTTGTATTTGTGTTACTGGCTTTATTTTATGTTAAGATGAATTTAATTGAATTTTTGTGGGTACTTTTGCCGGCGCATAGCCTGCGATGGAAGGAGATGATCTCGAAAAAGTGTTTCGGTATATTAAAACATCAGATTAAATCTCCTGCCTGTAGGAGTCGAGAAGATAAATTTTAAAGGAAAACAACGAATTTCTTTTATTTATTTTAACACTTGTTTGCTTTAAATGGGGTTGAGGTGAATAACATCTGAATATTTATAATAAAAATAACAATTTTAAATAACCTTTTTTTCCCTTATCGGGTATTTGTTGTCCAATTAACCCTACATGAAACACGTGAAAAAATTCCATTATAGCACAAGTTAGGCCTGAAAGGCTCATGAATAACAAGTTTTAATTAACAATTATGCAGCAATATAACTAGTAGTTTAATGTCATTATCTAAACTTTTTTTCATGTTGTAGCTTTTATCATCACTGATTAAGCTATACATATTTTAGGTTTTTACTTTGTGTCAAACATTTCGTACAGTTTTCTATTATTGTAACTTTCTGACAACACTTTGCAGTCATAAAAATTTCTCAATATCCTTCTAAATGTTACACACGCTATAACAAGTATAAAAAGATATTTATAAAATCTTAGAGTTGATCAAAAATAAACGCAATAGGGACATGCACAGAGAAAAGAAAAAATACATTTTCTTTTAAAATATAGAATTTCCCATTTTTATGATGATATGGGTTTCTTCTAGTAATTTTATGTCTTATAAGTCCTGGGCAATTATTACTTTAAATTTGAAATGGAAATATTTATTTACCAACTCATATTATAGTATCAGAATTTATTAAAAATATCCATAACATAAATTTGAATATTTCTGTAATAAACAAAGAGCACACACAATTGATTTATGGATAACTCAAGGAACTACTGATTTTATTTAACCTGCCATTGCTTGCATAGTCATTTGCTAATTAGAAACAGAACAGTATAGTGTTTCTATCGCATTTCCTATTCGCACTTGCTATTTACTGTAGTTATTATCATATTAGTCTGGTGAATTAGATATAGGGCACTAACAAATACTGCATTAGCATGTCCTTTTTTAAAATACTCTTTTAATGTATTACTAAATTTTTTGGAATACTTGATAAATTATCGTTTTCGTTGTTCTAACGACTGTTTTCCTGTTGTACCTGGAATGAAACCATTTACTGCATTCACAGCGTCTAGTAACTTCTTTCTAGCACTGGCAATTTCCTTTATTGTTTCCAAAAACGTTTTCCGGTCAATTATTTCATCTGGAATTCTGCGAGGATCCTTTTCAGAGCTGCCGATTTTCTGTTTAATTCTTGAAATGCATCTTCTGAACGAGTTAGACGGTATTCAACCACATCGGAATCTGATACAGCTCCTTAAATTTAGTAACACATTAAAAGAGTATTTTAAAGAAGGACATGCCAATGCAGTATTTGTTAGTGCCCTATATCTAATTTACCAGACTAATATGATAATAACTACAGTAAAAAGCAAGTGCGAATAGGAAATGCGATAGAAACACTAAACTGTTCTGTTTCTGTTAACAGTTCAAATTAGCAAATGACTATGCAAGCAATGGCAGGTTAAAAAAAATCAGTAGTTCCTTGAATTATCCATAACTCAATTGTGTGTGCTCTTTGTTTATTACAGAAATATTCAAATTTATGTTATGGATATTTTTAATAGATTCTAATGCTATAATATGAGTTGGTAAATAAATATTTCCATTTCAAATTTAAAGTAATAATTGCCCAGGACTTATAAGACATAAAATTACTAGAAGAAACCTGTATCATCATAAAAATGGGAAATTCTATATTTTAAAAGAAAATGAATTTTTTCTTTTTCTGTGCATGTCCCTATTGCGTTTATTTTTGATCAACTCTAAGATTTCATAAATATCTTTTTATACTTGTTATAGTGTGTGTAACATTTAGAAGGATATTGAGAAATTTTTATGACTGCAAAGTGTTGTCAGAAAGTTACAATAATAATAGTTTAATATTATAAAATATTAGAAATACATCACTATATGAAATATTTCTTATTACATTAAGTTTATACTGGAAACTTAAAATGCTAAAATCACAAGTTTTCGATCGAATTACGACCAACGTAATTAGGATGTTTCTTCGTTTGTCGTCAACTCTGGTGTTGGTGGTTCATTATCGTCACCTTTAGCAAATAGGGATCGAAAGTAGTCTACCCATGTTTCCTTCTGAATGTGTTTTGTTTTTATTAGTTCATTCATCTCTTTTGTTTGTATTCTGATCATTCTCGATATTCCTTTTTGTATTACGTAGAAGTCGTGTTCCATCTGTTTTGAGAAACTCTGTCATTGTTCCATTTTTATTTGTTTAACTAAATTATTAGTTTCATTTCTGATTCGTTTATAGTGATTGTATTCCTGTTGTGTTTGTTGTGTTCTGTTTTGTAAAAAGGCTTTCTTGTTTTCTTCACATTTTGTCTTCACTTCCTCTTTAAACCATGGGGTTTTCTTTTTTGATATGTTAGTGTTCGTTACTTTTCTCTCTCCAAGTGATTCTAGTGCTGCGTTAATTATTTTTGAGTTTTTGTTAGCTTTGATTTTTGTGTGTTGACGCCGCTCTTTTGGGTGGCAAGTATTTCATGATTATTTTATTTTGCATAATACTATGGCTGTGGTCGCTACCTACATCTACTTAGTTAAGGCATTTTACGTCGATTATTTATGACAGATGTATATTGTATATATCTGTTGTTATAACATAAAATATCATACCTTTTTGTCCACAAGTCTTATTAAATGTATATTTATGTTGGTGTTTGTGGCCAAAAATGTGTTGTTTATTCTTACTTCGTTATTCGTGCAGAAGTTAAGTCATCAGTTCTCCATTTTCATTCTTAACATTTTCGTTATATTTTTGTTTAATACCGGGTATTACTTGATTGCCTATTCGAGTGTTAAAATCTCCCAATATTATCATCTTTCCTCTGACTTGATCTACTACTTTTTGTAATTGGTCGTAAAACGCTTCCCTTGTTGTTTGAGGCATGTTGAGGTAGAGAAATTAATTTATTAATCACAACACTTAAATTAACAACCAAAATGAATACAAATAAATTGAATAAAATGATAACACTAGCAGACGAACAATAAGATTTTAGGTCAGGAAGATTATGCACCGACGCTAAATTTTATACGTGGCAAGTGCAAGAGAAATCATTAGAATACACCAAACCGTTTCGTCGACCTTACAAAGGCATTTAACCGGGTCAAATTAAAAGACGTTATCCACTTACTGTATGCAAGAGAGATACCTCTAGGAATAATCAAAACGATCAAAAATATCTACCAAAACAACGCAATAAAAGTAAAAGTAGACGACGAACTAACCGACCCTGTTGAAGCTGCCAATGGGGTACGACAGGGAGATTCATTGAGTTCTCTAGTATTCAACCTGATTATGAATGAAATAATAAAAAAGTAAGAACTAAAAAGGATGCCAAATGGGAAAAAACAACTTAAAATCATCAGCTATGCAATCGATGCAATACTACTCTCTCAAAGTAAAGATGATTTACAACGTATGCTGCACCAATTTAATATAACCACCAGAAAATATAACGTTAATTTCTCCAAAAAAGACAAAATGCATGATTACAACAGCAAATTTACTAAGATATAAATTGGAGCTAGTCAGATAATAGAACAAGTGATAGAGTTTAAACATCTGGGCATCGATTTATCTATCTACGGAAAGCTCGAAACCGAAGTGAAAGATCAAGTGAATATAGCAAACAGAGCCACAGACTGCCAAAATGAAACAATATGGAGAAATAAAAATATCGGAAAAGAAACGAAAGGCAGAATTTACAAAACTGTCATCAGGCCAATAATGACATATGCGGGAGAAACAAGACCTGATACAAAGAGGACAAAAGTGATGTTGGAAACAGCAGAGATGAAAATAGAAAAATTGATGGTAACACACGATGGAGCAGAGCTAGAAGTACAGGTTACGACGTAGATGCAAGGTGGAGAACATCAAAAACTGGATTATAAATAAAAGAGTAGGATGGAACGATCATATAAGCCGAATCACAATAAATAGAGTAGTAAAGACGACAAGAGACGGTTCCCCAATAGGAAGACCTTCAGTAGGAAGACCACGAAAACGATGGAACGACAACTTACTGGAGGCACAATGAAAAACAGACAGAGACATGTCTATATAAAAAAAGAAGAAGCAGTAATTAGTATGTTGCAAACAAAAGCAACAGGCGCTTTTTTTCTATAATGATATCTATTTTTTCTATTCTTGCAAAATGGACAGTATTTTCTCTTATTGGTTAAAGCCTCAGGGTTACTCTCTTCTATTGGTTCCATTTCAGCAAATTTTCTTGCATCATTTCGGGTTTGACGTGACAAATGCACGTTTTTAATTCTTTTCATCGAATGGTTGTTCATCAACAGTAATGATATCTGTTTTAAAAAATGTCGTCTAGCAAGACTAGTATTTTGGTTAGAATTATAGAATATAAAAGCATTTACACCAGCTACATTCAGTATTCCGTAAAATATGACCATAGGCCAGCGTCAGGTATTTCTTGCACAATTATATTCACCACACAACTGATCGACAGAATCTACACGTCCTTTTACACATTAAAGAATGTTGTCGCCTCAGGTTTCTTTAGTTCAGCTGTTTGTTCATCAATGTTATTGTCGTGATGTAAACTGGAATCTACCAATACACATTTGTCTTTTTTTTTTAATACATGAAGCAATAGTAACGTTTTCGGTAAACCCAAATAATGGTTAATGTAGGTGAAAAAGTGCAGTCAGAGACTGCAACTAAATACAATAAACCAAACAGTGATCGAATTTCTACTGGGTCAGTAGGGCTACCTTCAGCCTTTCTTGATATCTAACGGATTTTTTTTATGTACAAATTCGTGTTTTTAACTATAATATCAATGCAGATAGCAAACATGTGCGTCCAGAATTCAATAGGATATAATGCGTGTCGCGCTTTATTTTCGTTACGTGTTCTAATATTTCTAGTTGGGACAAATTTTCTTCATGTAGTTCCGTCTTTACCAAAAAATATAAGCCTCTGTCATGACCCATTTGTTTCTCATTTTCTTCATTCTCGACTTCATTCTCATTTAGAATTTGCTCATCTCCATTTTCCTGCTCGGTGTCTATATCATGATCACTGATCCCTGGAAAATCTGGATCCGCGATCGAATCGTCCTTAGAGTCGTCTATTTCACTGCCTGTGGCAGTTTCCTCATACAGATTCATTAGCCTCTATTTCCACTTCATAAAGATCCATTTTACAATGCTAAAATACAATATTTTGTCAAATAAATCAGATTAGTAAATTATGCAGCTACTTCGTACCTTTATAATGTTTGTCCAACCGAATCTAGATATTAAATTATTCTTATATTTATATTTTACAAAAATCTGTAAACACTTTTCATATACTTTACTTTTTTTTGTGAGCTTTCGCGATTTCAATCGTAAACCACTTCAAACAAGTTTTAATCCATAACTGACTCACAGACAAAAAATTTTTATAGGTGAACTGATGTATTTTTTCGGAACAATCGAATAATCCAGTTCACAAAAATACACAGGGTTGTCAATTGAAACAAGATTGCAAGAAAAATACTACTAAGAACCAGTGCAACTATTGTTACACATTTGATCGAGTGGGGTCTGTCAGTACAAAATGCCATGCAGCAGCTATTAAGAAATTTCAAAAACAGTTTTGTATTAAAAAAGAATGGTATTTAGTTTCTAGGAAGGTACTGAAAAGGTAGAAATGAGAGAATTATCCAAAAATTTTATTTTGTCGTAGACTCACAGACCACACCCGATAAACGGAGGGTTTTAATCGATCGTAATAATATGTAATCAAAAAAAAACGGAACGATGTCTACAAAAATTATTGCCAATAAACCGCTATTTTATTCTTATTCAGTTCTAATACAATATTCTCAATGGATATAAAGAACAATATTTTTGTGACTATTTCATAGTAAAATGTACGATTTTTACTAAAAAGTACAATCTTACGACTCCAGTCATCATAATCCTTTGACAAACAACAAACTCACTGTAGACAGAACCAGATTAGAAGTACAGAAGTGACATAATGGCTTAGCGGTTCCCAAAATCCTTCTTTGCGGTCGACCGCCGAACCGCAGCTACCGAAGCCAAACCGGTAGTCAGTTTCTCTCTGCACCGACACCACCGGACAATACATGCCTTCATAGTTGCCACTTATTGTCTTCTGCTGCCCTTTCGCGACCCAATAAGGCTGATAAGCAGACCGGACGATGCGGTGGTTGCGGTTAGATTTATGGCGGAAAAACTCGAAATTGAATTAAAGATTACAGAAAAAGTCTGCCACATGAATTATAATTGTTTTAGGTTAATAATTATGTTTAGTGAATTCGTATAAATGTATATAATTTATTCAAAAAAATTTTTGTTCTTTCTTTATTAAGTAGATTTCCTCTGTTTAATGTGGAGTATATTGGGCCGATTACCAGTAGCTAAAGTCATAGAAGGAAATCATAAATAAGATTAAGATAAGAAAGTTACATTATCTCGGCCACGTTATGAGAGATGATAAGTACGTGTTGCTACAAACCATAAGGTAAGAAAAAATACAAGAAAAACGAAGTATTCAAAGAAGACGCATCTCCTGGCTCAACAATCTGAGAAAGTGGTATAATTGCAGTTCCGTCGACATGTTCAGAGCTGCAATCTCAAAAGTGAAAATAGCTATGATGATTACTAACCTCCTTAGAGGAGACATTACCTAAAGAAGAAGAAAGGCATAGATGCAGTAATAATAAAGTATGTAATGTAATGCAATGTAATAATGTAAATAAAAATAAATAAATAGACCATTTAAATAAATTTTCAAGACATTCTGGTAAATAAAATTTATGTATTAGATTAAGATAAGATTAGATTAATAGAAAGTTTTGCCTGTGAACAGCTGATTTTTAAACACTGGCAGGTAGAATCTTTTTATATAGAATTAGAAAGCCCATGCTCATTATAACCTGTTTATTGTTTGTACCTAGGATTAAGATATTGTATTTAACCTTTTGTTATAGAAATGAATTATGTATTTGTAATCAAAGAAAAGCCAGTTTTAATACAAAAATTTTAGTTTCTGAGGAAACAGTAATGGGGTTTTTTCTTGTAAACAAAATAAAGCTTTTTGATTGGACAACGATTTTTGTGAATGGGATATTTGACAATCGATGTATGAGAGAGAATAGGCAGTTGTCATTTGATCATCGAAAGGAAAGGTTGCGTCTCGATAGAGAGTGTGTTGGGGAGTTTGGATACCGGCATGGTGAAAGGAGTTCGCAGAATTGTGGAAGATTACAAGTCGATAAAAAGATATCCTTGGATCTAAAGTGGGCAGCTTCTGGAATATGTAGGAAATAGTTTGGCGGCACGAAGCTGAAAGAAAGAGGTCCTTGTGTCATTGAGAAGTAGCTGAGTGTTTGGAAAATTTAAAGTGTTATTTCTTGGAGAATTGAGTCAGGTGTACAGTCGCTGCAGAAGGATTGCAGATACGAAAAGAAGAAAGCCGATGCGAATAGTGGTAGATCACATTGCTGTGGAGCGTGGTCGATTCTGGGTATGATCTATATACAATCTACGAAGGAAAGGTCAGTGATTTTTTGTTTAAAATTGGAAGTCTTGTAACTGTGAATGAATTTTGTTGAAAATATTGTCGTTACCATTTTAACTCAAGACTAGACTTCATTTTTAAAATGTTTTAAAGTTTTGTTTTTGCAATAAAGTAAATATTAAAAATCAGATAAATTAAAAGTTTAAAAGGTATTCACTGAAATTGGCTTTAAAGTGGTTTTGTCTTCAAGAAGACTTAAAATATTCTTTTTGTGTAAATTTTATTGTATTCGTTTATGCCGATTGATAAAATAACGACAAAATTTAATAACTGTTTTATTCTTCTTTAAATAAAATAAAGAATATCAATTTTTTTGGTAACATACTATTTTTATTATTATCCTTTTTTCTCTATCCCGATAAAGGACAACTAGGAAATCTTTGGACCCACACAACATAGGTTAATATAAGGAGATTTTTCACCCTAAGAACAATTAAGTTGTTTTCGATTTGCTCGATTAATCAAGTAAAAGAAGTAATAGTATACATATAAGAAATACTGGATATTAGTGACTGTCTATATAAACAAACAACAAATTTGGCCGAAATGTAACAGAAACACTCTTTTGACTTTTGGTCTAGCTTTCGAAATTTTATGTTTTATTCCTTTTCCAAGACACTCTAATTAGAAAAATGTGTAAATATTTACGATATATCACAAAATATCAGTGCAACTTACTAGTCTTTGAGAATATTTATATAGAGCTATGACACTTAACATTAATAACACACATATAAAATATAACATATAAAATAATGGAACAATACATTTTTAAATTTAGTTATAAGATAGTAAAACTTCGTGTATGACATCTTTTAATGGTGTGTTTTACCTGATTCATAGATAACAGTAAGAAAAAACAAAAATAGTATGATTAAAATGTAGTTAGGTGTTCTTCATGTTTTATTAATGGCAATAATGTACTGAACCTGCCTTGATGGTATGCAACATGTTTTGCATGCAGGTGTATTATGGTGTGTATATGTAAAAGTAAGTCTTTATTTCATTTTTGATGTTTTGTCTTAAGACCAACTAAATCTAAGGATTGTAATAGTAATGTATGTGTTAAGCTATTAAAGGCTTTAAATTTTCATCGATCGATACTACAAAGAAAAGATCGGCTGCACAGCTGTATGAAGAGTTAGAAACGCCCGAGGGGATGAACATGTTATACAGCATTTCTAAAGCAAGGTACAAATTATGAAAAAAATTAACTCACGTGCGACATATTGAGTGCGGATGAAAGAGTGTTAAGAACCGATGTTAAAATAAAGTAACTTTTCAGAGGAGGGAAAGATGATGCGGGATCACAAATGAGAATTTACTACGGAGGATAGCGGGAAATAAGAATATCGAATCGTTAAATAGGATAAAGAATGGTAAGGCAGTATGACCTGATGGAATATGTGTCGCGGTTTGGAAGGCTCTAGGAGAAACTTTAATTTATATTTTGTGGCTAATATTTGGCTTATATATCCTACTCGAATAATTAGTGGGACATATGAGGAAGAAAGGATACCCAATGCATGAAGAGAAAGTGTAATGGTATCATGGTATAAAGACAACGGGGATATTCAGAAATGTAGGACTATAGAGGAATAAAGTTAACACAATACACAATAAAGTCAAACACAATAAAACATTAAGGGAGAAACGTAGATCTAAGGTTAAGGAGAGTGATACTGATAGGAGAAAAAAGTTTAGGTTTATACTAGAAAGAAGGATAACGGATGCCTTGTTTGTTTTGAGACAGTTGGTAGAGAAATATGGCGAGAAAAAAAAAATAAAGCTTCATTTGGTATTTTTAGGTCTTAAAAACCCTAAGTCACTAGCCAATAGCAATGGATACGTATGAGAGAGCAATGGGTTCTTAAAGCTCGTAAAGGATATGTATAAGGGAAAGTATACCAAAGTAACGACTTGTGTCGGATTAACCGAAAGTGTTCCAGTGACAGTTGGTTTGTATCAAGGCTCTTCAACGAATTCCCACCTATTTAATGTTGTTATGGATGTACTGACAGAAGAAGTAAGGGAGGAGACTCCTTGATCAATATTCTTTGTTGATAATATCGTGTTAGTAGAGAAGAGCAAGGATATGTTAGAGTAAAAATTAAAAGGATGGAGAAGAGCTGTTGAAGAAGGTCTTAAGATTAGTAGGTCAAAAACGAAGTATATGTGGTTAGAAGGAAGAGAACTGGATGGGACAATACAATTGCTTGGAGAAAAACTAGAAATAGTTCTTCTTCTTCTTTCAGTGCCTATTCGTTCCGAATATTGGCAATCATTCTGGCTATAATTATTTTATTAACTGATGCTTTAAATAGATTCGTTGTTGTTGTGGAGAACCGTTTCCTCAGGTTCTTCAACCATGATATTCTCCTTCTCCCAATTCCTCGCTTTCCGAATACTTTACTCTGTAGGATTACCTTCAGTAATCTGTATTTAGTGCTGTTTCTCATTATATGTCCGAGATATTCCAACTTTCTCCTTTTAATGGTATACATCACCTCTCTTTCTTTGCCCACTCTTCGTAATATGGTCTCGTTGGTTAGAAATAGTAGTACAGTTTAAATACCTTGGCTCTGACACAATGGAACATGGGACACTAGATCAAGAAATTACTTATATGATACAGGCTGGTTGGTTTAACTCGACGAAAACTCGAGAGAAGCCTGGTTCAGTATTTAAGTTTTGATCCCGAGATGCAGAGATATAAATCAAATGTATACAGCTGTGCAATCGATTTTAAAAAAGATTTCGAGCAGGTCCGACATACCAAAATGCTAGAAACAGCTGAATTTGACCACAAAGATTTACGAAAAATTGCAAATCTATGTTGGCATTAGTAAGTGGCAATAATAAAGGTGAACAAGAACTGTTGGATAACATAAATACAAAAAGAAGAGTGAGAAAAGGCTGTATACTATCGCCTTTACTTTATAACTTGTATAGAAAAAATATTTAAGGAAGCCCTAATGGAGACAACAGAAGATATTATGGTTAATCGTGTAACCGCAAATAATATAACATATATGCCAACAATACCTTAATGCTGGCTAATTACGGAAAAGACATTTAAAACCGAATGAACAAAATAAAACAAACATGTGATCAGTAGGGATTAAAACGCAACATTAAGAAAAGTATATATATTACAGTTAGCAAATAAAACTAAGTTGTACAGGATGACGGTATAAAAGTCAGACATGCAGTACTGGACAGAATAGAGAAACTCGTGTATTTTGGCAATAATACTAATGTTAGCTAGGATCCAACGGTAGACATTAAAAGCCATATAGAATAAGCCCAAGCCTTTTATGTAAAAATGAGGAACGTACTTTGCAGCCACGATCATGGACGTGGAAGTGGAGTGGAAGCATGGACACTTAGCGAGGCGATTATTAAACGCCTGAAAACCTTTAAGATGTGGTTATATAGACGACTACTACGAAGATGTCTTTCTTAGTGTTTGCTTATAACGAGCATTATTGCAATTATTTTAAAAATTCCAGCGTTTACCGTCAAAGCATAGCAAGCCTCGAGCCAGGTATCGGACCATGAACTTGACCCAAAGTATTCCGGCTTAGTATTTTTTCGATCCTGGTCCGTAGTACTCTACGATCGACACTACAAGCGTCGACCAGCGAGCCTCGCACCGACCATCATGTCAATCGCCAGGTAAAATAAATGCATTATTTTAAATGCGTTCGTTTACTTCATTGTCAGTGCTATGATCTGGGCGAGGATACCATGCGATGGTCTTCGTAAAACGCTCGAACCAAAAAACACAACTGGTCAATATAATAAAGAGAGGCAAGCTCTTCTTCTGAAATACTTCGGTCACAATATAAAAAATATATATATATATATACATATATATATATATATATATATATATATATATATATATATATATAATATATATATATATATATACAATAGCACTAAAGGCCTTAGAGGCCCACGGCTTAAAAAATTTTGTTCTTTCTTCATTTTCGCTTTCCTTTATGTACTGAGATCTTCTCTGGCTCGATATGTGACTTTTCTCCATTCCTTCTTGTTATTCATTTTTTTTTTCTGGTCTAGTCCAATTTCTTCCATATCTTTTTCTACCTCCTGATTCCATCTATTTTTTGGCCTTCCTTTTCTCTTTTTTGAAGTTATATTGTAGTTTAGTACCCTTTTTGGAGTCCTCGTGTTTGGCATCTTTTCTAGGTGACCTCGCCATCTTAGTCTCTGTGCCTTTATGACTCCTGTTATGTTAGGTTGATTATATAATTTCTTTAACTCATCATTTGATCTTCTTATCCAAAAACCGTCCCTTATTATTCCTCCATATATCTTCCTCAAAATTTTCCTTTCCCATATCTTCAGTAGATTTTGTTTATTTTTTGTCATTGTCCACGTCTCACTGCAGTATGTTGCTATTGGTTGTATAGTTGTTTTGTATAACTGTATTTTTGCCTTTCTTGATAAAAACTTGCTTTTCAACATTCCACTAAGACCATGTACACTTCTATTGCCTGCCATAATTGTAGCTTGTATTTCTTCTTTAATGTTAGGTTTACGTGATATTATTGTACCTAGGTATGTAAATCTTTCCACCATTTCGAATTCGTATGATAATTTTTCTTCTACTTCTACTTTAAACTTTTGTCCATCCCTAAACTGATCATCTGTCCACTGCATACATTTTGTTTTATTTTCATTTATGTAAAGTCCCATTTTCTTTGCTGCTTTTACTATTCTCTGTACTATCTCCTGTAGCTCTTTTTTCCTCTTGCCAGCAACACTATATCATCCGCAAATGCCAAAACTTGGTGTCTTTTATGATATAGGAGTCCTTCTCTATTAATTCTCGCTTCTCGCATTATTTTTTCTAGGCATAAATTGAAGAGTAATGATGACAGAGGATCGCCCTGCCTTAATCCTTCGTTTACTATAAATTTGTCCGATGCATGATTGTTGACTTTGACTCTGTTTTCTGTATTCTCTAAAGTAAGATGTATCATGTTACGCAACTTTCTGCTAACTCCCAGTTCCTCAAGGGTCTCTTTTAATTCATTCCTTTTTATTCTGTCGTATGCTTGCTGGAAGTCGATGAATAGCGCTATCGTTGGTAAGTTGTGATCACAGCTTTCTGCTTGTAACTCTCTTATTATGAATACTTGGTCCGTTGTGCTTCTCCCTCGTCTAAATCCACACTGGTATTCGCCTATTATATTTTCAGCTTCTTTTTCCAGCTTATCCTTTATCGATTTTGATAGGATTTTATATATGGTATTTAGTAACGCTACTCCTCTGTAATTACTGCATTCTGTTTAGTCTCCTTTTTTGTGTAATGGACAAATAATGGCTTCCTTCCAATCTTCTGGTATTCGTTCTTTTATCCATATCTCTTTTATGATCTTGCATATCCAATTATTTAGCAGTTTTCCACCATATTTCATCATCTCTGCTGTTATGTTATCACTTCCAGGGGATTTGTTGTTTTTCAGATTTTTTATGATTTCCTCGATTTGTTTTTTGCTGGGTGAATTATCTTCTATGTCGTCTATGTGTTCAACAATGTAAAATATAAAATAACCTAAAAAAATAAACTTTTATATCTGGTCGTTAAGGAAAAAAACCAAGGTAAACGTAATACAGATAGAAGCATAACATCATGGCTGAAAAATCTAAGACAACAATAGGTACAATCGACTACATCAATATTTAGAGTTGCTGTCAATAAGGTCACGATAGCGAGTATGGTAACCAACATAATATCAAACGATCGATAACGGTCATGGAACTGGAACTAAGACTAGAAGAAGAAGATACATCACTTACTTTCAAATATTAAAAATCATTAAGTTTTGTGCGTCGGCGTGTCTCCCTTCTATATTTTCTGTCGCTTCGCTATTGGTTATCAATATTTTATCTGCCATTTTAAATTAAGATAATAGTTTACCGATTATTTGTTTCATTAGTATATGAATATTGATATATTCTGTGTTTAAATAAGTATGATCATTTTCCCCTTGTTTACACGAACGCCATTGGTATTATGTACCGTCATGAGCAATAACATAGATATTGCCGTTATTCCGGTTCTTTACTGAATAAACTCAAACACCGGTAATAGCCATATTTATGGTTATAAAAAGCAAACAATCGTTCCTAAAAAGGTCCGCGAACAGCGAAAGAACGAATAGAGATCAACGGGTCTTGTGACTACGAATACAATTCGCAAAATTAATGGCGGCAATTAGATGAATTGATGTTGTTTCCAATAACGGACAAAAAATATTATTTGTGTATAGAAGCTCGGTAGAATAAATCAACCTTTTATGGGGTTAAAAATTTTAAACGTGGGATGTTTTCTGTCTGTTTACTAAATTGGGAATTTCATAATTGCAATACTGGTTGTAATCAATGCCGAAAACGTGTACTAACCTGAAAAATCATTTTAATAATGTAAATTATGTGAGAATAGTCATAACAGGTTGAGAAAATTAGGTTCGTCGCAACATTAGGATAAAGTCCTTTTCCATCATAATAATAGCACATTATGTATTGTATGCAAATCCTCAACAGGTCAAAAAACCATAGGCGTCATCCTTTACTTGTTTTGAAATAAATAAAAAAAATTAATATTTTAAGATGCAGTCAACAATTCATTATCTTTTCAAAAAATTTCTGTAAAATAAGTGTCCACTAATCTCACTAAACCATTTTGTGCGTAAAAAACGTCGGTATATATGCCACACGATTATTGTTAATTATACACGGGTGATTAACTAGAGAATTCGATGTTTCACGAAATAAATTAATGTAAACAGTAATCTAAGGGTGATTATTGTTTTCTATACAAGTTATCGCCTGACACAAAAAGAATATCTTCTTTGAACGATTACCTGGAATTACTGATAAGGCTTTACTAATGATAGTTTAAGTAGTTTTTATGCCACATTACAGCTTATGCCAATAATATAAATTAGAAATTGTTTGCGTCTTCCATTTAATGTGTAGATGTACAATTTTCATGTCTTACATACCTACATTTTTGGTGTCGATATTTGTTATTTGCATTTAAAACCCCATTTAAAACCCGTCGACAACGGGTTTAATCCCGGATAAGTGTAGTTTTAAAGGTGCCTTCAGTCTAAGAGAGAAAAATATAATATTAAATAAACACGATATGCACTTGTACATCAACGCCCTTTAAGTAATGTTCGTGAAATCGTTAACATGTGTTCAAATATGGCAGGGGTTGGAGAAGCAACAATTTATAGATTCCTAAAAGAAAAAAAGAAGGAACTGTTTCATCTCCCAAGAAGAGTGGAGGGGGTAAACCCTTGGAAATTAAAGAAATACATAAAAACATGACAAGACCACTCATTTTTTTTTTAACAAAGAATTTCTAACATTGGACAAAATCCAAATATTAATTAGAGAAAACGAAGAGTTACCAATCATAAGCAACAAGAAATTATGGGGACTATTGAGAGAGATGGGATTTCGTTTACAAAAGAATATCCATTTTAATTGAAAAATATAACATTGTATGTTGGAGACGAGATTATCTCATCATCACAGTCATTAACATCTTAGTAGATGTGTTGTGGTTCATAATTGGGCTTCAGCCCAATTTCATCAGCGAGATTATCTAAGAACTATTAAAAAGTACCGAGAAGAAGGGAAAACAATTTTTTATTTTGACGAGACTTGGCTAAATGAAGGTCATACTGTACCATATCTATGGGTTGGTACAAATGTGAAAAGTTCCCGTCAGGCATTCATCGAAGGTGTATCTACTGGAATAAACAATATTCCCGTTGAAAAAGGACGCAGACTGATAATAACCCATATTGGAAACAAATACGGTTTTGTCAATGGTCGATTATTAAGTTTTGCTTCAAAATCAACCAAAGATTACCACGAGGACCTGACTGCTGACGTTTTTGAAGAATATTTTGAGCAAATGTTGGATTAAATTCCAAAAAATTCTGTCATTGTCATGGATAATGCTAATTACCATTCAAGACTAGCAAAAAAATTGCCAACAACGGCATGGAAAAAAGGAGAGATAATCGAATGGTTGGATAAACACGCAATTGAGTACAAGGAAAATTCGACAAAAAATGAATTATTACCTATTGTAAGGCAACATAAAGCAGCTTATAAAAAATATATAATTGATGAAATGGCATTAAACCGTGATGTAATTATTTTACGTTTACCCCCATACCATTGTGGTCTGAATCCGATAGAAAATATATGGTCTTAAGTAAAGGGTGAAGTCGGAAGCAACAGCAAAACTTTTAAATTAGAAGACTTACAACAAATATTAGAACATTACTTATCAAAAGTAACTCCAGAAAATTGGAAAAATGCTGTTAGTCATGCTCACAAGGCAGAAAATAAAATGTGGAATTTGGATAATATGACTGATGCAATGCTGGAACCGGTAATAATTAACATTTGAGTTGAAGATTCCTTAGATTCTGAAGAAAGCAGTGAATCTGAAATGGAATTTGATTAAAATAATATTCATTTTTTTACAAATCGGCCTCTGTTACGGCCACAAATTATTTTATATATAACCAATAAAATAAACATCTTACATTTCTTGCAAATTCATTAGTACCTGTTAATCTCCATCACTCCAATACAAATTAAGAGACAATGAAGAATGGAAAGTACCCAGACAGTACCTATTGTTCTATCTACTACTGGTGTTATTCCCAAAAACCTCCTAGCGAACATAAAACAGCTGAGTTAAAATGAACATCTTTATAAGGCCATGCAGAAAGCTGTACTCCTCGCGACGTCCAGATGTGTACGAAAATTTCTGGGAGATACTCTAACATACCAAGTCACCTAGGGCTCGATAACACGGAAAGAGTCCTACCAGAGCTCAATCCTTTTGATACCGTAGGTATCTGGGATGAGTGAGTTTTCCCCTTAGAGGGAGTGTGAGCCGTATGGCTAAATCTGGGATAATATTCACATCTTTCACATCTTAATAGTATCTTCGTTCACATCTTAATAGTAACAATTTGTTTAAGGCATTAAACACCTATGCATTTTCCGCGCTTAGCTACTCATTTGGGATTATTAACTAAACTAAAACGGATATAGAAACTCTTCAGAGAAAAGTACGAACACGCCTCACAAAGGCACAAAAACACCATCCTCGAAGTGCAGTAGAAAGAACGACATTACCGCGGTATTTAGGAGGACGAAGACTTATTGATATAAGCGAGCAATTAGAAAAACAGATTACTTATTTAAGAACTTATTTTCAGGTGCAGGCGGAGACATCTACTCTTCATCGCGCGATTTGTGCAGTAGAAATGCGAATAAATCTTCTTACTAAGGACGAAAAAATGTGCACCTGGATGGGTAAACCTCTGCATGGGCGACAACCCAATAAGGTCAGTCAAGACCATGTCGAAAATATAGCGTCGAACTATTGGCTGACATCAGGAAAGATGTTTACATATTTTTAAAGACCCACAGGTCCAAAATAACAAATGCCGATATGGATGTCAAGCTCAGGAAACCATCCACCATCTTACCGGGGGCTGTCAGGCATTTGCTGTAACTGAATATAAAGAACGGCACGACTAGGTAGGAAAGATTATTTATCAAGGGATAGCTATTAAACTGAGACTTCTTCAAACAAACCATCTTCCTTATTATCAATACGTTCCTGAGAGTATACTTAAGAATGACAACTACAAGCTATACTGGGACTGCACTGTAATTACAGACCAACCAGTAACGCATAAAAGACTGGATCTCATACTAGTTAATGAACTTACTAGTTAAACAACACTTATTGGTGTGACGATACGCAACACCAATAATTTACGTGTTAAATATAACGAAAATATCGATATAACGAAAAGTCCAGAGATCTAAAAATACAAATCAGGAGACAATGGAGAATGGAAAGTACCCAGACAGTACCTATTGTTCTATATACTACTAGTGTTATTTCCAAAAACCTCCTAGAGAACATAAAACAGCTACTTTTAAATGAACATCGCTATAAGGCCATGCAGAAAGCTCTAGTCCTCGCGACGTCCAGATGTGTACGAAAATTTTTGGAGATACTCCAACGTACCAAGTCACTTAGGGCTCGATAACATGAAAAGTGTCCCACCAGAGCTAATACCTTTTGATACCGTAGGTAGCTAGGATGAGTTAAGTTTCCCCTGAGAGGGAGTGTGAGCCGTATGGCTAAATCTGGATGATATATTTACGATAGTATAATTTTTGTGACAACATAAATAATTGGCCTTTTGAGCATACTTCAATTAGCTTTTAGATTGGTTTACGAACCACAGAAGATTCCCCATGCCCATTGTAACTTGATCTGTATTCCACTATTCGGGGATGAGCCTCTAAAATTTAAAACTATCTAATATGTCTTAATGCCAATGGATATTTTTTTTATAATTTTATAATTTTATAATTCAGAATTGTTGATAAACCCCTAATCATTGGTTGATTTACTTTAATCACCTGAAATGGAGAAGGCTTGGTCCTGCACGTCCGAATTTCGTTAATCCAATCTTGAGGATCTTCAGTTTTGATCACACTCTAAATAATAATGCCAACGCATTGGAAAAGTGACAGTAATGCTTGAAAATTCCAGTATTAAATTTCTTATAGACAATTACGCCGATGCAATTTTTAGACGTAAACTAGAAATTCATATGACCTTCACCACCGAGTTCTGTCAGTTATTTACCCCATGCATAGCTGCAAGTTTTACTGTGAACCCGAGTGTACTCTCAGAAGGCTTTTCTAAAATTTCTTTTTTTATAACAATGACACAATTGGAGTACATAGATGGATAAACTCACTTTCATAGATTAATCGTTCAATCGATATGAAGGAACGAAGATCCAAGTGAGAAAGGATATTTTGCTTGCAACACAGTGCAGTTTTTCGTGATTTGCTACAGCAGCAAAGATGATCTGAAGTCCAGCGAATAGTCTAGACGCAGAACGATTATTCAGCAAATATAATATTGTAGTAACAGATCGACGAACAGCTCTTAAAGAGCCAATAAGAATGTCGAAATTACAACGATGTTAACTTTTAATTAATGTTTTTTGTGGTTTTACCCGTAGCTAAAAATAAATGCTATATAAATGCGAAATTTTGTAATTATAAAAAAGTAAATGCGAAATTCATATTTTTTATTTGCGAAAATTCCGTACCCCTAATAATGATATTGTGTCAGTAAATAATATAGTTTAATCAGATTTTAGGCGACTAGCAAAAACTTTTCTAATTTAACTATTTAAATTACTTGGTCTATTATACCTTTCAAATATACATATATATTGTTATTATTGTTAATATACATTCTTAATATACATATGTATATATTGTTAATATTGTTAATATACATAATATAAATAATTTTATATATAATGTTGGAGTAGAGTAGAACAATCAAAACGGGTCTAAGCTGGTATAGCTACTGCAGTAAAAAAGGTCTTGAAAAATATATCATTGACAGAAACTCAGTATTCAAAAGAATAATAACGATTTTTTAAAATGAAACATAGACAAAAAATAATCTTGTAAGGCGATTTGAACGGAAGAGTAGATAAAGCTTTTGACAGTAAAATAATGGGACAATATGAAGAAAACGTAGTCCATGAAAATGTGAGATCGATAGAACTAGGTCAGTAACTCCGGCTAAAACTCTTAAATAGATAAATTCAATGCCAAAGCATCCATAAATTTACTTGGATCAAAAAAACAAATGACCTAAAATCAAATAATCCCTATATTGTTATTAAACAATACAATGAGTAACACCTTTCTATGAGTATATAACGAATATATTAAGATAGAAAAAACAAAGAAGGCGACTTCCAAAAGGGCATTATGCAGTTTCTTTATTACTAATAAAAGTATAGCAACATACGAGATATCATAGGGCACTAAAGATAAAAATAGAATTACTATAAGACCAATTTTCATTTTTTGATTTAACCCTGTATTGCCCCTTGTAACTCTTAAGTTACACATTGAATAAGAGATATAAAATACATTCTGAACCTGATATTTCCGTAAACGTCCGTTGTTCCTATAGGGCTACAGAAAGCTGTGTACCACAGAACATTTCATTATACACAAGGTCATATTTTATGCATAGGTTCTAGCAGTTGTCTTATAATAGCAGGTAACTTTGATCACAATTTCAAGTACTTTCTATACTAGCTGACGAAATAAAAAAAAAATAAAACTGAAAGTAAGTACATTCTTACTCTTATTGTAGCAAATATATGCTCTGATAATAAATTATTAGGTATTTTATGATTAAAAAATTTGTAATTTTAAAGTTACAATGGTTCATAAATTATAATAACATAATTTTTTTGGCAGATGGTTACAGAAATGAAACCTATTTGTATAAAATCATTTTGTCGCCATAAAGAACTAAATAAATAACGTTCAAATTAGAGACATAGAAAATGGTTGGTCGGAAGAAGTGAGTGTGGGAGATATGGAAGACAATAATGAGAACCAGGAAGATGATAATGAAAAAGAGGATGACAATGACAAGAAAATGACGTGCCCAATCATCCAAACATGACATATAATGACGAATTACTAGTTGTTCTGTACAGCCAATTTAACCTTGAAAATGTAGTTTACCACCAAGATCCTAAAACCCTTATACTCCAATCCAGTATTTTAGAACGCTGATAGATGAGAAATATTTTGGACAATATCGTTAACCAAACTTTTGTTTACGTCAGTGTATAGTTTATCCTCAACTAAAATGTATTGAAAGGCGTCTACTAGAATTTTAGTTGTTGCAGAAACTATGAGTCAGAATCGTCAGGAACAAATAAAAAACAATATTCACTTGAATGACAATATTCAGATAATTTCCTGAGATAAGTTATATAAAATCAAACCGCTTTTAGAACCAGTTATAGCAAATATTATAATATATCGTCGCCGTGGATGTGAAGAGAGCTAACCAACAAAAGTCAGTCTCGAGATAATGAGCATTTTAGATTGCCATGTCCAGGAAAACATACATTTTAGCTTATAACTTTTCTGTTCATTGAACTATTCCTAAATTTTTTTTAGGATTAATCAAACAAAGTGTTACCCACTTTGTATTAAACCAAACATTGATAAAACATTGATTTATGTATATGAGGGTAGAAGGGTTTCGTTCACTTAGCTCCAGTCACCACTAGATAACTTTTACAAGTCATATGTTTTTTGTTGTGAGAAAAGATCTATTTCTACAAAATTAAATAATACAAGGCGACAATTTGCTTAAAATGTTTAATTTTGGATACAAAAATAACACAAAAGTATGAGAGGTTAAATTTAGGTTTTAGTCTTTAACATTGAATATTATTTAACATTGAATATTATGCAGAAATCCTATTATTTCATCGCTACTCGTATTCCGAATCGTGTGCAGTGATTATTTCTATTGGTTTTAAAGGTCGAAGGTAGTAATCATGGTAAGTGGCTGGGATAGTACCTGACCTACAAAGATCTTGTAGATCTTTTAGTTTCTTAGGCTCTATTCCTAAAGCCGAAGGATACAGTTTCGGAACCTCACTGAAAACATTGTTATCAACTCGAGTGTTTCTACGAATGTGCAATTGTTTGAAGTCTACCTGACTCAGTTGTGTTTTATAGAAGATTATATCAAGATGTTTTTTTCTAAATTGTAGTCATTTGATATTTAGCCACTTCATAACATCGCCATCGACTGTCTTCGTTTTGTTAATAATTAATTTTTCGCTGTAAGTTTTAAAATCTAAATATTTCTGTAATCTAATTTCTATACTTAGTATAGGGGGTGATTTACTTTGGCTGTTCTTGCCACTGTGTACCACCCGTCAGACACATATATATTTATTTTTCGTCCCCTACTTTCAATCGCAGAATGAACGCTGTCGCGTTCCATTTCGGAATGTCCGGATTCCATGAACTTTTGATTAATAATGTGTAAATTATCTAAAGAAGACAAAGCTTTTATAAACATTGCAGATAAAATGGAATTTCTATTTTGACCTGTTGCAGTATCAGAATTAAATGTTACTTCACTCACTTCAGATGGTAGCTCAGAAACCATGTTCCATAAGCATGTAGCTACTTCTGAGGATCCTTTTGTACCATTCAATGCATGCCACATGTAGTTAATAGCAACAGTAGTTTTGAGAATATACACAGTAAAATTGTAGGTTTTTAGTTTTTGTTTTTAATATAATTGCCCCACTTCTAATTGGGGAGTCAATAAAAGCTTTTCCATATCCATAGTGAAGGTGCTGAAAGTATTAGCAATTTTAGCACGATCTTTGTCAATTTTCTTATGCTCTCTAGCCTCCTTCTTTTGAAGCTGATGTACTCTCGGTCCACTGACCGAGACACTTCGGACCGTTTACCTATCTTTACTTCTTCTTTACCTATAAAACAGTTTACCTATCTTGGAACAACAGTAAACGAACAAACTCCTAAGAAATGAAATGTAGAATAGAGAAGGCTAGGAGTGCATTCAACAATATGGCCAAACTTTTTAAAAGCCATAACCTTAATCTGGAGATAAAAGTAAGGCTCCTACGATGTTATATCTTCTCGATATTATACCATGGAGTTGAATCCTGGACACTCACTAAAGCGACGGAGAAAAACTTCGAGATGTGGCTTTACCGAAGAGTCCTAAGGATATTGGATAAATTTCTGTAAGAAATGTATCCAAGTGTGATATGGATGGACAAGATAACCAAAAAGACTGTACTACGAAGAATCGGGAAAAAAAAGTGATGTATACGATTAAAAAAGGGGAAAGTTAGAATATCTCGGACACATAATGAGAAACAGCACTAAATACAGATTACTGAAAATAATCCTTCAAAGCAAAGTATTCGCAAAGTGAGGAATTGGGAGAAGAATATCATGGTTAAAAAACCTGCGGAAATGGTTCCCCACAACAACTAATCTGTTTAAAGCATCAGTAAATAAAATAATTATAGCCAGAATGATCGTCAATATTCGAAACGAATAGGCACCAAAAGGATAAGGATAATATATTCCGCTAATAATAGGAACATTGCAAGTTTTGGTTTTAAAGTTTAATGTGCATCATTTAGACTTTAACTTAAATTTAGTATATAGTATATAACATAATGTAATATAAATGTAGTAGCTAATAAGAAACTAAAAAATAAAAAAAAAATATAATATTTTATAATTTAAATTTGCAGATTTTATTACCTAATTCATTCCAAAAATGGTGGAATATAAAGTAAAAGGAAAGACGATTTATAATAAAAAAATACGGCAAAGTATACAGACCAAAAATATTTTAGAATTAATGGCCTATGAAATTGTTAAAATTTGGACAGTTTATTATCTACATCTACTTACATGTCTCAGCATGAAATGAAAATGTTATTCAGAACTCACCTGTAACAAAAATATCGTATTAGGTATTAAGGAAAATTTATACTACTATAATAAAAGCATTTTTTTATAAAACATTTGGTACTTTTATTTTGTTAAAATATTTGTATGATTTAAAATTCGTTATATTATCTAAGAGGTAGTCCAATAATAATTCTTCTTTTTTCTTTCTTGGCTTTGCAACTCTAAGAGAGTCTTGGCAATGTTTACTATTTTCCTCCACTGGTCACAACTTCTTTCGCATTGTTTGAAAAATCGCAGAATATTTTTTAATGTGTTTCAATTTCAGTTTGAGTTTTTTGAGTTTTATTTGAAAAATATATGTTTTTTATGTTTAATAATTATTTCCCTAGTTACAACTAGTGGGTATAATAATTGGTATAATTAGGCACCTCAAAGTGGCGCCCTATATTAAATTACTAGAGGTGTTTCCTGTTCGTTTTTTTTGTTTGTGCCAAGAGAATATGTTAGTACCCCTTTTGTTTCTTTTTTTGTAGTTGCCCCAATCCATCCCCCTTATCTTTTACTTATTTAAGACCCCAGCTCTCCTAACAAACCCTGAGTGCTGTTCGAACAAGTAGCGATTATTTTGCTTGCCTTATCTCCACCCCTAGGTTTCAGTCCCCAATTTTCTACCCTTTTTATTAATACCCCACGTGGTAGGCAAAATACCTTCGTTACAACCTTAGGTAGATCACTCGTTACTGCATACTTTTATCTTTTTCTTGGACGACCAACTGATCTACTAGCATCAAGTCTTTCCCAAAAGTTTCTATTTAATTGTCCTTTATCATTCGCTCTCAATATATCGCACATCTTATTAAATTTGCCTTGTATATCGTACTATGTTTTATCTCTATAGAGTACTTGGAGTCAATGGTTATGTCTTAGTCGCTACTCTCCTGTTATCTAGTCCCTACAAGGCCCAAATCTCGTCCGGAGGATCTTCCGTTTTAAGACTAATAATTTTGTTGTTTCACGCTGGTTCAGTGTCAACGTCTCACATTCATACGCTAATATGGGGAGAGTTATAGGTTTATATATTTTTGTTTTAGCTGTTTTTAAGAGCAATTTCGATTTAAGTAACGCATGTCGCTAGGGAGTAATATGCTGTATATCCTGATACGATTCTAGCTAGATTTTATAAACGTTTTCGGATATTATCACAAGTATTTGAATAATTCTTTGACATCTTTGAAATTGTATTTATTTGTTAAAATGTTTTGTTTAATTGTTGGTTTTTGATTTTTTGTAACTACCATGTACTTGGTGTTATCTTCGTTAAAATTAGGGCCAATTTCAATAGCTTTCAGAAAGGGTCCAAACTTCTTTCGCATCTCTGATATACTGTGCAATTGTGTCAACATAGTCAGCAAATGCTAACAGTAACTTCGCTGTCTGGCTAGCGAAATCATTTTTTAATTCTGATTGTGCTGCTTTCCTAATTGTATGTTCTAAAGCGAAGTTTAATAACAATTGGGAAAATGGATTGCCTCATCTTAGATTTAAAACTCTGATGGACTGCTGACAATTCTGATCCGTGCACATGAATTATGTTTATATATCTGGTCAAACTCTACCAGCTTTTTAGATACTCCAATTTTTACCATTTATATTCACAGTGTACCCGATTACAGAGTTATGTGCTTTTTATAAATCTACAAAAATTTTATATACTTCTTTGTTATTTGTATTCCAATTTTTTTAATTTGTCGCAAGATAAAGATCTGATCTACTGTTGACCTTTCAAGTCGGAAACCACACTGGTAATAACCTATTTTTTCTTCTACGTCTACGGTTAATGATTTTAGTAGAATAATCAAAATAACTTTGTAAGTTGTATGAATTAATGATATTCCTTTATAGTTCTTACAAACGTGTTAATCTCCATGCGTGTAGGTAAGTACTTAGTGGCTTTTACTCCATTTTATCGACATCTCTTCTCTTTGTCATATTTTATTAAGAATTGAATTTCATTGATTCTTATGAATCAAATCTCAGAGAGTTTAAAAAAGTCTACAGGCGAAAACAAAGAGCTGCTTAGAGGACCTTCCCTGAGTAAATCGAAGATTTCTCGCAGGTCTCCAAATTACACAAAACGCTCTTAAATAACTCACATCGGCCTATCGGCATATTGACGAAACAGAAGATAAAAACAAAACTTCTAACCGTTGCAAAAGTGCTGAGATTCTGATGAAAACACAGTTCTATGGTTCTAGCGCCTTAACAGCACCAAACTGGAAGGAAAAAGCAATCATACCCCCTTTTAAATCACTAGAGCCTCATGGCATATATCCAGCCCTACTACTCTTCTTCTTTTTGTGCCACTCCTATCGGAGATTGGAAATCATCAAGGCTATTCTGACCTAGTTTACGGCTGACCTAAAGAGTTCATTAGTGGTGCAGCCAAACCACTTTCTCAAATTCCGCAACCATGACATTCTTCTACGGCCTGGATTCCGTTTTCCTTTTATTTTTCCCTGCATTATATTTTGAAGTAATGCGTATTTATGTCCTCTCATCAGGTGAACAAAATATTCGAGTTTTCTTCGCTTTAGCGTTAACAAAATCTCTGGGTCTTTTCCTATTCTTCGTATTACTTCACAGTTTGTTATTCTTTCAACCCAACTAATCTTCAGCATTCGACGATAGCACCACATCTCGAAACTTTCAATATTTTTCATGTTGTTCTGTTTGAGAGTCCAGGCCTCTACACCGTATAATAGCGTGTTAAATACATAGCCTCTCAGCATTCTTAATAGTAGAGGGATGCTTATATTTCTGTTGAAGAAGAATTTTCTCATCTTTATGAAGGTGGCCCTGGCAATTTCGATACGTCTTTTTATTTCACTGTTTTGGTCTCCAGTTTCGTTTATTAAAGTTTCCAAGTATTTGTAACTTGATACTTTTTCAACTTGAGTGCCGTTTATACTAATATACGCTGGTTGTGTCATGTTTTTACTGAAGACCATATACTTGTTTTTTTTAATATTAATATTTATACCATAATTGTTGCAAGCAATATTTATGTCTGTAAGTAATCTTTGTAATTCTTCTACTGTTCTTGCAACTAGTACAGTGTCGTCCGCGTATCGAATATTATTTACAATCTCTCCATTAATTACGATTCCTCCGTTTGCTTGTAAAAGGGCTTCCTGACAGATGCTTTCACTATATACATTAAATAACAGAGGTGACAAAATGCAACCCTGTCGTACTTCTCTACGTATTTCTATTGCTTGTGATGTTTCAGTTTCTATTTTGATGTTATCTTTCTGATTCCAATATAGATTGAGAATTATTCGCAGATCTTTATTATCTATGTCCTTCCTTTCAAGAATCTCTCTAAGCTTATCATGGCGTACTCTGTCAAACGCTTTTTCAAAATCGATAAAACACGTATGTACCTCCTGATTAACGTCTAGGCATCTTTGTGTGAGAACATTCAAACCGAAGAGAGCTTCTCGAGCACCAAGCCCTTTTCTGAACCCCATCTGTGTATTACTAATATCTGACTCCAACTTTTGATAAACTCGGTTGTGGATGATTTTTAGAAATATCTTTAGTAGGTGGCTCATTAAAGATATTGTTCGATGTTCTGAACATTCCTTAGCATTAGATTTCTTTGGCAGTGTAACGAATGTAGACAACAGCCACTCTTGAGGTATAATGCCAGTATTGTATATTGTATTAAATAAGTGCAATATTATACCTATTGATTCATTATTCAAGAGCTTTAGCAATTCGGTAGGAACCTCATCCGGTCCATTTGCCTTCCCAGTTTTGGAATTTTTAAGTGCCATTTCTACTTCACATTTTAGAATTTCAGGTCCCGTTTCGCCATATATCAGAACAATGTTATTTCTGTTGTTCTCAAATAATTCTCTTATGTATTCACTCCATCTATTAATTTTCTCTGTTAAATCTATAATAATCTTTCCATCTTTGTTATCTTTGTTCTTAAGCAAACTTATTTGACGTCTTCTTTGGGTTCCTGTAATTTCTCTTACTTTTTTATGTATATTGAACGTGTCATGCTTTCTTTCATAGTTTTCCATTTCTACACATTGTTCTGTAATCCATGATTCTTTGGCATTTCTTATTCTTTGCTTTATGTTCTTATCAACCTCTTTGTATTTTTCTGCATTATTCTTCATTTTACGTCTGTCATCCATTAGTTCTAGAATGTCTGGTGTCATCCACACCTTATGTTTCTTTGCAGATTTGGTTAGGTGTTTCTTTCCCGTAGTTCTTATTATAGTATTTATATACTTAAGTTTTTCATCTATGTTGTCTATTCTGCGGATTTGGCTTTCTGCTACACTGAGGCTGGTGTTTATTTCTTCTCGCACTGTTTGTCGTAGATGTTCATTTTTAAGCTGGCTTAAGTCTAATGCTGGAATGATGGCTTTTCTTATTTTCTTTGGTCTAGCTTCTATCACAGATACTACTGGATTATGATCCGAGCCCTAGTGGATACTAAATATCGTTCTCCGGTACCTTGTGGAAATATTTAGAGCCTCTTTGGCTCTAGGA
Source organism: Diabrotica balteata (assembly GCA_918026665.1). Taxonomy (NCBI): domain Eukaryota; kingdom Metazoa; phylum Arthropoda; class Insecta; order Coleoptera; family Chrysomelidae; genus Diabrotica; species Diabrotica balteata. The sequence goes on from OU898280.1 coordinate 37,764,852, forward strand.
TATATTCCTAGGAAGTGGAGAGAGGTGCTATCCAAACCAGGTAGCATGGACTACACTCAACCAAAGTCTTTCAAGTTTCAAAAGTATCCGACTTATGAATGGTATTAAAATTAATGATGCTTATAAATGTTAAATATAAAAAATTTAACTACGTTTACTACAATTTTCCATTCTCGCATTCGTGAGATATGCTGCACCTATGGTTTATGGAGGATGATGATATATTATGTTAGAGGATTAGTGCTAGTATTTTCAAAATGACAAAGTATAAAAATAAAATTGTTAAAAGGGAACTCATAGATCACTATTTTCTATTACTTATAAAAATCTAAATAATTTCTCTCAACCATTTTTATTTCATATTTTTAATTTCAACATCCTTTTTTCCGCGTGGGCACTGAAGCAAAGCGGGTATTTCGCTAATTTCAATATTTCTCCATTTTTCACAACCCGAAACGTGGTTTCATGTTGATCACGGCGAAACAAATGTTACATAATTATGTTTTTAGCGACTGTGTAGTTGTCGGCGACGACAAAACGATTTGTAAACCTTGATCCCGCGATGATATGAACAGGCACGATCGCTGCATTAATACCAACACGCTACGTTTTCGGACTTTATGTTCCTTCCCTTTCTGATGCAGTTACTGGTGGTAAATTAAAAAAGCGGAATACTTTTTAAATACAATACCAACCGCTTCCAGGATATCACCAATGACAAATAGATTTTGAAAATTGACTGTTTAATACTCTTTATTATTTTATGAGGAATATATCGATGTATCGCTAGTCTCAAAACACGTCGTCTTGGCTTTCTGTCGTTAAAAGATTAATGGTAAATATTATTGCCAATAATAAAGATAAACACGTTTGAAATTTCTATCTCACGATTTGTAAAAGGCGTTAACAACAACTTAAGGATACCCAGATGGTTCCACTGTGTTTGGGTTTTTAAGCAGCCGAGTTTTCAAAGTTTGTGTCCAGTGCCCAGCTTCCAGCCTCATTTTTAACGAAAAAAAATAACATTTAGTGTAAAAATAGACATGTGCCATAAATAATTGCTTCCATGACAAGTTAAGAAATTGTAATAAGTCAAAATATAAATGGTAGGGTGTGGGCTAGCAGAGCTGTCATATTCATTATTCCCAAGTTTTAAAATTTAATATTGAAATCTGACAGCTAGCTTTATTTTCTCGACAATAGACACATACCTAACCATAATTAAGATTTTCTTTTGTTTTATTTAAAAAAAAGGATAACCTTTGTGTATAGTCACATTTAAAAAGATATTTTTCATTTGTAATCATTTATTTCTGCTACAAAATATCGCCGATTAACAATAATTGTAAGTTCTTATAGTATCTCCAACTTCTAAAGTTTGTAAACTGATAGTAATATAGTTTGTTATTTTGTCTTAATATTTATATTTGTAACTGTTTGTAGTGAGAAAACAATCAATATCATAACTTTTTTAGCTAAAAAAGAGCATTATTTCTTTTAAAAAGTTTCTAATCCGTTTTTATATTGTTTGGGAAGAAAGAGCCTTTGTTTCATCTAGCAGGAAGATTATTCTAAGCGACGTCCTTATTCTAAATAGCTTAAGAACCTTTTTGTATTCTGTTTGTTCCAGAAGATTCATGTAAGTACCACTTTTTGTTTCATTTTTGTAGTTAGCCCAATCCAGTCCTCTTGTTATTCACTGATCCATGACTCAGCTCTCCAAATAAACCTTAAGTAGCCGTTTGCAAACGTTTCTGTTCGTTTTACTCACCCTTTTTTTACCCCGTAATTTCTGTCCCCAATTTTCAACCCCTTATAGTAATTCATTATGTGGTAGGCAAAATTATCGTTACAAGTTGATCAAGTTGTCTACTTTACTATAAGATCTTTTTCTATCAGCTTAGCCCCTGATCATTAAAACTGCAATTCACTCTCGTTTTCGTTCAAAACCATTTTCATTGTAGAGCTTTTAAAAACATATAAAACAACTTTAACGCCTTAGTTATTTTACAAAAGTTCTCAATAAACGTCAAGCTATTGTTAGGTTTATGAATTATTGACTAAATGATCGCATTCTATATTTACTGAATTACTTCAAAACTATTTGCCACTGAGAAGTTTTAATTATTTAAGATCTTCATGGCTAGATAAAATTTCATGTGTTCTATATTATTAAACTCGTATGGAAGGGAGCATTTCAATCATAATAAATCATACAAACATTTTTATTTTAAATCCTTTATTAAGATATATAATAAAATACCCAAACGGACTATATCACAATTACATTACAGAACGTTTTCGGAATGTTTATTCCATTATCAGTGTAAACGAAGTATACATGCTATGAGCCACTAAAATTATTGGTGAAAACCCGTTAAATGTTGTTAATTTATAGTTGTGTTACATTACATATTATTACAAATTAGGATGTTCAAGTAACCGTTGGAATTGGTAACATGGCGACCTATGACCCTACATAGGTTACATCCATTAGTGCATAATCAAATATACAGTTCTATTTAAAGCCCCAAAGTGACTAATGATATTAGAAAATGGTGTTGTTTTAGTTTTTTTATTTTTAGGAGTGCATTTTGAAAATATTAGACCGTTTCCAGAATTCTCCTATGTCATAGGTCAGGGGTGCTCAAACGGTCGATCGCGATCGACTGGTCGATCGCGAGTGCTTTTTGGGTAGATCTCGAGAAGAAAAAAAAATTTAATAAGTAGGTAGGTAACTAAACTACTGTCAGCAGAGTTAAACGTTTTTATTAATATTTAACTATACAAATACATAGACTGCTTGACTAAGCATCATTGCAATTCAAAGAAGTGGGGACAACAAAATACTGTCCACTACAAAAATGTATTACTTAATAAAATAACACTGCTTGCAGCAAAAGGTGGCTTTATCAAAGGAACGCGCGGCACTTGTCAAAGAAAAGCCGTGTTGTTTCTAGACGAGAGACAGTACGAGTACAGTCTAGTTTCGGGCGGCGCGTTTGACGGAAACATTCGAGACTTTCGTTCACGCCGATATAAATGTTCCGCCTGCAGGAATTGGGGTTATTCTGAATTGTAACTTGATAGCGATCCTACGTCGATACAAAGTTTATTATTAAATAGTGGAAAATGAGTGCAGTGAAGAAATCTAAAACGTATCATTTTAATAAGGATTGGGAGGAAAAATTTTTCTTTTCTATGGTGAAGGATAAGCGCATTTGTGTTATTTGTCGTGCGTCAGTTGCAATACCTAAGCGTGGTAACTTAGAGAGGCATCATAAAACGGTTCATAAAAACTATGAAAAGGATTTTCCGCCACAGAGTGAATTAGGAAAACGAAAAGTAAGTGATTTGATAGCTTGTTTGAAAAAAGAACAATCCATGTTCACAAGACCAGCCAAACAATCAAAAGCTGCTACGATCGCCTCATTTAAAATATCTCATATTTTGGCGAAACACAAGAAACCATTTGAAGATGGATCGGTGGGGAAGGAAGCATTTATTGAAGCGGGTGAGACTTTATTTGGAGATTTTAAAAATAAAGCAGAAATCATGTCTGCTATTAAAGAACTTCAGTTATCTCGTCCGAATGTCACAAGGCGTATTGAAGTCATGAGTCAAGACATCGCAGATAAACTAAAACATGATATCGTGGAATGTACATACTTTTATTTACAGTTCGACGAATCCATCGATATGACAGACACTGCCCAGCTGTGTATTTTTATTCGGATGGTATTCAATGACATATTGACTAAGGAAGAATTTTTGACAATGATTCCTGTGAACGGGAAGACCCGTGGCGAAGATATATATGACGTTTTCTTAAATTTTGTAAAAAACTACGAGCTACCAATATATATATTAATGTGCATTACAACCGATGGAGCACCAGCAATGACTGGAAACAAAAACGGTTTTGTGGCATTGTGTCAAGCTAATGAAGAATTCCCTTTATTTTTTTCATTCCATTGCATTATACATCAACAAGTTTTGTGTTCAAAAGTTTTAAACACGAAGAAAATTATGGGCATTGCAACAAAAATTGTGAATTCCATCCGTGCACGTAGCTTGCAAAGGCGGCTCTTTCAGTTGCAGTTTGAAGATAGGGAGTCAACTGAACACACTGATTTAGTTCTTCACACGGACGTCAGGTGGTTGAATCGCGAAAAATGACTAGAAAGGTTTCAAGAATTATTGCCCGAAATAACAGCTTTTCTAGACGAAAGAGGTGATGACACTCAGATTTTGAAAAACGAAAAATGGCTAAATGATTTGGCATTTTTGACTGACATCGCAATGCAATTAAACACCGTTAACTTGGAGCTTCAAGGTAAAGGAAAAACTATTATTGAGATGATTAGCGCAGTAAACGCAATCAAAAGTAAATTGCAACTTATGATAGATCAACTGAAAAGAAAGGATCTGAAACATTTTCCGTCTTTGAAAGCAAGATTCCTCAGTTGAATTATGATACGTATGAGGCTGAATTATCAAATATTTTGGGACAATTTAAAATGCGTTTTTATGATTACAGTAAATGGGAAAATATAGCATCCCTTATGAGTTTTCCTTTTTCATGTAAAAACATTGAGGAATTAGCTACTAAAATAGCAAGTCAGTTTAATATGAACTCATGTTCTGTTGAAAATGAGTTGGTGCAGATTATATCAGATATACATCTCAAAGCTACAGTATCTGCTACAAATTTCTGGCGTTTTATGTCTGAAGATAAATATCCGAATGTAAGGCAAATCAACTGACGGCATTTTTTGGGTCAACTTACTTGTGCGAGTCTGCATTTTCTGAAATGAAGATAATTAAGTCAAAATATCGCAATCGACTAACTAACGATCATATGACATCATGCTTGCGATTAGCTCTCAGTGGTTACGTACCGTCTTATGTAAAGTATGCTGAGGACATGCAGTGCCACGCTTCAACATCCAAAGCCACTCCTTAGTTAAGTTTAACACCATATGTAACTCTTTTGTTTTGTAACGACAAATAAACTGGCAATTTTGAATGACTATGAGTTTTTTCATTGATATTGTAGAGAAGAACCTAACTAAACCTAACCCAAACCTTGACTAAAATAATGTACCTATATTGTGCAGAAAGCTAATATCTATATATGCTACGGTACGCCCTACCTAGGTAGGTAGGGTGTATCGTGTATGTACGACAACCCTGCATCACACACACTTGCAGTCTCTCAGAGTCGATCGTAAGTAGTCTAAAAATATTAAGGTAGATCGCCAGCAGTTCAAGTTTGAGCACCCCTGTATAGGGTATCAAAATAAATCAAATTTTCCGTTTTTGGCTCCATATATCAATAATTCAAAAAATGTCTCAAATAACAGTTATTTATTTTTGCATAAGAAATCCAAATCTGCAATAAAAAAATAGGGTTCATATTTTATGATTGTCTCCAGCCCCAGCACCAGCGAGTAGGGTGGGAGGTTATATTGTAAATTAAACTGAACAAACCTGTATCTAGTTTCTTTATTAAAAATAACGTCTATACATAAGCTCCCCTTTTTAGAAGACTAAAAACCGGAATTAATGTTAAGCAATTTTCAAACAAGAAGATTCTGTCTAAATTCTTAACAACGACGCTGGCATATTACGTTGTGCCCGTCCTAATTTTAACCGCTGGCGCTGATACCAAGCGGTAATTATCGGCTTGCACGCGCTACAAAACACCGGCTCCGTCACCAGAAATAGCCCCCGTAGAGAAACCCCTGTTTTCTCCTGTTACGACCCACTTTATCAGTGTAGGACTCTGGTAACAAAAATAATTAAGAAATATTTATAACATGCACTAACATTCTCAATTTAAGAGTCTAAAAACGGCTTCGGACACAGTCAAGCAAGATGTTTAGTTAAAGCTCTATACTAACTTGTACTTGTGGCTTGTACCATAAACATAATCGTTATTAAGTTTAAGTTTTGTATCAAATGAAAGCCCTCAATTAGAAGATTAAATTGCGCGTATCCTTTAATGGTTCTAGCTAGAGGTTCCCAAGAAAATTAAAAAACAACCTAACCCAAAAATATAATAGCATAATAATAATCATCATCATCATTCTGGCTTTAAAACCTGAGTGAGTCTTAGTTCAAGAATTTCCCATGTCTTCATCAATGTTATAATAATTAATATACTATCTACCTGCCAGTTCCATAATAATTGATAGTTTAACCAGTTTTATTTAAAAACAAAAAGCTAAGGTTTCTTTGAAATAATTCCCTAATTTGTGAATTGACAAATACAAAATACGCCAGAATATAGAGTACTGGAAAGTATTAAAATGTAAATGTTTAAATGTCTTACATTAGTATGTAGGCAACATTTATGACAATAACTCCTATTTTAAAACATATTCTGGAACACATGTTGCTTCAGATTTATGAATAATGAGACCTATATCTTACCTTAATTAATTACGATTTTGGGTATAATTGAAAAGGCTGATAATTTTCATCTTAAACATTCATGTAATGGTAGAAAATTATACTGGAAATGTTATACTGTACATTAATTGTACACAAAGAAGAAGAAAAACGATGACCCGTTTAATGAACAATGTAAGACTATAACATAAAGAAAAAATAAAGCATATTTACTTATGCAAGAGGAGCACATAACTCGCAACAAGAGGAGAAATATAAATGTAAAATTCACAAGGGAAATTTCCAGTGGTTGGCTGTATACCATAGCTTAAAAAAACTAACAATATAGTAAAAACTTCCTTTTGTACAATTTTATTAAAAAACCATTTTACTAAATGAGTTTATACTTTATTGTAAGTTTGAATATAAATCTCTATGTAAAGAAAAAATCAACCAAATAAAAAAGAGAGAAAATATGAACAAAAAATTAAAGAATCACAAGAACTAAATAAATCAACAGAGACAAGATAGTTTTACCAGCAAAAAATGCAAACCGAGAACAAATATGTGTAAAGATAAAAAAGGGTAATTTATTGACAAAACAGCAAGAAACTAAAAAGATGGATAATATATCTTAACGAAAAGCTTGAAAAAGATAGGAGGAAGGCAAACCCTGATATACATTGAAGTGTTTGATACACACAAAATAAACGAGGACACGTTGCTTAGAGTCGGAGAGATGTGGAAATAGTTTTTTAGACAGTTCCACTAGGACACAAACTAAAGTATAATGAGGGAGAGATAAAAGAGAAGAATACAAGATAATAGCTACTAGAGCTAAACCAAGTCTACCCACTTTATTAGAAAATACCAAAATCCGTCTTGATACATGAAGCAAAACTACTACAACCCAAATTTTTCAATTCTTTTTTTTTTCAGTAGTGGACAAATTTTAGAAATTTTGTCATCTCCAACGGTTCCGGTAATATTATATTCTTTTAATTTTAGTAGTTCAATACGTTTATATTAGTGAAAAGATTATCCACATAGAAATGATAAGGATATTCTTTATGTGGTATCTGCTCCAACATTTTCATTAGCAGGGTGGTAGCTTTTCCAAAGTTTTTCTCAACTGTGGTGTGTATATCTTTTTGTTTACCTTGGTAAAATTCAAAATCTAGAAGATATCCATTGTAGAAATTATGCGCCCACATCTTGAAACCAAATCTAATTGGCTTTGCTATTATAAATCGCTTAAACCCGTGCTTGCCAAAATATCGAATCATAAGACCAGTGTTCAATGGAAACAAAATGTTTATGAAAATTATTTTTTACCATATCTGCGCAGTGTATAAATCGCATTTTCTGAGTGAATCCTTCCCGTCTCATGACATTATAAACTGCTTCATTTCGTATGTCAGGCTGGTTGTCCCAAAAATGTCACTTTCTAGGTTTGCAGTCGTATGCACTCACGATTAGAATGGAAATGAAACATTGAATTGCTACTGCCGTAATTTGAGGATCTGGACAGTTTTTAAAAATGACAGACCTTCTTGTTTCTGTTATTAACATCTAGATAATATTATGATCTAATATTTTTTCGAACAAAGCAACAGGATCTTTGATATCTTTTTTATTTCTTTGCACAGGAAAAAGTCGTGCATGTGACAAAACTAAATCACAATTTTCGTTACAGTTGATTTCACTGTTAAGCTCAATTTTTTTTTTGAGATCCTATCCCTCTCTTCCTGCTTTTCAAAATTCTCATTTTCTATAGTTTCTCCGTCTGTATTACATTCGGATGCATCATCTAAAAAAACTTCGTCATCATCATCATCCCTATATTTTTTAAATCTAATTTCCACTTCGGACAGAAGTTGACGGCCAATTTGATTGTCTAAAGTGCCTCCCTAATTTTCATTATTGTTATGAACCTATTTTCTTGTGGCAATTTAAAGTAATTACTATTTAAATGAGAATAATCCACAATTAAAGGTTAAAGTACGTTTATTCACGTTTTAATTTCCCCTTCGGAAATCGTTCTCAAAATACAAATATTAGTAAATTTAACAAATTTTGTGTTTTTGTTACTTAGTGAAAATTCTTCTAATAATTTAATTTTATCTTACTTATTTATATTGACAATTCAGACATAGATTATACATTTTAAAGTAGACCACTTTAAAATGATATTGCCAATATTGTTGAGTTGCGCTTCTGGAACGACTTTACTTATCAGATAGTTCATTCGATTATATGAAATCAACTTTAACTTGAGACTATCCGTCAGAAAAAAAAACATAGCGTGTAATTCGTCTTTAAAAAGACAAATATATGCCATGATGACAGTAAAATTCTCTTGTTAGTGATTCCATTATAAATTATAAGGAAAAATCAGAAAAAAAACCTCAAAACAACAAAAAATCATTACTTAATAGTATTCTTGTAAAAATATCACATGCATTTTACTCTAAAAAATAAGATTTTTTTAACACTTAGTCGAAACGAATGTTATGCTTCATAATAGTTACTATATTATATCTGATTCTGACTGCAGTTACTCCCTAATTACCGCAACTTTCAGCGTGGTGCATCGAATGCTTTTTATGTTTATTTTAAATGCCTTACACCACCGTCTACGTGATTATAGCCAATCAGACACTTCATGTATAGTTTTCTAAGTACCTCCGCAGGTACATAAAAGTAACACTAGGTCATAATGGGCTAATATTAAATACCAACAAAACAAAGTATATGAAAATAACCACGTAATCATAAATACTACGGTCACTTGTTATAGAAAACAACGTCATCAAGCGGTGAACGAATTTGTATACCTGGGAGCGCTCCATAACACTGAAAAAAAATACTATAGCAGGGAGAAACCGCAGAATTTGCAAGACCAACAGATAATATTTTCAGCTCAACTCCTTGTTAAATTCACAATTATAACAAGAAATAAAGCACTATAAAACAATAATACTCCCAGTCATATGGTTCAGAGACCTGGATTCTAACAAAAAATACGATACAACTTTGAACTTATGCTCGTAAAGCACATTAAGATAGAACGTCTGAGGTGGATAGGGCATGTAATGCGGATGGAACAAAATGACCCAGCTAGAAAAACGCTCATGGATAGACCCATTGGTCAGAGAAGAAAAGGAAGACCCAAGACAAGATCCCTTGATAACATCGATAAAGACAATCAAGACATGAGAATACGTGCTTGGAGGAGAAGGGCGATAGGTAGGGACGACTGGAGAGAAATTCTTAAGGTGGCTATGACCCACTCAGGGTTATAAAGCCAGCATGATGATTATATTTTAAACGTACTGACAATGTTGTAATTTTTTTTAGTCTTTGTTTTCTGCTTTTCGATGCAATTCGTTCTCCTATTTACAATACACTCCGCTGTCTTATATATATATTAAACCTAAAGCTAAGATTAATTAGGTGTACCTTCGACTTGGAGACCTCTTTTATGTGAGCAAATACCGTCTGCGTCACCCGTCAATCAAAATCCTAGTACAAGAATGTTTCGCGCCAACCCCCGTGCCAATCTTCGCGCCAATTTCATGCTGGCCCCCACACCAACCTACACCCAAGCCATGTTACCATCGACGATATAAATGACTCCTCTATTCAGTGATCAGTATAGTAGTGTCTGGAAGCTCGGGAGACTGAGACCTTAAAAGTCTCGAAGAGGGCATCGAAGAGGATGTCGACAGCTCAGCCCAATAATAATCGACGCAGTTTAACCCGGAAGAAAATTTGGCGAAGAAAATAGAACTTTAAACTATACAAATAATACCAGAGTCCGCATATCGTAACATTTTTTAAAATAGGACGCTTGCGTTAGATGGTATATGCGAAAAGAATGAAAGATAGCAAAAACCAAACAAAATAAGCAAACCTGTACCAATAGAAAAAAGAAGAAGAGGAATCCTGAAGTTAATATATATAGATCAAATAGAAAATTATATATCAACCTTAAAAATAAAAAGTTTGAGAAAAGATTAAAATGGAGAAAAATCATGGAACACGCTTAAGACCCAAAATGGGCTGTCGGGCTAATTATAGTGATGAAATAAATTTAAAGAAACCTAATTTAGACATAATATATCAGTCTTTTTTGCGATTCCACGCTATACTTTGTTGTATTATCGTATTGAATTTTAAAGTGTTTAGTCCCACTCTGCTTTGATACCTACACCTATGGCCCTTCTATAGTCCTATCGAACGAACAATCGGACACGAGAACAGACATTTAGTGGAGTGTAATGTAACCATGTTTCCTGTTAATTGCCTTTTGGACCGAAACACACGTTAGGCAGGTACGTACGTATGACAGTTCTGTTAAAGTGTTTTGTAGTGACAGAGAATATTATTATACGCCCTTTATGAAAAATGGAGAGATTTAATCATGCGTGAACAATAATTCCGGCGGTAGTCTTTTTGGCAAATTAGCACGTCTCACGAAATTAATATCCAAGCAATTTTGGAAGCAGTTGAGCTAAAAGGTATTTTTATATGAGTTTCGCTTAATTAAGCCAGTTGATGAGAAACTCATTTGACGGTAATATATTGAAACTAAATTACTCAAAACTATTATGAGGATATTTGATATACTGGTAGAAAATAGCATATATCTGGAAAGTAAAATATGTTACAGTTGTTTTAAAAATATATAATAAAGACACATATAATACACTGCTTTTAGTTCAAAAACACAAAAACAAATTGTGAAATATTATTTTTATTTTTAATTACAGATAATCTTTTTCTTTTGTAAGGTATTGCAAATATCTTTGCAGATAGAGAAAAGGAGAGAGATTATGGTTAATATCCGGCTTGAATTGGGACCACAATATGAAGAAAAAGGGTGTACATATGTGGGCAATTATGAGTATAATTTCAGAGTATGTGGACTGTATTATATAGGGCTGCTTCAAATAAATTAGGATATGTAGTAAAGGGTATACAGACAATAGCAAATGAAGTTTATACAAAGTCTTACCAATATTGCTGCTCCACAATCTCGCAGTTTTCCCGGCTTTCACTTGTGGTTATTCTTCATCCGCGAAATCTGTCCGAGCACCGGTTTCTGAACACGTGTTTCGCACTAAGATCACGATATAGAGCACACTTTGCGTATTTACACGATTTAAAATAGTATATGCGGTATTTTTCGCGTAACTAAAGCGGGAGAGAGATAATTAGCGATAGAAAACAGCCAAGAGAGATGCTGTTCTTCTTGATAAGCGAAGAGAGAGAGGGTGGACTATTCTCAACGACAAGAGAGATACCTGTACCAAGCGATAGGTAACAGGAAAGAGAGAACGACTGTCCCTAGAGTCAGTCGACAATCAAGAGAGAGTCTTTCTTCCTTGCTATTTTATTTGTAATGGAGTGGGGTTAAAAAGTGAGTAGGAAGGGTTATCAAGGGTTGGACTAAGATAATGATTGTAAAATTGTGATAAAAGGATATTTAGTAATACAGCGAAAAAATGACATGATTTTTCGCATGTGAAAAAATTGAACAGTTTAATATCTAATTGATATAGGTTGAATGCTCGAATAAATGAACTTTGAAAAATAAGTCTATTATCGAGCACAAGTTTAATTAAATCTTGCCCAAGTACTTTCGCTTAAAATAGCATCCTCAGGGGCATTTCGTCAAATAATTTATTTGACGAAATGATCGTGAAGATGCTATTTTAAGCGAAAGTACTTGGGCAAGATTTAATTACACTTGTGCTCGATAAAAGTCTTATTTTTCAAAGTTTAGTTTAATATCTGTTTATACGTTTTTCTGTTTAAATCGCGCTGTTAGTTTCTTTACAAGTGTATTATTTATCTATTCTTTACTATATTTTAGGTTTCTATTCTCTTACTATTCGGATTCAGTTTTCATTTGGTTCTTCTTCTTCTTCTTCTTCTTCTTCCTCAAGTACCGCTCCTATCGGATATTGGAAATCATCATAGCAATTAAAATTTTGTTGGTTACGCGTCTGAATAGTTCAATTGAACTGCATCCAAACCATTCACGGAGATTGCGTAGCCACAAGATTTTACGTCTTCCTACGCTTCTTTTGCCTTTGATTTTACCCTGCATTATATTCTTTAGCAGTTCGTATTTTTCGTCCCTCATGATGTGCCCCAAGTATTTCAATTTCCAGATTTTTATGGGATTTAAAACTTCGCATTGTTTTCCTAGTTGTTCGAGAACTTGTTCTTTTGTTTTGCGTTTTTTCGAATGGTTTTACGTTTTTAATGTTGGATTTTTTAAGTGTCCAAGCTTCAGCCGCATATAAAAGGGTAGAGAAAATATAACATCGAAGAATTCTTAACCGGAGCGATATATTGATATCGCTATTACAAGAAAGTTTTCACATTCTATTAAAAGTTGAACGTGCAATTTCAATGCGTCATTTTTTCTGCATCAATTTCTGTATTATCTGGTACTAGCTTAACTTTCATATTTTGTGATTTTGTAAATACCATTAACTTGGTTTCCTTTAAATTTATTTTTAGTTCATAATCGTTGCAATTTTTCATTCATGAAATTGCATGAATGAACATAACATGTACTCAATGAACTCCTTTTTCAATAAAAAACCAAGCAGAAAATGGACATGGATGAGTCCCGATAAGAAGACAAAGAATGAAATAGATTATATCTTAAGGAAGAATAGAGACCTAGTAGAAGACTTATCAGTATTAAATCAGTTTGACCTAGAAAGCGATCATAGACTAATAAGAACAAAACTAATAATTAACAAAAAACTAGAAAGAAAAAGAATACATGAAAAAAGATACAAATGGACATCTGAACAAATCAAAAATACTGAATTTAATAAAAAGATAGTGCATGCATTAAATCAAGTTAGCATGCAGCAGATAAACTCCAATGATATTGATGATTTGAATAACCTTATTACCGAAACAGTAAATAAAAGCCTTCTGCAACTGAAAAAACCAAAAACAAAATACAATGAATTTAACAAAGAAATATTACAAAAAATAGAAAGAAGGAAGATCTTAAATAAATCTAATAAAAGGGGAACCGACAAATATAGAGAACTTAATAGGCAGATTAGAAAAGGAATCAGACAACAAAAAAGAAAAGAAAACGAAAAATTAATAACAACAACTATTGAAAAAAATAAGAGTATGAAATGCCTCAGACCGACAATAGGACGACGTCAGATGATATTATTAATGGGAAAAGACGAAAATGAAATCAGAAGTAGAGAAAACATACTGACACGACTAGAAGAATTTTACACAGAACTTTACAGATCACATCAACAAGTATGCCAACAACAATGCCAAAAGTAACAATTTCAGAGGTAACTACAGCATTGGAAAACATGAAGAGAAATAAAGCTGCAGGAGAAGATAGTATTACCACAGATATGATATTAGAAGGAGGTAAGGAACTAATTGCAATTGTAACTAAACTTGTGGACAGTTGTTTACATCAGGGCAAAGTCCCTAAGAGCTGGAACTGCTCTAAAGTAATCTTATTACCCAAGAAAGGTGATAGTCGAAATTTGGAAAACTACAGACCCATCAGCCTACTGTCACACCTGTTTAAAATACTCACCAAAGTCATAACTACTCGATTAACAAGCAAATTAGACGAATACCAACCATATGAACAGGCAGGTTTTAGAAAAGGCTACTCAACTTCCGATCACCTGTTAACCACAAAAATATTAATAGAAAAATGTAACGAATACAAGTTTCCAGTGTTCCTAGCATTTGTAGACTACGAAAAAGCTTTCGATACCATAGACCACACGGCCGTAATAAACGCAATGCAAAATTGTAGAATAGACAGCAGATATATTAACTTAATAAAAGAAACTATGAACCAAGCTACAGCTACATACTACCTAAATGAAAATGAACACAACGAACCCTGTACCATTAAACAGGGGAGTCAAACAGGGAGATACTTTATCACCCAAACTCTTCACCTTAGTTTTGGAGGACGTTTTTAAAAACCTAAATTGGAAATATAAGGAAATAAACATCAATGGCCGCTACCTCAGTAATGTACGATTTGCAGATGACATAATCCTGATAGCTACTGACCTACAAGAAATGCAAACCATGCTTTTAGAACTACATACCGAATCTTCTAAAATAGGACTGAAAATGAATTTAAACAAAACAAAAGTCATGCACTCCGAAGACACCGTGACAATAATAAACGATAAAGTTCTAGAAAAAGTTGAAGAATATATATACTTAGGACAAAAAATAATCCTAAATAGGGAAATTCAAACGGAAGAAATAAAAAGAAGAAGAAAGTTAGCTTGGGCAGCATTCGGTAAACTGAACTATATACTCAGAAATCAACAAATTCAATTACATCTTAGACCTAAAGTTTTTGATGCATGCAATATTCCAATATTAACTTATGCGGCACAAACATGGACAATCACAAAAAAGAATATGAATATACTTAGAGTCACTCAACACGCGATGGAAAGAGCAATGCTAGGTATATCACTTAAGGACAAGTGAACAAACATATGGATAAGACAGAAAACCAAAGTTACCGATGTGTTGCAATAATCATTAAAGTTGAAATGGGAATACGCTGGACATGTAGCTAGGAGCGATCTAAACAAATGGCACAGATTAATTTTAACCTGGAGACCATACCAACACAAAAGACCCAGAGGCAGGCCTCCTATGAGATGGACAGATGATCTGAAAAGGACTGCCGGGAAAAATTGGCTACAAGTAGCGTACAATAAAAAACAATGGAAAGGAAGACTTGAAGAGGCTTATGTTCAGATGTGGACGTGGATGGCTAGACGAAGAAGAAAAAGAAGAAGAATCGTTGCAATATGTATTTAGTTGTTCAGCAAGGTGTTGCAGTTCTTCTAGTGTTCGTGCCAGAATGACGGTGTCGTCACAATGTCTTATGTTATTTAAGTGTCTCACCGTTTATTATAAGCCCCACTGACCTCGGCAAGCGCTAATTCTGAGATGGCTTCACTGAATACATACTTGGCGGACCCCACGGAGAATCTGAATATCCTTGGTCAGTTCATTTTCATCTTTCACTTTTGCTGTTTGATTCCAATAGAGGTTACATATGATTCTAATGTCTCTACTGTCTATGTTATTATTTAATAAAAAAAATTTAAGCCGATTATGCTGCACTCTGTCAAATGCATTCACAAAATCAATGAAACAGGCATATATTTCCTGATTTATATCTAAGTATATCTGCGAAAGAACACTTACTGCAAACAGTGCATCTCGTGTTCCGTCCTTTCCTAAATCCCATTTGTGTATTACTTATGCCTTCATCGAACTTTTTTATGTATTCTTTTGTAAATTACTTTTAAAACCAATTTCAAGACATGACTGAAATATACTGACATGATTGAATACTGAACCGATAGGTTTTACTAACAGAAGTCTACTTAAATTACGCTATTTAGCTCAGCTCCTTATATCAGCTTCTGTCTTGTGCGGCTTGCATCCAGTTATTGCTAATACGCTTCAGGTCGTCAGTTCATCTAGTTGGTGGCGTCCTTTGCTCCGTAGTACTTTTTGACTTGGTCTAAACTAAACAATATGTTTTTTTTTTATCGGTTTTTTAATAATCTGGCGACGTGTCCTACCCATTCCCATTTCAGCGACACGATTTTTTCCATGAAATTTGTTGTTTTTGTTCTACGACGTATTTCTTCGTTTGGGATTCGGTCGCTCAGAGAAACCTGGCGCCCCAATCTAATCTTAAAGTGGCCAAGAGAACTCGCTGGAAATAACTTTCAAGTTTCTGGGTTAACCGCTAGCGGTAAACTGTGAAGAAAAATTTGAAAACCAGTTTTTTGTGAAATATGCCCAATTATACCAAGTGGTAAATAAGTAAACTAAAAAAAAAAGCCTAAATGCCGTACAAAGTTATTCAAGTACTTTTTTTATTTTGTCAAATAAATGGTGGGGGAGAGTGGGAAAGTATTTGTGGATAAATACCCAAAACTTTGGTTTGAATCAACCGATTTTAACGAAATTAGTGTCATTAGAAAGAGTGTGGATAATTTAATTTACATCTACTATAAAACAATTGCATGTAGTTTTAATTGTCATAGATAGAGGGTACTTTCGAATAGAAAAAAGTAAAATTTGTTTTTTCTTCAAATTGTTTAATAGAAATACCTATTTATTGTAAATTATCATGGAACTGTATTAAATTCGTAACAAAATGGCGCAAACTGCATGTTGATAGCTTTTGTCGAACTCGAGATATGAATAAAAACGCATAAACGTAAGTAAGTATAGTATTGACTTACCCTTTATTATAACTTAAAATTACATATGTGAAAAATTATACAAATATCTCGATCATTAAAACTTAATGTCCAATTAAATGTTCAAATTGTTTTCCATCGTTGTCCACACAAAGATGTAATCTTTCGCGCGTAGACTTACAGCTGCTTCAATCTCAGCTGTTGATATAAAACTCAAAAAATCTTGAAAAGTCGACAATTGTTTCACAAGATAAATCGTGCATAAGTATTTTTTAGAAACGGATAAAAGGATAAAAGCGCCATGTTGCCGTTTTTATCGGAATAATAAAATAACAGTTAAATCTACAGTTTAAAGGTAATTCCAAGTTTCTGACCTAAACGTTCACTTTATAATATGAAAAACCAACCTGTGATGTTTTAAAATCCTTAAAACAGTAGATTTGGGTATGTTTAATTCTATAGAGATTTGCCGACTACTTATATGTGGCTTCTGTTGAATTAAAGCCAGAACATTGATTGAATTATCTTCGGTCATACTTCTACTACGTCTTTTAAAACAAGGACGATGAAAACTACCAGTTTCTCTTAACCTTCTTGCCTTTCTTTCAAATACTTCTTTGCTTTAATGTCTCTAGTCAAGATCTCTTACATAATATATACGTGAGGCAATAGCGGCATTTTGGTGACATTCGAAATAAGATCCGATCATATCATACAATTCTGCTTTTGATATACTCATCACAAATTATTAGTATTCATAATTAATTACTAATATTACCAATATTAATATCTATTGAAAAAAAGTGTAATCTTTAATTCGAATTATAATACAACACTTCTTAACAATGTTTTGACTGCTGTCAATAAATAAACAATATGAACTCCCCGTCAAATTCATCGTAGCCTACTTAGTTTCGAAAAAACTATTTTTAATCACATGAAATAACAATAGCCAAAATAGGTATCAACATAAGGATTCTTCTGCTATAAAAAAATTTGAAAGTACCTACTGACTTATTTTTTAATTTAATTTATAATACAGGGTGAGTCAATATTATTATTACTTATGTTTATGCGTTATCTCGAGTTACGACAAAAGCTATTAACACGCGGTTTGCGCCATTTTGTTACGAATTTAATCCAGCTACATTATACTTTACAATAAATAGGTGTTTCTATTAAACATTTTGAAAAAAAAACAACTTTTAATTTTTTCTATTCAAAAGTACCTTCTACCTATGACAATTAAAACTAAATGCAATTATTTAATAGTAGATGTAAATTAATTTATCCACACTCTTTCTAATTTCGTTAAAAATCGGTTGATCCAAACCAAAGTTATAGGTATTTATCCACAATATTTTCCCACTCTTCCCCACCATTTATTTCAAAAAATAAAAAAGTACTTGAACAATTTTGTGCAGAATAAAGGCCTCTTTCTAGTTCGCTTATTTAACACTTGGTATAATTGGGCATATTTGCCCAATAAAATAAATTAAAAAAAAATAACAATAAAAATTAAAAAACAAATACTACAAATCAAAGTTACCTATAGCCAAACATTACAAACCAAACAAGGTTTTATAATGTTATATTATATTTATAACATAACATCTTATTCTGATTCAGACTGCATGTTCTGTTTTATCTTAGCACATTGTACACATATTTGCTTTAAATGTCCTCGGCAAGTCCACTGATCACAGATGCAGCACCATTTTCTTGTGCTCATAATCCTTGCTCGTCCACAAATATGACAACGCCCAAGGACCGAAGATCGAGTGGGAATTTCTGTAGGATTTTTTTTTTATTTATTAAAAAAATTTTATTTTTTATTTTATGTCTGTTGATGTGTGTCCTGAAGAAAAGTGCTTCTTAGAAGTGATGCAGATAGTTGAAACAGCTAATAGGACCTTATTTTTTTGGAACGTATGTTACCAAAGTACATTTTTCTTGGAGGAATCCGAATAGTGAAGACTGTATGTCTTTGTTTTTAGACGTTACATTCTTGTGGTAGCTCCTTCTTATTTTCACGAATTGTACCAACAATAGTTAATCGCTTTTGAAGCAAGTCCCTGATCAAAGGTATACTGGTAAACCAGTTATCCATGGTTACATTTCTACCTGTTCTTTCTATGGGTTTAACCATCCTTTTAACAACCTCTGCGCTACTTCAATTAGTATCAAAAGGACCAGTTGATTGTATTCCACAGTAAATCTCAATATTATAGGTATATGCATATTTGCTATTTACTAACGCATATATTTTTATACCATATTTGGATGGTTTACTGAGCATGTATTGACGAAATTGACATTTTCACCTAAAAGCAAGTAATTGCTCGTCAACTCTTAAATAATCTGAAAGTGTAAAACTTTTTAAAAGATAAAATTAATAAAATGTGTAAAAATGTCTTGTATAGAAGCCAGTTTATCCAGTTTCTCTCCTTTGTTGTCTAGAATTAAAGTAGTCAAACCTCAAACATCTCGGTAAAAATCGGAAAAGATTTAAAGACATTGTCGAGTAAATAGCTTTAACACCAGTACTTTTCTTATTATCATACATTTGCAAAACATTTAGTCTTTCAGATTTTAGAACACTGCTAAAAAGAGTATACCAATAAGTTCCCAAATCTTTTCGACGTTGGTCATTTTAGCATCTCTGTAGCATTGGAAATTTCCTCTTACCTTCTCAATATAGCTTCTTTTATTAGTCTGGTAACTTCAAAATAATATTTATTGCAAGAGTTCTTGAAGTAGTCGAAGGACACATCTTACTCCACTTTGTTTTTTGTCTTTGCCAAGATAGTATTTTGAAATTATTATTTCTTTATCTTCTTTCCCTTGTACCTCTACATCACAGTCTTGTTCCGGTTCTTGTTCAAACATTTTACATTCTTATTCTAGAACATGTCTACACTCTCCAATAATGTTGACTAAACGATATACTAAAAGCGTTATTCAATCAACGCTAAAAGCTAAAAATGTCAATTATTCGGATATTTTTTAAAGTAAAATAATAATTTTTTTGTGTTAGAAATCTAATTTAGACCGTTCCTGTAATTGTTTGTACATAGGGCATAAATAAACATCGACTTTCTCTCTCGTGTAATCTTGTATAGAAGTGGAGTGACACCCATCCGGCATTTTCAGTATCCCGCCTGTTACCATCATTAATACCAATCTTAAACTAATCTTCTAATCTGAATCGGTCTCATAATATTTCGTGTCCTTTCCAAGGACGAAGGGTCCTTCATCGTTTTAACTTATGACGAGATGATATACTCAGAAAGAGCCCAAATGCACTGCCATAATTAAGTGTCACGAGGTGATAATAAATGAGGGTTTACAAGTTGTAAGGGGCCTCTGCCGACTAACATCTGATTAATGATCGTAACTCCATGTTGAACACGCCAGGTTTTGTCAACTAAACACTAAACAACGACACCGTGACGTCAGATGTCGGATGGGTGACAGCTGATGTTACAGAGAAGGATTCTGGTTAACTGGTTTGTACTAAATCGTTATATTAATATACTTTAAATATAAATTATTATAATCACATACTTAATTCCAATTCGACTTAGATTGTCAAATATTATTTTACAAGAGGCTATTTAATATATATATATATTATATTATATATATATATTATATATATATTTAAAAGGTAAACTGTAACAAAAAGGTGTGTAAGGGGGTTGGACGCCAATGTAACCAAATTTCCAAAATATATATATTATTAATATATAATATATATATATATATATATATATATATATATTATATATATATATATAAATATATATATATATATATTATATATATATATATTATATATATATATATAATATATATATTATATATATATATATATTATATATATATATATTTATATATATATATATATATATATATATATATATATATATATAATATATTACCAACATTTTTACATTAGTCCAAGTATTTGGACTAATGTAAAAAATTACAATAGAGCGGCAATGTGACAAAAAACGAATTAAATTAAAGCTGGCTAGCAGAATGTCGGAGAGTGATTACTTGACACTTAAAAGAGGATTCGGCCAATTTGCATGCCTATAAAACCGTAAAATGAAAAAGGAATAACAATTAAGGTAAATAAAAAATATAGAAATATTGTAAATGAAAGTGATAAACTATGAAACTTGCTCTAAGATGTGATTGGGCGCCAGGAAAGTATTGGCATATACTTTCCAACGTATCTTATAAAGCTCTTTGATGAAATAAAAAGGAAAACAGGTATTAATTGAAATATTTTTAGTTTTCACCACATATTTAATACCTATCCAAAATATATACAGTCTAATTATTTATAGCTATTCACCACCATTTATGTAGAGTTAACCTAGTTACTCATATACAAAAAAAAATCCCTGGTTATACACAATTGATCCTTGATGATCTGATTTTACAAGTAATAAAATTTAAAAAAATTTAATGACTATACCTAAAAAATTGAATTTACTTGCCTACTAGAGATGTAACTCTGTACTTCGGCTTTCAAATAAATGTCCTAAAAAGTAATAAGCACACTCTGATTAAATTTATCCACATAAAACCGTACGTACAACCGAATTGAAATGGAGGATTTAACCTCGACCTATAGATGACACTTAGTCCTTATTGTTATTATTATTATTAAGTAAAAATACTACGATTTAAAGTTAAAAAAAAAATATTATAAAAAAATTAAAATTAATGAACAAACTTAATACAGATTTGCAATGTTCCAAATTTTAAACGAGGGAGATAATTCCAGCCGGTTTCTTAAAGTTTTCCGGGAATAGTAAAGTAAGATTTGGACCTCTGGGGAAAGGCTAGGACTGGGAAGAATCAACCCTGGAATAAGGGAATAACTTAAGCCTTCTTCTTTAAAACAAAAATATCCAAAATAATCTTCTTCTTGACTTCTGCTTGACTCCTAAAGTAAGCTAAAAAGAACATTTGTGTTAGAGTTCCTTCTTACTATTGATAAAAATTCACAAGGGAAAACACAAGGCTTCTGAACCTTGAAAGGTTTTACAAAAAGTTACTTATGAAAGCATGAAGTAAAAAGCAAAAAAAAACCTTAATGGTTTTGTCAATAATGTGACTTTCGTATGTTTTGGCAATATTTTAAGTAAAATGAATTGATTAAATAGATAATTTTAACGAAAAGCATGCTATTGATATATTTTAGAATATAAAATAACGCAATGAGACAAAATATTTTTATAGATACTCTTCATATACTCTTAATAGATAATAAATAGTTTTAAAGATAGATAATTATGTTTGTAAGGCTGGAAAGTAAAATTAAAAATACATATGATTTTATATCCCTACGATATTTAAATCCAAATTTTTTTCTTAATGAAATGATGTGAGAAAAATCAAAGGATAATTGACAATATTTAAAAATCAAAATGGATGATGGTTTTTATATTTTTTTATTGATAATTGGATCACATCAACAACATCACACGACACACATCATCTCTTCATAGACTTCGAAAGCGCATATGACAATATAAACCGAGAATTCCTAACAAAAGCAATGAAAGAATTTAATATACCAACACAGCTAATAGAATTGATAAAAGAAACACTAAAAGTAGAAAGTAAAATCCGGATACAAAACGAATTAACGGAAACAATAGATGTGAAGAAGAGACTACTCCAGGGAGACGCTCTATCATGCATATTATTCAACATCATACTTGAAAAAATAATAAGAGACACAACAGTTAATACCCGAGGAACAATAATTAATAAAAGCGTGCAAGTACTAGCATTTGCAGATGATGTTGACATAATCGCAAGATCAAGAAGAGAAATGATAGAGGCATTTACTCAAATAGAACGAGCTGCAAAAAATAGTGGTCTTAAAATCAATCAGACAAAAACAAAATATATGCCTGCAAATAAAAACGCACAAATAAGGCAGCTGCCAAATTTAACAATAGGAGGATACAACATTGAGGCGGTAAAAAACTTTGCATACTTAGGATCCCTAGTTACGTCTGATAACAACGTTGCAGAGGAAGTGAAGAGGAGAATATTTATTGCCAATAAATGTTACCATGGCTTAATTAGGCAACTAAGATCAGATAACGTCTCCAAAAAAACAAAATGCCAAATATACAAAAGCTTAATAAGACCGGTACTCACATACGGTTCAGAAACCTGGACACTCTCTAAAAGGGAGGAAACGTTATTAGCCACCTTTGAAAGAAAAATCTTGCGACACATATATAAGGGCACAAAAGAAAACGTTATTTGGCAGAGAAGGTATAACTTTGAACTATACAACATATACCAGGATCCGGATATCATAACATTCATTAAAATAGGAAGGCTACGTTGGATTGGACATGTGGAAAAAATGGAAGAAGGCGAAATACCAAACAAAATATTCAAACAAGTGCCAGTAGGAAAAAGAACAAGAGGAAGACCGAAGCTAAGATCCATAGAACAAATAGAAAATGATATAACAACATTAAAAATTAAAACTGGAAAAAAAAAAAACGCACGAAACAGGTCAGAATGGAGAAAAATCCTTTAACAGGCCAAGACCCAAAAAGGGTTGTCGAGCCAGTGATGATGATGATGATTGATAATTGGATACACTTACCGGCTCAGAGTGGCTATAAACCAAACGGGATACTCAAAAAAAAACAAACCAAAACTTTATACAACTTCTTCTTCCCAAAAAAAACCTTTAATATTCTCAAAAAACTTCATCACTAAGCCATCCCAGGCCACCTACTTTTAAACCCAAATGTCTTTAACCAACGTCAGAGCAGAAGTGTGTGATGGCCACTCGTTTTAAGTCAGCTAATGCATGTCAGCATGTTTGCCAAAATGGCCGCTTGGTGTCGCTGTTTAATACCAACTTAGAATTTAAAAATTAAGAAAATTATTAAGAGGAGGATTTAAAAATTTTATTTAAAGTGATTAAAGACTTATTGAAGTGACAGACTCGTTACAAAACCTAACAATAACAACATTAAAAATTAGAAATCTAATAAAACAGAGAAAATTATACAGGTTGACCAAGGATGGAATAACAAAGATTGAGAGATAAACTCAAATTTTATCGAGTGGATTAATTAAGTGACGTTAAAACTAAAATATATAAACAATGGGAAAATCAATGAAACAATATTTCAAGGGGTCATGCATATACGCATACATACACGCATCATACATTATTAGCTTTACCACAGTATATAGAGGTTCCACAGTAGAATCACTCTCGGCAAAATTGGAAGTAAAGTCTGTCAACGCGCAGGGCGACTGCGCTTATTTCTTAGTCGCTCGAGAATCATTCTTCTATTGCTAGTCGCGTAGAAACGTAAGGGTGAACAGTGCCGTATTTTGGTTAAATTGAGTTAGTGTGAATAATAATTGTTAGAATTGTGAAGTACATATTGTGTGAACATGAGTAAAAGTCGAAGTGGTATTAGTCGGTGTTCAGCGAAAATGTGTAAGAACAATTCAAAAAATTGTAACTACAGTTTTTTCCGATTTCCCAAGGAAGCTATTAGGTACGTATATAATTTTAAATTTGCTTATTTAACCACCTTAACAGAATAGCATCAATTATTATTGGAAATAGTAAAATGTTAGGTGCAGTTTTTTTAAATACTTCAAATACAATAATTATATTTACAAAGAGGAAAAATTTTCTAAAGATATGTTGATATATATATATATATATATATATATATATATATATATATATATATATATATATATATATATTATATGTTTATATATATAAACTCGGGTTCAAAACGTCCTCCGACGTTGTCCGATGCCTTGTTGCCAATATCTTCTATAATTGCAATTTTCATCTTCTAATCCTCGTATACTCATTGATCGTCTTACTCTTTGTATCCACGCCATTCTTGCCCTTCTTCTTTATCTGTTGTCTGTAGGTATCCATTTCATAATTTTCTTTTGCAGTCTCTCCTCCCCCATTCTCTGAACATGTCCGTACCACGTTAATTGTTTATTCTCAATGCATATATGACCGTTTCCTGTAATTTCATTCTTCGCTTTACTTACTCATTTCTAACCCGGTCCAATCTCGATGTTCTACTGGTGTTTCTTTATTCTCCATGTTTCGAATCCGTATACCAATGTGTT
This sequence comes from Diabrotica balteata, assembly GCA_918026665.1. Classification (NCBI taxonomy): domain Eukaryota; kingdom Metazoa; phylum Arthropoda; class Insecta; order Coleoptera; family Chrysomelidae; genus Diabrotica; species Diabrotica balteata. The sequence continues at coordinate 37,789,709 of OU898280.1, forward strand.
CTTAATCATGGTGTTGTATATTCTCATTTTTCTTTGTTTCCCTATATCGGTACTCCACAAAACTCAGTTCAATGATGATTTAATTATCATTCTTTCTTTATTTATTCTGCTCTTAATTTTTGCATCTTCCGTATCTTCTTTGTTGAAATGAATTCCCAAATACTTATATTTCTCACAGCTAGTTATTTTCTGATTATTATCCAATATCATACTAGTTGAATCTTCACCTAGGCATAAATATTGTGTGTTTTCTACATTCATATATAATATTATATTTATGAAAGTTAATAATAGCCGGCAAATTTAGTGTTGTCTAAATAGTGAGTAAATTTAATTTATTTTCAGAGCACGGAATTGGGCAATGTTGTGCCAGAGAGAAGATTTGTTGAAGAAAACTAACTTAAATTTGAATAGATTATGCAGTGTGCATTTTGAAACTACTATGTTTTCAAATAAAACTCGGAACAGGTTATGCAAAAACGCAGTACCAAGTTTATTTTCTTCAATAAAAGACAGTCCTAACCAACATTCGAATGTTGATCAAGGTGAGTTTTTATATTTGAAAGCTGAAATTTCCATGTAAACCTAAGAATATTCTGCTATTTATATTGTTGACGTAGAAATTTGTTGCATTGTAGTGTTGCAATAAATTATAGCTTATTTTCTATGCAAACAATTTTACTATTTGTTATTAAAAACATATCAAACTTATTTTAAACCTATTTCTTGTGTCATGTTATAGTTTATTAGTTTTTGGTGTAAAAAACCACAACTTATGAAATTTAATATTATCAACATCAAAATCGGAATTGATTCTGTGACCGCATACCGTATTATTCCTTCATTCAACTCATTTTAAATCCCCTCGAAATTAAAGGTAATTTTTGATCTGGAAATACCAAGCTGCCCCTTGAAATCTACCTGCTCTATACAAAAATATTTAAGCGTAATTTTGACGTGGAAATACCACAGTATATAGAGGGATATTCACTCTATATACTGTGGAATACCATGTATTGTCGAAGTAAAGACGGTATGCAACTTTCTAAGAAATTATAATCCATTTCCTGCTATTCTCTTTTCTATTTTTATCTTTAGAATACAAATTTGTTGGGATTTGCATTTGTTGAATATTTTTGATTTCAAAATAACAAAAGGCTTCCTTGTACTTAAAAAAATAATTTAGATTGGTAATAAAAAATTAAATGTTGTAGATTAGAGATATTTAATGTACAATATGACACTTTCTTCATATAAGACAACCTATAAACTTCTGTTGTAGATGATGAAAATAGTTTTGATCCAGTAAATGAGGAACAACGGGAAGAATTAGCTACCGTACCGCTAGGTGGAGAGGACAGCGAAGTTGTTCTACAAAATAATCAAACAACTCAAACTTTGAAGTATCTACCTATAGCCCTAAAAAAAACCAGCTACGAAAAACTATAAAACAACTGCAAAACAAGAATTTTCGATTAAAACAAAAATTGCAAAAACTACAAGATTCTCGAAAACCCGATTATCTTAAAAACGTCACATTGGATAATTATAAATCACTAACCGATAAATTTTGTTTTGCCAATAAAAATTTAGCAAATTTTATTAATATTCAAATTGAACAAAATCTGAAAAAAAAAGAACGGTCGGAGATATTCAAACGAATACAAAAACTTTTGTTTACAACTATATTTTAACGGTCCAAAACTGTATAAGAAAAAATTAGTTAAAGAATTTTGCTTGCCCAGTGTTACAACATTACACAAATTTGTCACACATATATCTGTCAAACCTGGAATAAATGATTTATATCTTGTGAATTATGATTGTGGTTAAAGTTATGTTCATGACTTATGATTATGTACTATGTCCGTTTATAAACCTGGCTTAATAGTAATGCCGTAAGAGCTTCGAAATTAACCTTTTTATATGACGTGTACAATGTATTAAAAACCATTGAGATTTAAAACTTGCGCAATACCGTTGATATTTTAAATACCGTTGAAAAATATAAACATTGAATTGTAATATTGTTTTTTATTTATTAAACCTTTTGTTTTTGTAATATTAACATTAAGCCGCATTTTTTATTTTAATAAATAATAGTAGTAGGCTCAGAAAGTTTTAATACGGCTCTGTAAGGTTTACCAAAGGAGCGTGCTTGCTCCGCCGCATCTACCACTGGTGAATTATCAATTTCGTACTTTGCCGGCATTACTTCCTAAGATCAAAGTGCCGACAAACGAGTGGTTCTACTGTGGAACTCTATATACTGTGGCTTTACTAAGAAAGGAAGAACTAAATAAATTGCATACTAAAGATAAAACCATCAAGTTTCATCACATGTTTGAATAGCAGGTATCGAAGCAGCAGACGAAAATGCCAAAGAAGCTATAAACAATAACAGTATCTGTACTTATTGATCTAAAAAGCGATTTCATAAAGCATCTGTTCATGAACTGGAACAATAAATGAAAATCCACACCATTAAAACTTCAGGAGATAAAAAATAAGATTGGACCATGACAACCACCCGAGGAATCCAGACAAAAGCAGATAATGAGATTATTTTAACGACTTGGACATACCCAACTTTCTCATAAACATTTGTTCAAAAAAAACGAACACCCTGTTTGTGATGAGTGCTCTTACGGTAAAGTATGTGATAGTGGAAAAGTGTGAAAATTTTAATCGTCACAGAATTATTAACCCCATAACATTTACCAAACAATCTTAAAGTCATTTTAAATTCAGAAAACACTCTATAGATAACCTACTTTTATTTTTAAAGACTTTAATTTAATAAGTAAAGTGTAATTAATTGTTACGTTCCGCTAATAACCTTAATAGGTTGAAGTGGTTGTTTTTAATACAAAAAAACATATCAAGCATGCCAAATTATTTATACTTTTCCATAATATACGTACCAAACTGTCATATTTCTACTATGGTGAGATTAAAAACGAGACACGGAAAATATGCGGCACATCTGCATAAACTTTGAGGGTATACAAGGCCACTATCGAACACGGTGATTAATTTAATCTTGCCCAAGTATTTTCGATCAATAGATCATCTTCAGGGGCATTTCGTCAGTTGTGGCCTATCCGACATGAGTAGAATGTCATAAATGTAAATTTGGAGATAACAATACAAAACACAATACACAAAGACAAACAAACACTTTAAAATTTTTTGAAAAGGAGAAGCTACATGTTGTATAGAAGCCGGAGACAGAAATGTCTTTTCAAATGTCATTTCTGTCTCCGGCTTCTATACAACATGTAGCTTCTCCTTTTCAAAAAATTTTAAAGTGTTTGTTTGTCTTTGTGTATTTTGATGGTCACCACAGATGTGCTTTTTGCATATGAGGCATATTACTTTTGTCATCCTTTTCTTGTACTAATTTCTAGATGCTTCCGCATCCTCTTCTGAGGCGGATGACTGCTCTTTTTTCCTCCGAATACATCAGTAATGGTTGTTCTCAATTGACAGCTTTGAGTTTGAATCGCCAGTCTCTGCTACTGCCATTGCTTTGTTAAGTTCTTACTTAGTTGTAACATAAATTCAAATCTACGTAAAGATTTGTCATTTTTATTAGCTCGGTAAAAATTATGTACATAAATTACATAACCAATAATTCGTATTATAGCACATCTGATCAAATGAGTTTACTCCTCCTTTTGTTAAGTTATAATTCATTACAACTTCTGCCTTTTTAGCGGTCTCATTTATTGTTGCTTCTTGATGCCAGGAGGAAACTAAAATGTCTACTCAGTTAACAACAAAAAACTAAGTTAATTACTATTTAACTGGGAATAAGCCACAATTAAAGATAAAAATACGTTTATTGACGTTTCAATTTCCACTTCGGAAATCGTTCTCAAAATACAAACATTAAATTTGAAACGTCAATAAACGTATTTTTATATTTAATTGTGGCTTATTCCCAGTTAAATAGTAATTAATTTAAAATGCCACAAGAAAATAGCTTCAGAACAATATTAAAAAACTAAGTTTTTTCCAGTACCTCTCCTAATAAGTGATGTACTACCAATAAGTGCCCCCTCTTAAATTTAATATCTATTTCGTCTTTTTGATTGTGTTCTTTTGTCCCTAAGTGTCTTTAATTGTCCTTAATTATTTTAATTTTAATAATTTTAAGACATCACAATTGTATGCCAAAACAAAAATCACATTCAATTTATCAAAATTTGATAATTACAAGGTAAAGCAATTGCACACCCACAAAATTTTACATCTAATTTCATTCATTGTCATATAACTATCCTTTTAATAAAAATTCAATAAATTAACACACATTTCTAAAATAGGTCTATGGAATAAATGTAAATTACTTTTAATAATTTAAATATTATAAAACATTACTTTTATTTAACAAACAATTACATAATACCTAATTCCTAATTCATTTGTTAATATCTCTCCCCTCAAGAACTTTCCCGCTAATTATCAAACAGTTACAATAAAACCAAAGATCACCCATCACCAGCAATCCAGGATAGTTTGAACTATGTTTTCTGAATCAATAACTAATAAATTCTTGTACCGGCAACATTTAATTTACTTGTTACCGTTAGATTTGAAGATGCTTAGCAAAGTGTATAAGCGAAACCGGTCGTTTTGGTGGTAAAATTAAAATGATTGTAAGACTTATTTTATTTCTGTTTACTTTTATAAACTTATATGTTTACAATTTGGAAATTAATAGTTTCAACGACAACAAGGGGTACATGTTTATGTGGGATGAAACAGAGGGATCTCGAGGTTTACAAAAAGTTGGCTTCTGCCTGAAAAAACATCTAAAAATGAATGCAAGAAATTGTAATAATATTATTTTATATTCGGACTGTTGTACATGCCAGAACCGAAATATTAAACCAAGTCTATCACTTCTTAAACTCTTACAACATTCAGAAATGAACGCTATTTCAATCGGCCATCAATTTTTCATCTCAGGTCATAGCTACCTTCCGAATGATGCAGGTTTTTGGAGTTATTAAGTTAAAGGCAAACAAAAAGAGTTTATTTGTGGTCCTGAAGATTGCATCAATTTAGTTTCCACAGCTAAGAAGACTAATCCATTTCAAATAATTGAAATGAAACGTGAAGAATTTCTTTCGCCAAGAATGTTGGAACACAGCATCATTCATAGAAAAATCGATCATACAGGGGGAAAAGTTAACTGGTTAAACATAAAATGGCTCGGATATTCCAAAAATAAAGTGGAATCTACTTTTTATAAAGAAACACTGCAAGAAGATTTTCCATTTTACGAGATCAACATTTCAAAAAAGTTTGGACAGGGAAGACAACCTAAGTTATTGTTCTGGATCAACTCTACCCAAATCGTAGTTCTGTCAAAGACTTAAAAAAAGCAACACATGTTTGATTTGCTCCTTACATTCCACCGCACCATCATTCCACCAATTTTCCCTATACCTATTGAATTCTTAATATTTGTAAAAATATTTTAAAAAATCAGTTTTATTTAATAAACTTTCCAAAATTGCACATATAATATCATCTACTTGAAAAACATACTAATGGTGGAATCACTAAATTCTATTTATGTGATTTCCCGTCGGAAACTAGAGTGGTGAAATTTCACGAAGTGCGAATTACGTCGGGGATCTACCTGGGCTAAAGTATGTATTGGCATCGCCCATCGGGCGATTTTTGGTTTCTAGTTTGTCTTTCTCTAACTGTTTATGTGATTCCCCGTCGATGACTAGAGTGGTGGTATTTCACAATGGACGAATTACGTCAGGGATCCACCTGGACTAAAATATCTTAATACTTTGATATTCTTACCCTTCTTACCATAAATACAACTATAAAACACGTGTGCAGAAGGAGCAAAAATAAATATATTAAAACATATGTGTACAACTAGAGGAACATGCTGACCGCCAAGAATCTAGAGAACTTTTCTCAAAAGTTAAGTATCTAGCGAGAGAATTCAAACCGCAAACATAGATCATCAAAGATAATAGTGGAAATATCATAAAAAACCCAGACGGCCTCGCAGAGGTGTGGAAACAATATTGTGAAATACTATTTTCTAAGAAACGACCGAGACAATAATACAGAGAAAGTAATTTATAAAAAAGAACCTCAAATATTGAAATCATAAATTGAGGTGGCAATTAAAAAGCTAAAATCCAGAAAAGCAGAAGGAGAAGATGGAATGTTATTCCTGAAACACTCAAAGAAATGGGAGAATTAGGGACGGAAGTAATGCTTAGAATTTGCAATGAGATTTGCAATACCGAGAAGTCGACAAATGACTGGGGAAACTTGCGTTTATTCCCATATATAAAAAAAGGTTTACCGACAGCTGATTGCAGTAATTACTGCACAGTAGCATTGATATCACACGCGAGCAAAGTACTTCTCACGATCATTAATGAAAGACTAAAATTAATTCTCTTGCCACAAATTCCCCAAGAACAATGCGGATTCATCCCAGGTAGAGAAACAAGAGAACATATTCTTAATATTCGTCAAATTATCGAAAAATCTCGAGAGTGCTTTGTTGACTATTCCAAAGCCTTCGATACCGTAAAATGTAATAAAATGTGGCATTCACTTAGTGAAATGAGTACTGCAGAACATCTAATCTATTTATTACAAAAACTATAGGTAAATAATACCTTCTAATGTAGGACTTAATAATGTGATTTCGAAAAACATTAAATTAAAATCTGAAGTTCGACAGGGATGCATAATATGCCCTATTCTATTCAATGTGTATAGTGAAAATATTCGTCAAGTTCTTGAGGAAAGTGGCAAGGTAAGGTGAAGCAACGATAGGAGGAAGAAAAATTAAAAACCTGCGTTATGCTGATGAAACTGTTAAATTGGCGTCATCACCAGAAGAACTGGAACAAATTATGAATAGGCTAGGCGGTGAGTACGAAATACAGTTTTAAAATAAATATGCAGAAAAGCAAAGTGATGATCATCGATAGAATCAGAAACAACCAAGCAGATATAACAAACATGGCAGGTTACGAAGTAGTCAGGCAATTTAATTACTTAGGCTTCTTAACTACTAACAGTGGATGATGGGAAGACGAGATCCGTCGACGCATCACAATGGCCAGATCGGCAACAGCTAAACTTACAAAAATTTGGAAGAACACTGGCATCACAAAAAATACAAAATTACGCCGTTTTCGAGCATTGATATTTCCTATCGCCACCTATGCTTTAAAAACTTGGACAATAATAACAGCCGATTCAAAGCGTATAATGGCCTTTGAAATGTGGATCTAACAGAACTTGGCATAAAATTAGACTCATCACAACTATTAACCCAAAAATATTGAGGTATTTTGGACATATAACTAGAAGAAGAGAAGGCCTAGAGCAAATGATAGTTGAAGGTAACGTAGCGGGTAAAAGATCCAGAGGAAGATCTCCAGTACGATGGTCGGACCAAATAAAAGAGATGACTGGTTTTTCATTCTCCGAAGCAAAACAACACGCACAGAAAAGAGATAATTGGACAAAAATATTTTAAAAAATTACATGACGCCACTATATCCTTACGAAGGAGAAAATATTGAGGAGGATTCTTACCTCACAAATTCACGAACAACAAATAATACCAATCGCACAGAATGAATCTTCATAACCAAAAGTCCTTATTTATTCTACAAACAATTAAAATACCAATATTTCCAACTTCTTATGTGACCAATGAACTCTAATTAGAAATGTTTGGAAAGCGGGAAAGAATGAGCGGGAAAAAATCCCGCTCATTCTGACGTCAGACTTAGGTGGTCCATTCTAGGCTAAATATGGTTGTCAAGTTGTTAGGGAAATCTAGGGAAATTTTGGCAAAAATTCTAGGGAATTAAAAAAAAATCATGTGGCAACCCTGCCAGTAATAGAAAGAGCTAAACGTCGAGCTTCACCTTCAGTGATCGGCCAACTTAAGTCTAATAACGATATTGACTTCTTCTTCTTCTTCTTCGCGCGACTAGGGTTACTCCTGTTTGTCTGTCTCTTATTCTGTTTCAGTCGTTGTTGACTGTACATTATTTTTCCACCTTTTTGGCGGCCTTTGAACGGGTCTTCTGCTATAAAGTTTGTCGTTTTTAAAGATATTTGCTAATCTATCTGGTCCCATTCGGTTTACATGTTCGTTCCAGTTTTTTTTTTCTTGTTTTTATCCACGTGTTAATATTTTTAATTTTGCATTGTTTGTGTATACTTTCTTGTATCGGTCCTTGTCTCCGCTACATATTATAGGATTGGTCTTACTGTTGTCTTGTATACTTTTATTTTGCTTTCCGTGGTCAGATATTTATTTCTCCATCTGGTTTCTCGGAGGCAACCACTTATCTTGCCACTTTTGATGCTTGCTTTGTGGTCTCTGTTCTTATATCCCTGTCACTAGTGATATCTACTCCTAGGTAATTGAATTTCATTTATCCGTCTAGTTTGCATCTACGCGGCTCTTTACTGATCACCATACATTTAAAATTTTCTACTGATATTCTCATATTATGTTTATTGGCTGTGATAATAAAGGTGTGGAGCTGCCTTTGTAGGTCATCTTCGTTATCAGCAATTAATACTGCATCATCGGCATAGCATAGTATCGTGATTTTATGAGCTCCCATGTGGTATTCGTGTAGTTTTTTCCCTTCTTCCTTTTAGTTCTATGCATTATGTTTCTCCTGGTGGCATTATAACTGTAGTCTTGTTGTTCTTGTCAATTTCAATAATTGTCCTTATGATCTGATGGTCTATTTGTTCAGCTTGTAATAAATTTAAGATGTCATTTCGCTTCACCCGATCAAAACAACTTTTTCAATCAACAAAGCACATGTATGCTGGTTTTTCATATTCAATAGACTTCTCTATTATTTGTCTGATAATAAAAATTGCGTTTATTGTGCTGCGGTTCTCCCAGAAGCCTTGTTGTTCATCTGCCATGTTTGCTTTCTCCTCGATTTTATCTTTTATAACTGCCGTTAACAATTGTAATGTATTATTCATCAGAATCATGCCTCTAATGATAGTGACGATTCGGATAATTACATAGACTAACTGCTTTCCGTTATTTTATTTTTTCAGTTCGGTAGACCATTAGCATAAGTATTAAAAAAAGAAAAACGCTTTTTATTTTCACTAAACTTTTCTTATAGTTAAGTTTATCAGTATGTTACCTTTCAATACAAATTATTATTAGCACTTATATGGGAGTCGTTATTTTATTACAACAAGTTTTAAAACAAAGTCAATTTTCTCAGTTTTTATATTTAGTGACATACACTGATTGGCTTCTGAGTCCTCTATTCCGTTACATGCTATTCTTTTTTATTAGCGATATGTTTAGTTAATTATTACGTTCTATTCAAATATTTTATTTTGTTAAATTTATTATAAATATTATTAAGTTTAAAATTTTAAATGGCTAAATGGGTGCACGATCTAGGCCAAGAAAAAATATTTCATATTAATTAAATCATTTAAATCTTATTGCGCCAGCCTCTATACATTCGAATCTTCAACGAAACCTAAAATATTCAAAAATATATTTTAGTCTCCAGAGTAATCCCGATAATGCTTTGCCTTACTAATCTTTATATTCTATCGACATGCATCTCGTTTATTAACTTCCTATACAAAAATACACAATTCTCGAGACGACAAGGAATTTCTTAAAGCCGGTCCGCCGTTTGAAGCAACAGATAGAAAATAAAAGTAAGAAAGGGCAGAAAAAGCGAAAGAATAAATAAAGTGTTGGATGTCGCAGAACCATTTGATTACCTGCATGTATTGGAGAAGCTGACATAGTAGAATGCATTTATATGATTAAGTATCGATTTTCCAAAGTAAACATGAGCAACTTGGAGTAAAGTGGTTGTAGGGTAGACGACGAACGAAGACGTGAAAATTTTGAGAACATGGGCGAACCGCCGCGGTTTTAATAGGATAACTAAGGAAAGCAGTTAGGAGGACTTCTTAGTTAATTGCAATTTCTTAAAAGTTTCGTTATGCATTTCTTAATTTATTTGCGTTAAAATTTACTTTTAACAGAGGTTAAAAGTAAAGAACTCCAAAGTATTTAAAACCCATTCGTAAACGAGTAAAGCTAAAGGACACATTATTAACATGCGTCGTGTTAACACGCATTAACACGTGTCATAGAAATATCTATTACGTTAATTTAAATAAATCCATACACATTATTGATTATGGTAATCGGAGACCAAAATCCGATAGGGGAGGAGAACAATCAGAACGCAAAGCCTCCTCGGTCGTCAACATGCGAAACCCTTGCACAAAATACTACAAAAAAATACTTAACCCTCTCAGATAAAAATAGCTACCTGAAATGTAAGAAGCATCTATCAGCCTAAAAAACTACACAATGTTATTAAAGAGAAAGAGGGGCTAAATATAGATATACTTGGAGTTAGCGATGTACAACGGTCAGGAAATGGAGAGATATCAATAAATAACCACAATATTTATTACACTGGAGGAAACAAAACTGATCATCGATATGGAGTAGCTTTCATCATAAGCAACACTATTAGAAAATCAGTGCTAAGTGTGATTCAAATCTCAGAAAAAATAATAATGCTTAAAATTCAAGCACAGAACTATAATAATAATATGATCCAAGTCTATGCTCCCACAGCTAATAAGACTGAAGATGAGATCAAAAGTTTTATTCAGAATTGCACAATACAATCAAGTTAACAAAATCTAGAGATATTACTTACATTTTAGGAGACTTTAATATAAAAATTGGAGTAGGTACAGTTGAAGATATAGTTGGACAGTCCGAACTAGGAACTAGAAACGAGAGAGGAGAAAGGATCATAGAATTCTGCCAAGAAAAAGATATGGTAATTGCCAATACTTGGTTTAAGTTTTTAGAAGACTATATACATGGACGTCTCCTTCACATACAGAAAACCACATTGTCAGAAACCAGATAGACTTTACAAATAGCAGATATAAAAAATCTATAACCTCAGTAAAAACTTATCCTGGAGCAGATATTCACTCAGACCACAATCCGTTAGTGGCTTACGTGAAAATAAAATTAAAAAGAATTGAACTCAGAAAACAACATTCAAAAATTAACGTAAGAATGCTACAAAACGAAGAAATAAAAAACAAATTAAAAAATAATGTGAATGTTAATATGCAAAAAACAATAACTGACAACAAACAAATTATGGATGTAAATAAAAAGTGGTATAAGATAAAAAAACATTACTGAAACAAGCTCAAGAAAGTTTGATACAACATAGGTCAGAGGCTAAAAAACACTGGATGATAGAAGAAATACTATTACTGATGGAAGAAAGAAGAAAATATAAAGGAAAAGATATTCAAAAGTATAAAGAAATACAACGAATAATTAAGGAAAAAATCAAAACAGCTAAGGAAATCTATTTGATGAAACAATGTAAAGAGATAGAAGAACTAGAAACAAAATATAATATGAGAAATATACACAAAAAAATTAGAAAAGTGACTGGAATAGATCGGAATAGACAGCAAGGACACATAAAAGACAAAAAAGGAGTACTACTAATAGATTTACCACTAATAGATTTACCGGAGAAGTTAAGACGATAGGAGGAGTACGTTAGGGAACTTTTCAAAGATGAACGAGGTGAAATGCAGAAAATACAAGAATTAAATCCTTTAGAGAGACAGAAGATCACGATAGATGAAATCAAATATGCTATCAAAAACTCTAAAGAAATAAGGCAGCTGGATTAGATGAAATACCAGTAGAACTGTTAAAACTAGTCAAATAGGATAACTTGGAAGTATTGACAGATTTATTCAACACGGTGTACTATACGTGAATAATACCACAAGAGTGGCTGAAGTCAGCATTTATAACCATCCCTAAAAACGAGCAGCAAAAGAGTGCTCTGATTATCGAACACTGAGTCTCATGGGTCATACTTTAAAAGTTCTGCTAAAAGTAGTACATAAGAGAATATACGAAAGGCTAGAGGAGGATATTACCGAGACGCAGTTCGGGTTCCGAAATGGAATGGGTACTCGAGAAGGACTATTTGCCATCAATATATTGATTCAGCGATGTCGGAATGTAAATGTTGATCTACACTTGTGCTTCGTTTACTACGAAAAAGCCTTCGATAAAGTAAGACATGAAATACTAATATTCTGGAACCTCATACTTGGGTGTGAGATACCCATTGAGACACTTAACTGAATGTAGCATGCGCGAATCGCATTTCAATGTTAATATCGCTTTATGTAAATTCAGTCTGTAGTCTGCCAAGGACATGTTTGTAGTTGCTGTCTCGTTTGAGCGACATTTCCGATCACGAGAATTTATTGAATAAGCGCTAGGGTATGTAGCATCCATGTGTGAGGTTTCCGATAATTTATTAATTTTTCTTATAATTATTTTTTACTGAAATGGCTTTATGCCGCTGGAAAGAAAACTGGGAAAAACGTCGTCCGTTGGCCCAAGCTGAACTGGAAAGGGAAGCTGAACATTTATTTGATAATCAAAACAACAAGGATGATGGTGAAAATACCTTTGGTACTGATTCTGAATCTGAGGAGGACTATGTCGAAGAACAAAACTCCAATACCCACACTGATGAAAGTGAACAAAGTGATAGTGAAACAGATCATGAACTGTGAGAAATGTTGCAAGTTTACTTGGAAAAAACGGGCATCGTTGGTCTACAGAACAGCCCTCAAGGCGTGGTCGTACAACAGCCGCAAATCTTATACGTTTACCGGGCGGAAAAGGAAATGCCATGATACTTCAGTCTCCTGAAGAAGCCTGGAACATACTATTTAATGAAGAAATGTTAGATATTATCGTTCTTTTTAAAAATGAAGAAATCATTCGCAAACGTGAAAGTATCACAGCGCAAAGTTACACCAAATTGACAAATAAAATAGAAGTTAAAGCCTTCATTAGGTTATTGTTCATATCTGGTGCATTACGTGTTTCTAACTCTAGTGTTGATGAACTTTGGTCCCTACAATTTGGAAATGGAATATTTCGTGCTACGATGTCGCCGCATTTCTAGCTGAATGCCTAAGGTTTGATGATAAAAATACAAGAGCAACAAGAAAAGCAGCGGATAAATTTGCACCCATACGCGAATTATGGGAAATCTTTATAAGCAACTGTACATCATACTACACCCCTTTTCAGCATTGTACTATCGATGAATAGCTTGTAGGATTCAGGGGGAAATGCCCATTTAAAATCTATATGAGTAGTAAGCCCGACAAATGTGGAATAAAGATAATGATGATGAATGACTCTAAAACATTTTATATAGTTAACGCTATTCCATATATTGGAAAAGTCCAAACACAGGATAAGGAGTCAGTACCAGCTCTTTACGTTCGGAAATTGTCGGAACCAATACATGGAACCAACAGAAATATAACAGTAGATAATTGGTTCACTTCAATACCTCTTGCTGATGAAATGATGAGACAATTCAAACTAACTATCTTGGGTACACTAAGAAAAAATAAACGAGAAATTCCACCGTCTTTTCTTAGTAAAAAAAAGAAGGTACATCATTATTTGCATTCGACGAAAATAAAACTATCATCTCATACACTCCAAATCCCAAAAAAGTTATTCTCTTGCTGTCAACATTACATCATGATAATTCATTAAATGCTGATACAGGAAGACCAAACCTTATACACACCTATAATGAATCAAAAGGAGGTACAGATACGTTCGATCAATTATGCCATTTTTATTGCAGGCGATGGCCACTAAGAATTTTTTTTAACATGCTTGATGCAAGTGTTATAAATGCAATGGTGCTATTTTCTCTCGCAAATACCCATTGGAAAGAAACTGCATCTAATAATAGACAATCTTTTCTGAAGTCTTTGGGAATGGCTTTAATTGAACCACTAATGCGAGGGAGACTTTAAATACCTTCTTTACCGAAATCACTCAGGCAATCAATTTGTGGCATTCTCCAAGTTGAAGACCTTCCAACACAACATCCACAAGTTTAGTGAAGCAAACTAGGTGTTATCTCTGCAAAGGAAAAGATAGAAAAACAAAGCATGCATACTCGGCTTGCCATAAAGCATACTGCATGGAGCATAGAGCTAAACTGTGTTGTGAATGCAGTCACCAAAATGAGTGAAATTGAAATACCTGGCTAAGAATGACTATTCTATATAAGAGTTCTATAATCACAAGGTGTTAGATTTTAGTTAGAAAGACCATTTTGTTGTTATATTAAGGTAAAATATTTTGAATTAGGTTTCTGGTTTTTTAGAAAATGTTTGTTAAATATTTTTAAACATGTTTAATATTTTTTTTTCTTTTGTACTACTACAATTAAGAGAGAGAAAATAAAATGATTGATTTAATGATTCTTGTGTATTCAATAGTGACTAGACAGTCCCTGGAAATCATAAAATATTTGCTTTTTTATTTATTTCTTCAAAAAAAATCAATGAGTATCTGATACCCATATGTGAGGTGTATTTAAAAAAAATAGGTGTGATATTACAGGGTTAATACTTATGAACAAGCGCATTGACAGTAAAATCATAAATATAGTGCAAACATTATATTGGAACCAAAGTGCCATACAACACTCAGAGACAATAAGAGGCAGACAAACAAGAGTAATCCTAGTCGCACGACGAAGAAGAAGAAAAAGAAGAAGAAGAAGATATGTAGACGACATTGTGATCATAGCAACGAGTATAGAAGACCTACGACATCTTATCGAAAGCTTGAGTATGAATAGTGCTGATATGGGAATTAATATAAACGCTGAAAAAACGAAGTACATGCTAATTACAAAAAGTCCACAAAATATAGATCACCTATTGACAATTAATGGTAACGTGATAGAACAAGTAGAAAAATTTAAGTACTTGGGAACTTTGATCAACGAAACCAATGATCAGACTGTAGAAATAAACAGGCCAACAGAGATTGCCAGATCAGCATTTATACGAATGAAGCCAGTCATAACGTACAAAAATTTAAATTTGTAGATCAGACTACGTACACAATACAAGACACAAAAACAAAAATCTATAAAGCAGCAATTAGACCTATATTAACATACAAGGCGTAAACAAGACCTGACACATCTAAAACGAGGCGACTGCTAGAAACAACAGATATAAAAATACTCCGAAGAATATCAGGGAGAAGTCTGTTGGATAGGGAGAGAAAGAAAAACATAAGAAGAGCATGCAATATAGAAGACATAAATGGATGGGTGACAAAACGAAAACAGGAGTGGAACGAACATATCACTAGAATGGCAGAGAATGAAATAATATGAATAGCACGAGATAAGTCACCAAATGGACGAAGAAGTATGGGCAGACCAAGAAAAAGATAGTGCGACAATTTAAACAATTTAGGAGGGTAATATTGAAGAAGAAACAGGCTTTAAAGCCTACATACTATTCTTTGTTTCACGTTACGAAAATAACATTACGCTTATGGAGATCAGTGTTGCCAAAACTCTCAGACACTCTCTTTTACACGGATGTCCAAGATATTCCATTTGCTTAATTTTTGAATTTTCATTTTCAATTAATATTTAACTGTAAAGTCAGAATAACTACTAAATAAAAGCCTTATTATCATTATGTAGTCAGAGACGACATAAAATAGCTGACATACGCACATCGTATTATTTTAAGTTGCAATTAGTAATTAGATATACGCATTCCAAGCGGTCAATATTTTCTACTGATTTATATGATTCATGGCATATCATATTCTCACCGAAAAACAAATAAACTGTCGTTACTATAATTAAAATAAGATAAAATAAAATTATCTTTTGTAAATACTATTTATCTAATTAAAATCATTTTCCCTACTTTTCATCTCTTGTTTCGAATGGGCACTTTTGGTCAATTACGTTAAAAACATTAATTTAATTCATGTTTGTGGAAACGAAAATACAAATTATACAACCCTAAATTGTGCTTGTGTGTGTCGTGGCAACGCCGCGTTGCTATCGTCCATAAGAAATACATGGCCCTATCTTCGCAATGTTATTTTCTAAACGTGAAACGTAGTATAGAAGAAAGAAGAAAAAGTATAGAAAATGAAATTTTACAAGAACAAATTTTAAGAAAACAACTCGCTATAGGTGAGGAAGCAGATATACAGGTAATGGCAATAATTAAATCGAGAATACTTGTCCTGAATAGGAAACGTTGGAAAGAACTTAAACAAAACTAATCCTTAACCCAGATATTACTATCGTCCTTTTAAAAGGCAGTGTAAATTATGCGTAATTTAGGTTAGTACAGCTACCAACTGATAGATGGCTCTAGATGGAGTGTTTTCAAGAACCAGCATTCGACAAGTTTTAACGATTTTAGTGCGCGCACATGCTGTAATTGTGAGGTTATCTGTGTAAATTGCCAGGTTTTGGACTACAAAATGGATGCTTATAATTGGAGGTAAGTCTAGAATTAAAAAACTATTATTTTACGGCATTGGCATGTGGATTATTGTATAATAGGGACTTATGTACGTATATTCTTGGCTCGAATCGTTGTCACGTTGTTTCAAAGGCTCGCCGCTTGGGATTTCATTTTGTTCTTTTAAAAGGACGGTAGTAATTAGCACTACCAACGTGCGTATTGTTTCAGGAGGCCTCTTAAATTGCATGAGCTATTAGAAGAGCTTGATTCTGATGAAATCCCAGTCCCTCCAGATGGTTTGATCATATTTCTCCCAGAAAATGCCAATGATGATGTCACCGATTGCGACTCCGGCGATGAAGAACTAACTACAATAAATAATTTACCGGGTAGTCAGATGAGAAACGATGTAGACCTTGTTTTTGACAACGCGACTGAATTACCACAAGATTATGTGAACTCTAGCCTACCAGAAGAAGATTCGGATGATGACAATATACCATTGGCTTTGTTTCTTTCCAAGGAAAAGCTGCCCCATCAATTAGAGAAGAGAATATCTGCACACTGGATTCAAGGAGACTTGTATCAACACCCTGATTGTACTTACTGGAAAACTCAATTTGGACCGAAAATGACTCAGTCGCCGATGGAAATTTTCAATTTGTCGTTCAAAAGAAATCTTTTGAACGACATTACTCAAAATGAGATGTTTTATAGGCGATCTTGTATTGAGTGGTTATGTGGTTGTGCCGAAAAGGTACATGTACTGGGAAAATCGTGAGGATTCGCACAACGCAATGGTGGTAGCTGCTATATCTAGGGATAGATTTTCCAACATAATGAAAGTTTTGTATGTTTGCAATAACTTGTCATTAGATAAATTTGATAGATTTGCCAAGATGCGACCTCTGTCCGACGTAATAAACAAAAAATTTATACAATTTTCCCCTTTAGAACAACATCACAGCATATATGAGGCAATGGTTCTGTATTTTGGTCGCCATCCCACAAAACAATTCATCAGGGGAAAACCAATCCGTTGGGGGTACAAAATGTGGGTAGGAGCCCTTCGTCTGGGATACATAGTTTGGTTTTCTCCTTACCAAGGTAATTTCACTACAATACCTGAACAATATAAAGTCTTTGGATTGGGTACATCAGTAGTTCTATCCTATGCAGACAGATTGAATGAAGTATGGCCTCAAAGGCGATTCCATCTTATTTTTGATAATTATTTTACTTCTATTCATTTACTGCATGAACTAAAACACAGAGGCATATTTGGTACAGGCACTGTAATGGAAAATCGCACCATGAAATGCCCTTTACCCTGTTCATCTATTATGAAAAAAACTGAACGTGGTAAATACGAGTATCGTCTTGATAAAAATACAGGAATAGTGGTTTGCCGCTGGCATGATCATAATATCGTTTCTATTGTTTCCAATTTTGTACCAGTAATACCTTGCTTCTCTGTAAAGAGATTTTCACAAGCAGAGAAAAAACATATTCAAGTTCCTCAACCAAATATTGTTAGAATATACAATAACTTCATGGGTGGCGTTGATCGAAGTGACCAGAACATCAGTTTATATCGAGTGTTCATAAGAGGAAAGAAATGGTATTTTCCCCTTTTTGCTCATTGCGTTGATATGGCTATTTAAAATGCGTGGCAGATTCACAAAACTCAACGTTGGTAGTGCTAATTACTACCGTCCTTTTAAAAGAACATGTCAAAACTTGACAGGTATCTTCATAAAAAAATATATGATTGTGTTTTTTGGTTCCGTATGCTATAATTTCCATGAAAATTCGAAATTAATTCAAAATGTTAACAATAAAAGTTTCAGTAATATCTGGGTTAAGAGCTGAAAAGAAGAAGAAGTAACTTGATCCAATATTACGTTATGTTAAATAAATTAAATCGTTTTATTTGGACATAAAAATTGTGAAGCTAAAATGCTAATTATACACCTTGCACAATTAGAGCATATTTAAATAGTTCAAGAGTAAGACATTTTAGAAGTTTAGAAGGACGTAATTTGTATGTTTTAAAAATTTCCTTAGTACTCTACAGTAAATTTTAATCTTATTATTTTTTTAGTTAGAATTTCTATTCAAGTTTAAGCTTATTATGTAATATAATTAATTGACTTATTGCAATATCCCACTTAATTCCCCGGTAACTGTACCTACTAATCCTACTATCAATAGCTTGCAAACAATACTTGAAATATTAGCTGCAAATTTGTAATTATTTCTTATACATCATTATATTCTGCAACAAATCAGATTCCAAAAAGAACATACAAACAATCGTTTCAATAAGTTAACCGCGAAAACAAGCGCTCGTCATCACCATGGATATAAACAAGTGCAACAGCATCGTAGTTGGCCGTGCGATAGAGAACAGTTGAATGTTGGGGGCTCCGCCTCGCACTGCCAACAGGTCAATATCTAACTAGGTCAATCCTCGTACCCAACGAAAAATCTGTCTGGAGGTAGGCAACCCCGCCCGCCAAAAGGTCATTGGGTAATATGCACCCAATCGTGCAAATTATCATAATCCTCTGATTTTCTAGTGAAAGTCCGTGAAACTAGAAATCTGAGGAACTAAATCGGTAAAAGCGTACATCATGTTAAGCCTTGACCTAGGTTAATATTTATATCCTGTAGCTGTATCTACTAAATACAAGCTGTAAAGAATTAATATTAATAAGAATAAAACTTATTAGACAATATCGTGTGGCGATTTTTGTCTTTCAATATTTAACAGTTGTGTATACAGCGAGCAAAGGATATATTTTTGAATCAATTATATTATGACGAAATAATAAAAATGTCTGTAGTTTTCCTAAATACACATTAAAAGTTTAATTAGTTTCTACTTTAAAAGCAATAATTTGCATATGCAATTCCACGTTACCATGCTTTGAATGTATCTTTGAATTTCAGTTTTAAATTCTAGATTTAATTATATTACCTAACTCTAAAATAACATCTCGCTACATTACATAACGAGTTGTTTGTAACGTAATATTGTCACTTCCCGAACTTCCTGCATCATCCCTATTATATTTCAAGTCTCATTCTTTGAATTCTCTAGTTTACCTTTTTGTACGGTATAGAAGAGTATAAAGGGGTGTATACTAGTTCGCTCCCGCGGTCAGATTTTATTACCTTACAGAAAAGGGGCATAGGTAAATTTGTTCCGGCCATATATTTCTTAGAAAAAATATTTGAATAATGTCTTCTCAAAGAGAATGTCTTTGTATTTACCTATTAATACAAGACTACCATCATTATTTAAAAAAGAATGAGTCTTTTTTTAAACAATGCTACTATACAACACTACTTCTTAGTTAAAAAATATTAAAATTATAACGATAATATCACTAAAGTATTTTGATGTTAAAGCTCATTAGTTCAGTTAAATTGTATTTTTGCTAGGAAAGTTTTGGGGTAGTTCTGATTTGTTTCATTCCATATGTTTTTTGGGGTGCTTAATCCGAATCTGGGGTTTGCGGACAAAATTTCGTGACGCAACCTTAAAAATAACAGAATAAACCGTTTTTTTTTCTTCTTTTTTATGGTTTTTGCTTAAAACTCGAAAACTATTAACTGTTGGTAAATGATCTGTTTACAGAAATTAAAGTACTTGAAATTTTCTACAAATACCAGTATTTAGTTTTTTTTTCAGACGAATCGTTCGGTTTCTAGTGCGAGTTAAAAATTGTAAATTTTTAGCGTTTTATGCAAAACCCACTTTTTACATTTCAATATTTAATTTTTATGGATGCTGTCATTTGATAAATGTGACCTAGTTTTCCACACAAGTAATTAAAAGGAAAAAAGGGAAAAATTATGCAAATTCAGTAGGTAGGTAGAACTCGTAACAAAATACCACTTAAAATCTCGTTACTTATGATCATATATTATTATAATTATAAATTATAATATGCAAAATTTATATGAGCCGTTGTCTTTTGGAAGGCCCTGGCTGAGGTTCTTCGATATCGATGAGTCCTGGTTCTGCTTGTTCTGGAAAATAAAAGTTTAAAGTTAAGTCATTTATAAAGAAAAGATGAAGATTGCAAAATAGATTGTGAGATTAAACATACCTTTCGCATCGTAGTGAGGTTCTTCGATGGCATCGGGTCCTGGCTCAGGGTCTGATTGCTCCATCGTCCGCGTCGGGAGTTGTTCTCCTGGAAAATAAAAAGAGGACAGACACATATCATATATCAAGAAGAGATGAATGACTACAAAATAACTTTTTAGATCCAACATACCTCTCCCTCTTTCTTCAGTTTCTTCTACGTCTAGGTCAGAGCTGTCTTCTGGGAGATCAACATTGTTACACAGTCCTTCGCATGATGCGCATATTGGGGAACAATGGAGTCCCGCCTTCCTGCATCCACAATTGCGTTGACAGCCCTTTTTACATTTACATGAAATGTACCGGAGTATTGAGTTTGGTGCAGGGTCCAAAGTAGTTGGTACTGGCACAAGACCACTACTAGTTTTTTGCCATCCCACCCACTTGTGTCTTTTTGTTGCTCGTTAGGTGTGGCTTGACCGGATAACCACTGCTTCACCTGATAGTAAACTCTTAGTGAATGTTCTCGTGCAGTAGCTTCAGTTGGGGGCAATGAGAAAATGTTGGCTTATTTTTGAATGATGAATATACGTATTGTTTATATCTTAAATCGTTTAGTTTTGTCTCTTTTTTCCATATAGAGCCGTGAGAAACATGTTTCCTGCTGTGACAATATCATTTTGACTTGAATTAGGGTATTTGAAAGATTCAATTACCGATTGAAAATCTTTGTTCTTTTGTAGGACTTTAAGAAATTTCAGTTTTCCTTTATTAAACAATGCAGAAGTAGTATCACAACCACTCATCGCATGCAGGAATAAAATATGATCCAATAGGATTTTCTTAGCAGCCAGATAAGGGTTGTAGAGGCTTTGCGAAACCTTTCCTGTTCCGGGCTTAAAAAAAATACATTTTTTATATCAGGACTACAAAGGCCAATCAAAATGACCAGTAGGTCGATATCTTCTCCCACCACTATCACATGTTTATTTGACGGGGCTATCTCAAGAGCTGTTGAGATAATTAGGATATCAGCATCTTCCACAGCTTGCTTTGAACGAATTTTTGCATCATGAAGTTTTTTTATTACCATAGATATAAACCGGCTGTTGTTTTTTGGATTTGCAAGAAAACTATCCTGCGACACAGTGGGCACCATCATTTCTGTTAATGATATTGCAGCAGATTGTTTTCTTTGTGCTCTTCTCAATCGTTCTAAACGCTTGGTGCTACCACAAGCCTCGTCAGGGTAGCCATCAAAAACGACAATAGCACTTGATTTGTAGTTTGATTTGACATATGATACATAACTGCTGCATGTGTCTGCATATGTCTGGCCTTGGCGCCATTTTACCCGGTGTAACAAAAAACCTCCGTCGATGACATATTTTATATCGTTAAACTCAGTCTGTTTAGTTGGTGTAAAAGCCTTGTACCAACTGGATTTTGTTCCTTTCCTCATCCCATGCTCATCAAAAAGAGCAAGAGGATAGG
This sequence comes from Diabrotica balteata, assembly GCA_918026665.1. Lineage (NCBI taxonomy): Eukaryota > Metazoa > Arthropoda > Insecta > Coleoptera > Chrysomelidae > Diabrotica > Diabrotica balteata. Next base: position 37,811,757 of record OU898280.1, read on the forward strand.
GGCTAAGTTCGTAACGTAAAAATTCTTGCAGCTCTTTATCTGAATGTTTTGCGATTGTCATTCGTTGAAAATGTGTGATGGGATTGATAACTACAGCCCTGTCTTGTATTTGAATGGAGCTATTCATGATCGCAAGAGGAAGCCCTCTTTCGCTTCTTTTAAATTTTACAGCTTGAAAATCACAATCAACAATGCGCTGTATACCTTTCATGCCCACCTCCTTGGACAAATGGCTGGTCTGGTCTTTTCTGGTCTGTACAATAACTAAAATAGTGACATTTGTACAGAACTTTAAGTACTTTAATTTCTGTAAACAGACCATTTACTAAAAGTTAACAGTTTTCGAGTTTTAAGCAAAAAACCGGAAAAAAGCAAAAAAAAAAAGATTTCTTCTGGTTTTTTAAATGTTGCGTCACGAAATTTTGTCCGCAAACCTCAGATTCAGATTTAGCACCCCAAAACACATATGGAATGAAAAAATCAGAACTTCCCCAAAACTTTCCTACTAGTATCACTTTACAGTACAAATTTACTGAATTACATATTAAATTGTTTAATATTTTGGGTTTTTCCGTATCAGAAGTTGCAATTGATATATTTCTTTGAAAAAACTGGTAGGTAATTAGTAGTCTACCTGAAATTTTATAATAAGAAATAGCGAATTTTATAATACTTTAGTTCCAGTTTGAACGTCGTTATACCTAGTTCATGATAGAGAAATCTCAAGTAAGTGAAATGTTAAGTGAAAAGGGCAAGTCAATGTTAGTTATTGACAATTACAAGTGTTATTTCCATAAAATGCTTGCTAATAATATCAAACGTTAACAATTCGATAAGTTTTATGGAAATATGATCTTAAAAGTTATCCATTATCAGTAAGCTGTAGTTTTCTTTGCTATTGTTCCAGAATTTAATAAAGTGTTCCATCGTATCTAAAAATAGTGTGCTGCTCATCCATCCAGACTGTGTCGCCAATTCTAACGTACCGGTGGAAGCCCACTTGTCATGTGATGCTTGAAATTTACACGAGGAAAAATCATGATTAAATGGAGAATCATGGTAAAAAATTGCCGGAAGCATTATTGATACAACAGGCAGTTACTAATATTTTCTTTTCACTATCAGAGACATTGCTGACCTGTTTTTGTTCTTTCGCTGCAAGCACCTTTTGAGATTTATTCACGGTCAAGGAACTAGTTTCGCCAAGATTATTTATCTTAGTCCCATCAGCAAATGCAGGCTTAGCTAATATAACTTCTCGTAACAAATCATAAAATTTGTTCACATTATCTTGGTTAAATGACGTAGCTCTAGAAGGACTACAAACTTTAAATGTTCTAAGGCCTAACCGGGATTAACCTGTCGATCATTTCATTTTTCAGGTGTTTTGCCAAACTCCTTATACTTTGATTTTCTCTCGATGTGAGGTCTAAATCATTTCTCTATGTGCATCTGCTCTTCACTGTGCATGCTAATGTTTGTTTTTCTAACTGGGTTGCATGGCATTTTGAATCTTGAAACAATAAATAAACGTGATCCATGAAAATAAATAAATAAATGAAAGTAAATATATACATTTCTAGTATAACATTTGTGCAGTAAACTATTATGGGTTACAGTGAACCAGTTGCAGTGAAGTGTTACCCATTCGTCAATGGTTCGTTGTTACCCACCGTCACCTATCCAACTAAAATATTTATTTAAATAAAAAGAGACTACATTGATTTAAAAGACAACATAAACAGTATGTACAGAGGCCTAGAAAGTAGCTTGGAATTATAATTAATTTGAATCTACTGCCAGGCTGGAGCTAATAAATAGAACAATGTTAAAAAAAGCATTCGACTTACCTTTCAGCAGTTATTTAAATACACATTTACACACTACATTAGCTTGATGGGACCAAGGTGTAGCGTAAAACCAGCAAAGATTTAAAGATCCAAGTTGGATAATAAAGTACATACGCAAAGGGTGGTGCCTGCTAGTTCACTGCGTGCCTTTCGGATCTAAATCCGATTAAACTGGATTGAGCTAGACTTAAACATTTCGTCGGTGCAATAAATGGCATCTTTAAATGACGTTATGGAGGTATCTGAAAGATTTTTGATATATTTTCTGTTACAAAATAGATAAAGTCGTTTCAATTGAGGATACCTATGTAACCATAAGTCAAAAGTCAAAAGAGGCTTTATATGAAGCAATTTTTGATCAAAATGTAATTTACTTAAGTGACGAAGCAGCAAAAGTTGTAAACAAAGTTTATTTCTTTTTTATATTAAAAAAAATCTTTCAAATTTTCTTAAATACTGTATAAATATGAAAATACACCAACTTATTATCCCGCCCTTATACCAAATACTTGTTCAGCATAATACATTTACTTCTTGCGTCTGCCAAATTACGTACAAGTTACTATCTTGCTTCGCATTCCTGATGCCCTTGCTAAGGATAAAATAATGTGTTGAATTAACTGTACATTTTATTTGGCTACACATGTAATTTAGACGAAATGAAGCACAACAATTGGGAGCGGAATATTTGGTGGAATGGAGGACAATCTAGGCTAAGAGGGGTTAGACCGATATTGGCGGTCAGAGACGAATCTTCCACGTTCAATTTGAAACATGAATTTATTTTACTTTGGCGACAGTGGCGTGTCATACTTAAATTTTGAGAGTATTTTAGCTCTAATTTGAAATAAGTTTATATTGGTCGGCTTTTCATGTATAACATCCCCCATTGCTTTTATCCCATTGATACCTCTTAATATTTTTTAGAAATATTAATAATCAAACAAATGATTTTTTAAATTAATATTTTTGTTACCCTGATTAAAACTAATGTCTGACTATTTTTAGACATGATTTCAGTCCTCAGAACCTTTTACACTCTTTGGTTAAAGCACTGGGGAAATGTGACGAATATCATAAAGGAATAAAACCGTACTGGTGGGATGAAGAAATAGAGAAGGAAATTAAAGATAAACGTCAAAAATACCAAACATTCATAAAAACAAAAACAGAAAACGATAAAACAATTTACAAATAAGCACAAGCCAAAGTACGAAAAAAGATAACTCAAAAAAGAACGAATCATGGGAACAGAACTGCCAAAAAATCAACACTTATATAGGAGGTAGAAGAAGCACAGAAAGTTGGATATTGATTAAAAGTATGAGAAATAATAAGAAAACAGACGTTATATCACCAATAACGACAGAAAAATGGAAAGAATATTTCAAAAAATTACCAACAGGACAAAGACCAGAATTTGCTAACCTGGAAGACAACACGATAGTTATACGTACAAATTCATCACCATTACAAATAAGTAAATAAGAGACGGAATAAATAACCAAATCCCTGAAAAATGGACAATACCCTGGTCCTAGTGACGTCCCTGCAGAATTAGTGAAAGCCGGTACAGACAAACTCCAGGAACAGTTAAGAAAACTCTTTCAAGACTGCTTAAATGGAGCCGAATTACCAAAAGAATGGAAATTATCTATCATGTCAACTATCCGTAAAAAGGGCAGCAAGGATCAGTGTGAAAATTACAGAGGAATTGCGGTAAGTAGCACAATAAGTAGGATGTATGGGAAACTTATTAAGAACAAAATAGATAATGACTATAGAGATTACGAAGCAGATGAGCAAGCTGGTTTTAGAGCTGGGCGATCCACAGTAGACCACCTGTACTCTATTACGCAAGTAATTAAGAAAAAAACAGCCGTCAATAAAGAAGTTCACCTGGTGTACGTGGACTTACAAAAAGCATACGACAGTGTACCCCTAAGTAAACTATGGTTAACCCTACAGCAAACCAACATGAAGCATGGTCTTATCAAAGCAGTCCAAAGTCTGTATAATGGAACGACTGCAAAAATTTAAACTGGATCAAGGATATCTGAAGGATTTAAGGTCACGAAATGACTAAAGCAGGTTTGCTGTATTTCGCCTACCCTTTTCAAAATTTATCTGGAACAAGCACTCAAGCTGTGGAAAAGAAGATGTAATGGCATGGGAATCCCTCTCAATGACGAGACTACACTGTACAGCTTATGTTTCGCTTATGACCAAATACTGATTGCTCAGGATCATGACGACTTGAGTTACATGACTTGGAAGCTAATAGAAGAATATAACAAATGGAGTCTCGAAGTCAACATTAAGAAAACTGAAACCATGTGTATTGGAGGGACAAAACAGTCCATTATATTAGACGATGGGGTAGAAATTAGAAACTATGATAAATACAAGTACCTGGATATGAAGATAACTCAAGATGGAACACTCGATGCTGCTATAAATGACAGAAACATACAGGGTAGAAAAGCCATATCCATGATGAACGGCATTCTGTGGGACAAAACAATATCTAAAGCGAACAAACAACTCATATATAACACCATACTTAAAAGTGTAATCACATCTAGCAGTGAAGTTTGGCCAATGAAACAAAGAACAGAGAAACGGTTACTAGCAACAGAAATGGACTTCTGGTAAAGAGCAGCAGGAAAATCAAGAAGAGATCGGATACCAAATGAGAGAATACGAGAAATGATGGGAGTCAAACATACAATAGTTGATGACATAAAAACAAAACAGTTAATATGGTACGACCATGTACAGAGAATGCTAGATGACAGAATTCCAAAACAGATTTTGACGTGGACACCACAAGGAAGAAGAAAAAAAGGAAGGCCAAGAAAAAGCTGGAACGAGGAAGTTGAAAAAGAACTAGAGGAAAGAGAAATCCTTCCAGGCATATGATTGAATAGAGAAGAATGGCGGTTAGGAGTCGGAAGGCATCGGAGAATGCTCTAAACCAATAGTAGTAGTAGTAGCGTTAGTTAAGTTCATTATATTTCTCCACATTTGTTTTGACGTACAGTTTCGATTTTGACATCTTCGTTGATATTCTCATTTTTCTACAATATGGTTTTTACTGTACTATCTAATTTCTTCGAAGATATTGCTTCTTGATGTACTTGGAAGATTAGATGGACGACTTTTGCTTATTTTTACGCCATGTTTACTTTTTAGGCACGGATAAGGTAATTGTCGCCTAAATTCTCCTTTGATTAACATATTTTCTTCCTTTAGAAGATTAACGTTTTTTCCAAGAACCAGTTATGGTGATCAACACGATCTATATATTTGTTATAATTTAAAATTGCGGGATGGCTGGCGAACTTGTACTTTTTTTTCTTTTTACTCCAACGTTGAAGAAGGTTGGTTAGAAAAACCGTATCATAAGAATTGGTTCTAACAGAAACACAGTAATTGTCGTTCCATTTGCATATTAGCATTTTGTTGTTGTTGACAAAGAAGCAGTTCGATACTATAGATCATCATAAAATGCTTCGAGCATTGGCTGTCTGCTGCATTGACTATCGATATATTGCCTTGATTAAAAGTATTTACGGAACTGGTACAGCTTGTCCGCCTTCATGAAGATACCAAGAAGTTTTGAATATAACGTGGAATTAGACAGAGTGATACTATCTCCCCTAAATTGTTTACAGCTCTTCTTGAATATATATTCAAGCAAATGGAACGAGAGGATAATATGGGAATTCATATAATAGGTGAAGATCTGAACCACCTAAGATTTGCCGATGACATCGTTTTAATATCTTATAGAGTTAATAAAGCTACAAAAATGCTGCACACGCTCTATAAAGTGTCAAAAACAATTGGTCTTAAAATTAACACCTCAAAAACAAAATTTATGACGACAAAAAATCGAATAAAACGTAAAAAAAAACTGTTAAGTAGTAATATTTATTTTCGTAAAGCGTAATTAACTCGAAGGAAAGGATAGTATTAAGTCAAATAAAAATAAAGCTCCACTTCTGCCTACAGTAGTACAAGGATACAATCTATATTGTGGTATCGTATAATATTTATATATTTCCTTTATTATAATATAGATTATATACTAATTATGATTTTTTGTCCACAGGTCACCTACCAAAAAAAAACACAAAAAACACAAAAAAAAACCGGCCTCCGCCACCAAAAAAATAAAAAAAATACTAACAAAAACCGGCTTCGGCCACCAAAAAAACTAACAAAAACCCCAAAACCCGGGCACGTAGGGCCCAACCACTTGAGCTCCAAGTCGCCGAACTGAGCCGGGACTCAGAGCGGGGACTTGAGGCCCAAGTAAGCAATTTTAGTTTGCGGATAAGTCACATTAAGATAAGAGGAATATAGCGAAGATGCGCTGTCCTGAGTTCTATTACCCCAGGTTCTAACTGGAGTAATAGAACCCCAGTTAGAACCTGGGTTTTTATTACCCAGGACCTCTACATGTAGAGCATTTGGCTGATTGTTGTGCTTCTATAGCGCATCAGAGTGCAATCGGGGGGAAAGGGATGGTCTAGAGCATTGGAGCACGGTGGGGTGACTCCTGTTTTTACTCGAGTTAACACACCTTGCTCCAATGAATTGTTACACCCGATCGTACTACCTGGGTGAACATTTCTCATACGCTGGGTTCAATTAAATTGCTTGCTTGCTTGCCTTCTTCTTCTTTCAGTGCCTTGTTCGATTATCATATTGGCAATAATAACCTCATTCACGGTGGCTCTAAATAAATTAAAGGTGGTTTCTTATACCATTCTCGGAGATTCCAGTATGTTCTTCGTCAGCCTGGGCCTCTCCTTCCGTCGATCTTACCCTGTATTATGAGGTGTAGAAGTAGTGCTTCTACTTCACCACTACGGTAGGCAATCACCAAATATTTACATAGAAATTGTTTTATTACGACCTAAACAAACCGTTATCAAACGAGGACGCTGGGCGCTAATGGGTTAATTGTGATATCGCTTTATTTTTACTACAAGATATAATTGTTACTTTTATAACCCTTATAGTTTCTTCATTGTTCAACATCTCCTTTATTCTTTAAGAGATACAAACGAACTGCTTCTCCCTTCATCTGATATCCAAGTCCATAATTGTCTTGTACAAACCTATTAGCAAACTAACTTATGTCTCTTTCAAAGCTGTTCACACTTTTGCAAGAATATTCTTTGGTCCTACTGCTGTATTTTTTGAACTGTTTGAGAATCTAACTTGTTTATTACCTAGGTGAATATTGCTGCTACTGTCTGCTTTAGCGCTACTGGTTTTGTGCCAAAAAATGTATTGCTGCTTCTGGGTTAATTTCTTTAATTTTTTTTTTAAATTTCGTAACGTGCGTTACCTTTATCTTCGGTGAAACACTCATTGGATCGCATTTTTCAGAAATTCTTAGTTCTCTGTTGGTAAATACAAATTTTTAATACCAATAATTTTAATACCAATAATTTTAATACCAATAATTTTAATACCAATAATTTTAATACCAATGGTTAGTATTAGTAATCTATGTTCAGTGATTTTAACAGAGATGAAGTTGTCAATGATTGATATTACTTAGACCGTCAGTTTTGTGTTGATTATAGCTAAAGCTATAGCTTTAAAACTATAACTCTTACCTGCAGTTGTAAACAGACGAAATTTTATAACGAAACAATAAAAAAAAAACACATTACATAGTTTTAAACATTCAAATATAAATATAAATAAACAAGTACAGTCAACAGTTCGGACTAAACATTAATACCCACAAAACGAAACAAATGATTATCAGCAAGGAGGATGTAAACCGGGCTCATCTATATATTAATGGGATGCAGATAGAGCGAGTAAAGCAGTATTGCTACCTGGGAACTATTATAAACGAACAGTGGAGCAATGTACAGGAACTAAAGTGCCGCATAGGAAAGGCAAGAACGGTCTTTAACAAAATGAGCGCCATCTTTAAAAGTCATAACATATCCTAGATACAAAAATGAGACATTTGAGATGCTATGTTTTCTCTGTGTTGTTGTACGAGGCGGAGGCTTGGACGCTTACAGACACCACTATTAAAAAACTTGAAGTATTTGAGAGGTGGCTTTATATAAGAATGCTGAGAATATCATGGACAGCAAGGATCACGAACAAGGAAGTTCTAGGAAAAATGAAGGATATAGTTCCACACAAATTTATGGATTTCTCCAAAATAATCTAGAAAATATATCGTCATATCTCAAATATCAATTACGTTACTTGTTGAGAGCATTAAGACAATTTACCGAAATTTTGTGTTACTTGTTAACTGAACTAATTATCATTTAGTATATATTGTCTGCAATATTTTTTACACTTTTTTCTAATTTGAAAAAACAGAGAAAGAAATTTTACAGCTCACAAAAATCGCATAAAGGTTTCTTTTCCAGTGAATGTACGTTTGTAGCTATTATATCTTTAGGCTTTAAAGGACTTAAAAATACAATAAGTAAGAAATAATTACTTTAATACAAGTAAAATTACAATACTTATTAATACTTTAAAAGTTTTGAGAATTCGTGTTATTTAGACCACTGTTAAATTGTGGAAATCTGCCTGCAGGAATGTCGAAAGTCCTTTATTATTTACGGCAAAAAAAAGTGTTATGTAGTTCTAACAAAACGCAATTTTTTCGCCTTGTTGAACCGCTACTGAACCAGAGTTTTGGCACCGCACAGAGGACAATGTTTCTGCAAATCTCATTTCTGCAGGGAATTGCTTTTGTGGGGGTGGGTGCAGATTTGTGGTTTGTTGATTAATCTACCGACTGGCTAAGGGCATGCCATCCACCCATCCGGTGGAGGAGAGCAGGAGCTCCACAATCTCGGAGTAACCGGAGTTGGAACGCTTCGGTCGGTCATAGAAACGGATGCCATTTCGCACCGTATGAGGCGACAACAGAATGGAGGTAACCGTTAAGGATAATTATAGTATTCAAATAATGTGGAAAGAGGATTGGACTGTGATTTGTATACAATTTGGAGCTTATATTAGACATAGATACACAGATAACGTGTATAATAAATTATATATATATATATATATATATATATATATATATATATATATATATATATATATATATATATATATAAGAAATACTGGATATTAGTGACTGTCGATATAAACAAACAACACAGTTTATTAGGGTTGCAGTCAGAATATTGGCCGGGATGTTAAAAAAAAACACTCTTTTGACTTTTTGTCGAGCTTTCGGAATGGTTTTATTCCTTTTTCAAGACACTGTAAAAGACAATTATGTAAATATTTAAAAACTATCACAATTCTTCAGTGTAACTTACTAGTCGTTGCGATTATTTTTGTAAGCATTGACACTCAACATTTATACCACACATTAAAATATACTTACAATTATGGACATAATAAAATTTTATGATGTATTTATCATTTATTTTAACACAATTAAGGGGTGTCAAATAAAATAGTCAAGCAAAGCTTAATTCCGCATCGCAATGTCAATTCTGTCAAAAGTGAAGGGAGTAGAAAAAACCATGAAGGTTGGACTATATATTTGCGCTGGTTATGAACTTTTTGTTGAAATAAACTTGAATAAATTAATTAAAACTGTGACAGAATGAAAAACGTGTTTGTCAACTTGAAAGGAACAATTTATTCTGACATTTACAATGTTGCCGTTCAGACAATTTTGCGCTGATTGGCGTGTAATTTGAAGTCCCAACAAAAAAGCAATGACAGCTCTTCCGTTCGTTTACAAGCTTTCAATTTTATTTTATTACCTTTAACTTTCGTTTGCATTGATTCTTAGTAATTTCAATTTAAGTTGGTTACTTAGTTTTTAAAGTATAATTTTAGTTACCCATTGTAGCAAAGAATTTTTGTGTTGTGCTAGTAAAAAAACTAAACATGGTGAATTATTGTATTGTTCCGTTGTGTACAAATCATGGAAAAATTACAAAAAGGATGATGATAGTAAGTTGTCAGGAAGTAAACAGCAATAGTATTTAACATTTGTTTCCGAAAATATCAGTGTAATAAATATTATTAATAAATATAAAATCAGTGTAATTAGTTTATAACTGTTTTATCTTAAACAACAAATAAATATACGTATATCTAAAAAAAATTGTCCATTTCTTATATATCCTTTTATTTTTTAATAATATATGTAAGATTATTTCATCGGAAAATAATAGGATATTTTACTGTAAATTTTAATTAGTAACAAAATAGCCCGCAAGAGGCACTAAAGGGTATGTGGGTAAGTTGTGTATACTTGAATTTCTTGCCAAAAAATGATTAGTAATGGCCCCAGCCGCGAGACTCTAATGAACGAAGTTTATACATTGAGTTGCCTATCTATTTCTATATACTATATTATTTATCTATGCCCAAGGAAGCCATTAACAACTCTTTTACACATGTATAACCATTTATCATTTTACGCAATGTAAAAATAAATAAATATGGATTCATTATTTGTTTCCATTTAATTCGGTGGGAGGGGGGCGATTGTAGTATTCATAACTGGTGAAACCTGTCTAAGAGGGCGATCATGGGAAAAAGGCTGGAAACCACTGGGTTAGTGTACCAGTTTCTGTCAGTTTTGAGATTTACGAAAGTGGTCGCATACGACGCCACCTTGTTATTTACGTTTGGAATTTTACGACGGTAAATTTGGGTTTTGTTGAAATTATTTATTTCTTACAATTGCTGCAGAGTGTTTACTACAAGAATGGAATCAAAGAGGCCTAAAGTAGATGTAGCTGTACCCGGTTTCAGCAATGGCTATAAGAGAAAATGGCCTTTGATGCAATTAGAATAATTGGCTAACGAAGGTTTTAGGGACTCAGATGAGTTTGCAGAAAGCGATGAGAGTGAAACTGAAGACAACATAGATATAGTGGATACGCAGAATGATGAATTTGATGCCTTAATTCCAGAAAATCCTGATGTCTCTCTGGAAATTGCAGTAGAAAGTACAAATAAGTCCCAAACAAAAAGTGTTATATATGCTAAAAATGGGCGTAGGTAGTGTCTAAATAATTTTCAAAGCAAAAATACCCGGGTTTCGAAAAAAAAACTTAGTTCTTCACTCGCCCGGACCGAAAGGACCAGCAAATGATATGGTTCATCCAAAAAAATTAAGTTTATTTTTTTGCAAAGAACTAGTGGATATAATTATAAAGTACACTAATGAGGAAATCGAAAGAAAGCAAATTATATATAAGAGCGAGCAATGGTATTTTGGAGTAACGGATAGTGTCGAAATACGAGCGTTGTTTTGGCTGTTATATTTGAGCGGTGTTTTAAAAAATGCCCATGTCACACTAAGTGATTTATGGTCACCAATTATGTGACCTCTTCTTTTTAGGACAACCATGAACAAGAACCGTTTCGAACTTCTGATCAACTGTTTACGGTTTGATATTAAGGAAACGAGGGACGACAAAAAAAATGATAAATTTGCAGGTATCAGGGATATTTGGGATATGTTCGAGAAATCCTGTAGACAAATATATACAACATCGGAATATGTAAGAATTAATGAGAAGCTTTTAGGATTTAGGAGCCGTTGTCCATTCAAGATGTATATCTCAAATAAGCTCGACTAATATGGTCTCAAACTCGTTACGATGTGTGATGCGAAAAAAACATTATATGTGCTCTGCTAAAACTTATATTGGAAAGGAGGGAAGAAAAAGTCAATGTTCGATTCCAACACAATACGTGCTTGAGCTTACAACAGATATTCATGTGAAAAATAGAAATTGCACTATGGACAATTGGTTTACCTCGTACGAAGCCGCAAAAAAAAATACAGAAAAAGAATTTAACGCTGGTAGGAACAATCAGAAAAAATAAACTAGATGATGGTTTAAATAATGATTAGTGGAAACAAACGGAAAACATATTGATTTATCTTTGTTTGTTTTTGACGAAAACAGTACGTTAGTTTCTTACGTGCCTAAGAAAAACAAGACTGTTTGATTGTTATCAACTATGCACACGACAGCAGATATTGACGAAAAAACAAAGAAGCCTGAAATAATTTTGTTCTATAATAAAGCAAAAGGCGGCGTTGATACTTTTGATTAACTTTGTTATCTAACGACAATCTCGAGAAAAACTCGCAGGTGGCCACTTCAAATTTTGTATGCTATGATTGATACTGCTGGATTCAATTCCTATGTAATATACAAATGTAACTGCAAAACTGCATTACAGAAACGGTCCGCTTTTCTGAAAGATTTGTCATATTCCCTTGTAGAAGATTATTTGAAGCAAAGAATGACCAATATATGCCTCTTAAAAGAAATTAGGAATAATATTCGTAAATTTCTTAATTGCGTAGAAGAACAAGAAACTGCTCAAAAGATAAATGATTTGTCAGGCCGATGTGATTTCTGTCCTCAAAAAAAGAACAGAAAGGCTCGAAATAAATTTGAACATTGCCATAAAAGTGTATGCACCGAACATCGCCTTAGCATTTGTGTAGATTGTAAATGTTTTTTTTTGTAAAAATTCTACCATCATTTATATTTCACCAGTTTTAATACACTTTTTGATAAAAACGTTTGGTGACGCAATGTTTTCTTTAGATTTATAGTTTAAGTAACAAATACGGCACATTTTTAAATTTTCTAATAATTGTTATAACTTTGGTGTTAATAAATCTTAATTTCAGTATCTAACGTTAATAAATTAATAGCTATTAAACATACTTTTTACCAGGCAAGAGAACAAGCCGGATTTAGAAAGAGCTTCAGTACAAGTGACCACCTTTTAACGATGAAGATTTTAATCGAAAAAACCAACGAATATCATATCCCGCTATACATGGCATTTATTGATTTTGAGAAGGCATTTGATAGTGTGGAACACTGGGCAGTACAGAATTCCCTACAAAACAGCAGAATAGACTACCGATATACCCACTTAATTACAAATATATACAACAAGGCAACAACAACTATTAAGCTAATGAAACAAACGGAGCCTATTAAAATAAACCGAAGAGTAAGACAAGGAGAGACCATCTCGCCCAAGTTATTTAACCAAGCGCTAGAAGATGTTTTTAAACGACTACACTGGGATGACTTGGGAATTAATATAAACGGACAAAATCTGAATTATTTACGATATGCTGATGATATTGTATTAATAACAGAAAAAAGGGAAGAATTACAAAAAATGATGGAAGAACTAGATAGAGAATCGACAAAAATTCGACTCAAGATGAATTATAGTAAAACAAAAACCATGACTAATCAACCAGAAGAACTTATAATTACAGTGGCACAAACAAAAATAGAACAAGTAAAAGAGTATATATATCTAGGCCAAATCACTAAATTAAATAAAGAAAATCAGACCGAAGAAATAAAGAGAAGAATAAGATTGGCCTGGGCATCATTCGGAAAACTGTATTATATTCTAAAGAATTCAAAATACCCCCAATACTTAAAAATGAGAGTCTTCAATCAATGTATACTCCCTGTCCTCACATATGGATCTCAGACATGGACGTTTACAAAGGAAAATATGGAAAAAATAGCAAAGACAGAAAGATCCATGGAAAGACAAATGCTGAACATTAAACTATCAGACAAAAAAAGAAACTAATGGATCCGTAATAAAACAAAAGTGAAAGATGTCTTAACCCAAGTAGCAAAGCTTAAATGGAAGTTCGCCGGACACACCCTAAGGCAGAAAGATGAAAGATGGACTAAAAGAATTATACATTGGAGACCATGGAATCACAAACGTAAAAGGGGAAGGCCACAAATGCGATGGTCAGATGACCTGAAGAAACACGCCGGGTCCAAATGGATGCAAATTGCCCAAGATAGAGAGGCATGGAAGAAGGAGGAGGAGGCCTATATCCAAGGATGGATGTTAAGGGCTGATAGATAGATAGAATAGCAGTGATTAAAATATAAAGAGCAAGTTTATCGGTATTATATGGCGCAACCTTGTTGCTAACTTTTCGCAAATTCCACCTTAGGGTTCTAGGATTAATTACGTAATTTTACTTAAATTTAATTAAATGACCCTCTCTGTTGCTTCTCTTGTTTGCGGTTTCAGATATATATGTTCTCCTGTAATAAGAATTGTAGAAATATAGAATTTTTAAATAATAAGTGTGAACTAATTAAATCGTGAGAATAATAATTTTCGTTACTATAGGGATAAAATGTGTATTACACAATCTCTTTTACTTTAAAAGAAATAAAATTTTATTTTATGAGATCTTTACTCATATTTACTCTCGATGAATTTATAAAAATGATGCTTCCTTCTATTATATTTCTGTATAAACTTTACCTAATGCTTGTATGTATTTTTCAGACAATGCAAGATCTTTTGTACAAAATCCTATTTTTGAATTGTACATGTTTTCTATTTAGGATTTGTTATCCTAGAAGTGCTGACGATATTGTTGCTTAAACATATCAAACATAGAATACAATACGTCTTACATATACTGTATTGTATTATATTTTATATTATTTTCCAAGATATTGAAACTTATTTTAAGCTAGTGGTAAAGAAGTATTGTATTGTAAACTTTAGGATGCGTTCAGCAGTTTATACCCACAATTCAAAACATCACAGATAAGTAAATCAATGTATGCACAACTTTTTATACCACAGTTTAAAATAACAATAATCGATGTTTTTTTTTTAGTTTCTAAGACAACTTTATTAACACTCTATTAATGACTAACTAATAATATTAGAAATAAGTGAAAACGGTGTCTGATTAAGATTAATTTCAAATAGGGAATCTTCTTCTTGTGCCACTCCTATCCGAGATTTTAAATCATCAAGGCTATCCTGATCTTATTTGCAGCTGACCTAAAAAGTTTATTAGTGGTATAGCCAAACCACTCTCTCAAATTTTGTAACCATGACATTCTTCTACGGCCTGGATTACTTTTTCCTTCTATTTTTCCTTGCATCATATTTTGAAGTAATGCGCATTTATGTTCTCTTATCAGGTGATCCAAATATTCGAGTTTTCTTCGTTTGATCGTTGACAACATTTCTGGGTCTTTTTTTATCCTTCGTATTACTTCAAGGTTTGTGACTCTTCCAAGGAACGGTAGCACCACATTTTGAAACTTTCAATATTTTTTATGTTGTTCTATTTGAGAGTCCAGGCCTCAACACCCCATAAAAGCGTGTTAAATACGTAGCCTCTTAGCATTCTTAATCGTAAAGGAAAGCTTATGTTGCAGAAGAATTTCCTCATCTTTATGAAGGTGACCCAGGCAATTTCGATACGTCTTATTTCATTTTTTTGGTCTCCAGTTTCGTTTATTGTAGTCCCCAAGTATTTGTAACTTGATATATAAAAGCGAGGTTCCTACAGCCTATGCCGCTTCTCGCATTTCGACCGCCATCGTTCTCTGTCCATCCATTCGTCTTCTTTGATGGCTCTATCTCTTATTTGGTAGCTTTCAGGTTCATTTTCTTCCCAGGCACCTGATGGTCTTCCCCTTCTTCTTCTTTGTTGTGGCATGTAATTTAAAGCTTTATTTGGCCCTATATCTTCATTCATTCGCTTCACATGACCATACCACACTAGTTTCTCGTTTTAATTCTGTCTTCACTGGAATATACAGAATTTGTCCTACTTCTAATATCTTCATTACTGATATGATCTTTTTTGGATACAAACACACGCTCTTCTTAGAAAATCCATTTTTATTACTTCTATTATTTTTCTACCTTTTTTCGTGATCTGCCAAACTTCTGCCCCATAAGTCATAATAGGCTATTTTGTTTCTTGTCTAATATCTTTAGACCATAGTAGAGACTTCAGAATGTTAACCGTTTTTTCCCTGCTGCTTTCTGTTTTCGATATCTCTTTTGGTAGTGCCTTCCTTAGATATTATAGATCCGAGATATTTATATTAATTGCATGTTTTTGTGTTTGTAATTTCTAACTCTGGATCTTTTTCGTCATCTCCAATTTTAAGATACTCTGTCTTTGACATATTCATATTGAGGCCCCATTTTTCATATTTTGTCTTTAGTTTTCTAAACATGCAGTCCATGTCTTCCTCATCATTCGCTATGAATACCTGATCATCTGCGAAAAATAAAGTTGTTAGACATTTATCATCGCCTATGTATATTCCCATTCCGGATACTAGTTTCCTCCACTGTTCTAGCGATGATTGAATATATATTTTAAATAAGGTCGGAGATAGACAACATCCTTGTTTAAGCCCTTTGTTATTGGAAATGATTCAGATATAAAGTTTCCTTCTTTAACGACACCTCCAACTTCTTAAACGAAATCCATTTTGTTCTTCTTTGTCTTTGTATTCCGATTCTATTCTTTCTTTTATTATTCGACGGTACAACCTCCCCACTGAGTTGGTAACAGTTACTCCCCGATAATTAGAGCATTTGCGTTTATTTCCTTTCTTGAATATTGAGGTGATGTATCCAATATTCTAATCGTAACTTGATACTTTTTTAATTTGAATGCCGTTTATACTAATATTTGCTGGTTGTGTCATGTTTTTACTGAAGACCATATACTTGGTTTTTTTGATATTGATATTTATGCCATAATTGTTACAGTTAATATTTATATTTGTAAGTAATCGCTGTAATTCTTCTACTGTTCTTGCAACTAGTACAAAGTCGTCTGCGTATCGAATATTATTTACAACCTCTCCATTGATTACGATTTCTTCGTTTGCTTGCAAAAGGGTTTCCTGGCAGATACTTTCACTATAAACATTAAATAGCAGCGGTGACAACATGCATCCCTGTCGTACCTCTCTACGTATTTATATTGCTTGTGATTTCTCATTTTCTATTATGATCTAAGCTTTCTGATTCCAATATAGATTCAGAATTTATTCATTTCTTTCAAGAATGTCTCTTAGCTTATCATAACGTACTCTGTCAAACATTTACTTCCTAATTAACGTCTAGGTCTCTTTGTATAAGAACATTCAAACCGAAGAGAGATTCTGGAGTATCTAGTCCTTTTCTGAATCCCATCTGTGTATCACTAATATCTGAATACAACTTTTGATAAACTCGGTTGTGGATGACTTTTAGAAATATCTTTAGTAGATGGCTCATTAAAGATATGGTTCGATGTTCTGAACAATCTTTTGCAGTGTATTTCTTTAGCAGTGTAACGAATGTCGACAACAGTTATTCTTGAGGTGTATTACCAGTTTTGTACATTGTGTTAAATAAGTGCAATATTATACCTATTGAGTCATCATTCAAGAGCTTTAGCAATTCAGTAGGAACCTCATCAGGTCCATTTGCCTTTCCAGTTTTGGAATTTCTTAGTGCCACTTCTACTTCACATTTTAAAATTTTATGTCGTTTCACATTAACCTGAACAATGTTATTTTTGTTGTCCTCAAACAATTCTATATTCACTTCTTCTATTAATTTTCTCTGTTTAAGCAAACTTTTTTGATGTCTTCTTTAGGTTCCTGTAATTTCTTTTACTTTTTTATGTACATTGAATGTGTCATATTTTCTTTCATAGTTTTCAATTTTTACACATTGTTCTTTATTCCATAATTCTTTGGCCTTCTTGATTCTTTGCCTTATGTTCTTATCAACATCTCTGTATTTTTGTGCATTATTCTTTATTTTACGTCTTTCATCCATTAGTTCTAGCATGTCTAGTGTCATCCATACCTTGTATTTCTTTGCAGATCTAGTTAGGTATTTCTTTCCCGTAGTTCTTATCGTAGTGTTTTTCTTCTATGTTTTTCGTTCTGCGGATTTTACTTTCTGCTATACTGAGGCTGGTATTTATTTCTTCTTGCACTGTTTGTCATATGGGGTGATGGTTTTTCTTATTTTCTTTGGTCTAGCTATATTTATAGCTATATTTAAGCCATATTCACTGACATTTTCTACAACTTTACCCTGACCGACCTTGGCGTTCAGATCGCCCATTATTATGTTAATGTGTTGTCTCTTTGTTATTCTCATCACCTCGTTTAAAGTATTATATAATTGTTCTTTTTCCTCTTCGTCTTTGTCTGCTGTCGGGGCGTACACTTGTATGATGTTTATTATGTTCTTCTTATTTTTCAATTGTATTAACATCACGCGCTCTGAGAAAGGAGTAAAGTTTATTACAGCATCTTTCCATTTGTTTGAGATGATGACTCCAACTCCGTATCGATGGTTTGTGGTGTCACTTCTGCCATAATAAAACATTCCATAATTATTTGTGGGGCATTTGCCATTTCCTGGCCATTGTGTATCACTTATGCCTAATATATCTATACCCGAACGATCCATTTCCAACACGGCGTTATCTAATTTTCTCGAAGAGCATAAGCTCCTTACAATAGGGAATAATGAATATTATTATTATTTATTGAAAAGTGATAAACAAATACTACATTAGTCGAGCATAAAAGAAATAAAAATCTCACTTTTTGAATAAACAAAACGTGGTTAGCCAAATTTTTTATATACGATTTCGGTGACGTACGGTCTGAGACACCAATATTTGGTTACTAACACTAAAAAACTTCGTATAAAACCGTCACGAGGCAGCAAAGCGAAAGACTTTATTTGGCACATGAAAACCTAGAGAATACCAGAAAAATATTGAAAGAAACAATATAAAGACGAAAGAATCACATACTTCGTCAACACGAAAAGAATAATATGCCGAAAGTACTTCCAAATAAGGACATGAAACAGAATGACCAAAATAGTTTTACACGGAAAGTCCAATAAAATAAAAACAAGGGGAGGAAGAACAAGGACAATGTATTAAGAAAATGTTTTAAAGTGATATAGTGTAAGTAGCTATTATCAAGGTAAACGAAGACCAAAGAAGATGGATGGATTTCATCAAGTGTTTAGTAAAAAAGTATGTAAATGAAACCATAATATTGTATAAAAAAGTAAAGTTTTTCCACTTTTTTATTTATTATATACCTATTAATAACTAAAAAATAACCAATTTTTGATATTGATTGCGATGTTTATTTTTTATTTTGATATTACTGCAATTTGTACGTTTGTTTCTGAAATATTAGTTCATACATTTTCAAAAATGTTCGCGGTATATTACAATCATATTAAAATGCTGATTCGTAAAGTTGTTTACTCTTTGATGACGAAACGCACTCGTAGCCTGTGGCACTTGGCATATTCAAATAATATGCTGTTGTCAGCTGTGGTAGAATAATTTATAAATTCATGTGGGATCAACTTCAATACGTTCGTAATAAAGTTTCTGATTGTATATATTTCTCTCGATAGACAGAATCGGCACTAGAAAGTTGTTTAACATGGTCAAGGCCGTATTGCAGTTTGTATCGATTTAGTTAGTAAAGCTTTAGTTTTAATAAAATTAGAAAAAAAAATCATTACAAACATATATGTATACACCTCGTTCTAAACGGGAAATTACGGTGGCATACTTTAATTTGCTTTGAATAAGAGTATTATTATATAGAATAAGTGCATTCTTTATATATCCTCCAAGACTGACTACGAATATGGAACAACTGCATTTGTCAAAAAACAACGTTAAAACGTTTGGATACGTTACATAACACCTCCCTAGAGATAGTACTTACAGAACATACAGAATACTCGAGCATTAATAGCATACAAACTAAAATAGGTGAACTACCGCTAAAGCTTCGTAGGCAGGTGTTATTCCTTAATAACGCTTTTAACATAAAGATAAATGAGAGTTTCCATAAATAACATTTTAGACATAAACAGGACTAATGACTCTTTATATTTCAATCTTCTATATTCCCGCAAAATCATCATACAATAAAACTACTTAACTAGCAATTTTCACGCTCATATTGAGAACAAATACCTTCATTTCAACCGTGTATGTAAAATTTTCAAAAATAAATTGCATTACAATCCAAAAAAATACCACCAACACTAATCTTATCATACAACGCATCAAAGATCTAATAAACTCGTTTCTAAAACTGACAATTAAGTCAAAGTGGCAAGAGGTTCTTAGCAAGTTGACTGCCATGATTACTGCATGTGGTACTCAGTTAACTTGCCATTTATGATGATACAGCTCTTATTGACCCATGATGCCATGACGACTTTTAGTTTGTAGAAAACGTTTGTTAATTTGATGTAGCCCTTTTAAGTTTTTTTTTTAAATATACCTACTTACAAAGATTTAATCTTTTTTTTGACTTTTATTTATTATTTTAATTTAGGCTTGTGTAAAATCTTTTGGGGGTCAATTATTTCCTTTTTAAGTACTTTACACCATTTCGAACCTGAGTACCTATGTTGATGCTTATGGCCCCTCGAGTAATGTTTTAATCAGGGGGCCATGAGTGCTACCTCTGGCACTCACAATAAAATACTATATTCTAATATTTATTAACCTGCAGATTTCTATAAACTAAAATTAAGAATATTAAGGGTTGTTAACGATAGATGCAACATAACTATCATCATCACGTAGCGCTACAACCCTGGGTGGGTCTTGGCCATTAGCCTAGGGTCAAATGAAATGTTCATTTTCCGGAGATATGCTTGGATGTTATCTCTCTATCGCATTCTGGGACGTCCAAGTGGTCTTTTGTCTGTGGGAATCTCCTCCCATACCAGTTTTACAAGTCTTTCGTTATGCAGTCTGTGCACGTGATCTGCTCATCTTAGTCGTTGTGATTTAATTTCTAGTACAATATCGGCGTCGTTGTAGAGTGCTTTTAATTCGATATTGGTTCTGATCTTATACTGGTTTGTGGTGATGTCATGGTGAGGTCCGAAATTTTTTTAAGTCTTTTTCGTTCAAAGCGTCTGAGCTTTTCTTCATTTGCTTTGGTCATGGTCCACGTTTCGCATCCGTATGTTATTACAGGTCTGACGATGTATTTACAGATTTTGATCTTTGAACTTCTTGTGAGATTTTTTAATTTTATGAGCTTATCCAGTGCAAATAGACAGCGTTTTGCAGATTGGATTCTGTCTTTTATTTGTTCAGTGACATCGTTTTCAGCTGTGATTACGGCCCCCAAATACTTAAAACGTTGTACTCTTTTGACATTAAAGGTGTTGGCCGTTACTTTTGTCCTATTATGTCTCTTCGTGTCGTTCTTTTTATACACATGTATTTCGTCTTCTCTTCATTAATCTTCAGCCCTACTTTACTTGTTGCTACTTTCATCTTGTTGAAAATGTCTTTCGTGGATAGTATGTAGTCTCCAACGAGATCTATGTCATCTGTATATGCGAGTAACAGCTTGGGACCTTGAACCGATAGCAATTCTGTTTTTATTTCGGCCGACCTCATGGCTTTCTCTAATACAAGGTTAAAAAGTAGTGGAGATAACGCATCACCCTCACCCAGACAGTTTATTATTTACACGTACATTAGATATTCCGCCCTCCATGCAGACTTTGGTCATCCGAATGAGTTTCTTTGGTATTGAGAACTCCGCCATGGCATTCCATACTTGGCTTCTTTCTACGCTATCATATGCCTGTCTAAAGTCTATGAAAATATTGTGTATGGGTCTGTTATACTCCCATCCCTTTTCTAGAAGTTGTCTCAGCGTGAATAGTTGATCTGTTTGCCCTAAACCCGGCTTGATCTTCGCCTAGGTCATTTTCAACATAAGGGATTAGTCTACTAAGAATGATGTTTGAGAGGGTTTTATATGCCGTGTTTAGAAGTGATATTCCTCTATAATTCGCGCATTTTGTTTTGTCCCCTTTTTTGTGGATGGACACTATTATGTTTTTCTTCCATCGATCTGGTATTCTTTCTTCTAACCATATAGGCGTTATTAGCTGGTGTATTTGACAATGTAGTGTAGTAAACATAACTATGAATGTTTATATTTTAAGGTTGTGTTATTTTTTGATTAAAACTTGAATTATTTTTTACTATATTTCAAGGCATTTTGCTTTTGTTTATATGGGTGTTGTTTCTAAATTAATAAATAAATCATTGAATTTATTTACGAAGGTAATTATTGTTTAAATTAATATTTTATCTTTTTAGTTGTTAGTGATATTATCCTGTAAAGGACCAAATATTTTTGTTTTCTCATTACTAAAAAATTCATTAAGAGCGTAGGCGCAAAATTTCGGGCCGATGCTTTTTAAATACATTAATTTTTTTCAAATCCTGAGAAAACTAATAAATATTTTTGAAAAATTTAAACGCATAATGAAAGAATACATTATTACCGAGGGCCGAAATATTCCTAATTATAAAATCTAAATCCTATTAAATCTACAACAAGCTTACCAAAGAAGGTAAAAGCTAAAAAGTTAATATAATCCTCATTAAAAACAGATATATTACAATGACAGCCACTCTCATTGTGACGTCAAGAGTAGGAGATCTGCTGTCAGTGGCCTGCGCAATATCATACCTGTTATTCTTTGTATCATGGTCAGAACGTAAACGAATCTCATCCACACATATTTTCTGTCCAACACGTTCAATTTTAAGTGCTACAAGTTCTAAAGTTATGGGCGTATTAAGTTCCCAGTGGGCTTTAATGGGTTAATACTTTGACATTCTTACCTCACAAATTCACCAACAACAAATAATATCAATTGCAGAGAAGGATTTTTTATAACAGAAAGTCCTTATTTATTTTTTAAACAAATAAAAAAACAAATATTTCCAACTTCTTATGGGACAAATACACAAAAATTAGAAATGTTTGGAAAGATTTTTAAAAGCCCCGCCCATTGTGACGTCAGACTTAGATAGTCCATTCGATAAATATGTTTCTCCTTTCTGTTTACTATTTTTCTCTAAACTAAAAAAATATCGACAGTACGAAAAAAATTGTAGGAAAACGCTTTTGCAACAATTTCACTTCTTACCATTTTTGTCGAAAGGTGGAAAATGGCGAAGATATTAAAACGGTTCTTCTATAAAATCAAGATAGAGGATGACGCAACGGCAGAATCTAGTCACGATTTTAAACTTACATTACTATTGACCCCCTAAAGGTTTATATAATAAAATTTTGGCTTGCCATGCAACGGTAAATACAATCCCGACTGGAAGATCTTGACTAAAGTCGACTGGCTATAAATGTTTGGTGATATCTGTTTTCCACGGTTTTCTTTGTATTTCATTTTAGTTTTTGTTTATAATTATCGCATTTTTATTATTAGTTTAAATTTTCAGAACGTAGCAAATTAATTTATGTTTTTTTTTAAATAGGAATAATATGCTTTTCTCTATTCGGATTGCCGAATATAGGCCTCTCCTTATTCTCGCCATTCATCTCTGTTGTTTGTAAGACGTTTTCACATTGGCCCTGAAGTTTTTTAATATCGTCGCTTCATCGCATTTGCGGTCTTCCTCGTGGTCTTTTGGCTTGATAGGTACACTAATTTCTGATTTCTTTATTCCATCAGCCATCCGTAAGACGTTCTATTATAAATGTCTTCATTGGTCTTTTGACCAAGTCATTGTGGTCTTTGAGTGAGATACACAGCATCTGTCGTTACATAGTTCTCTGAAATTTTTCTGATCTTCTCCATGTTTATTTTAGTGAATGTCCAGGTTTAAGCTCCATATGTAAGCACAGGTAGAATACAGGAATTAAATACTTTGGTTTGCAGTCTTTGAGGTATATTTGAATTTTTAAGTACGCATGAGAGTATTTCGAATGCTGCTCATTCCATTTTTACACGTCTGCTCATTTCTATACACGGTTTTTCTTTGCTTACGTTGACATTTTGACCCAGGTATGTATATTTATTTACGTGTTCTATCTCTGTCCCTTCAATGTTTATCAT
This sequence comes from Diabrotica balteata, assembly GCA_918026665.1. Taxonomy (NCBI): domain Eukaryota; kingdom Metazoa; phylum Arthropoda; class Insecta; order Coleoptera; family Chrysomelidae; genus Diabrotica; species Diabrotica balteata. Next base: position 37,835,414 of record OU898280.1, read on the forward strand.
AGGTTTTTCATCTTTGTTTGACATTAGTTTAGTTTTGCTGAAATTCATTTTCAGTCCTTTTTTTAGAGATTCTGTGTGTAGCTCCCCAATCACCGTATTCAGTGTATTCCACGTGTCGGCTATCAGTACTTCATCATCTGCGTATCTAAGATGTTTCAAGTATGTTTCATCAATAGATTTACATATTTTCTATTGACTTAAAGATATTCCTTGTCTTACTCCTTGGTTGATTTTTACTGGTATTGTTTCGATTCGATTACCCAATGTCACATCATTTTAGCTTGTTCGTAAATATTAGGTATTAGTATTCTATACTAATACATATCCAGGAGCTCCAAGAGAAACACGATCATATAAATATCCACCGAAAGATTCGTGAAGCCACTAGTCAATACAAGAGGAGAAACACACACCTCCTCATAAATAAAGACGGTAATCTGGCGACGACATTGAATGAGAAGTTGGTTACCTGGAAAATATTGATCCAAGAACTTTATGACAGGGCCGTCAATTCTAGAAAGCGAGGCAAAGGCGGCTTTAAAACAGTCTAAGAATGGTAAGGCTACAGGTCCGGACGAAATACCCGTTGAACTTATTAAGGTGATGAGTGAAGTGAGCATGAAGGAGTTAACTGAACTGTTCAACGCCATATACGATTCAGCTAATATCCCAAAGGAATGGCTGTTGTCAACATTTGTAATGCTACCAAAAAAACGATCTGCGAAAACGTGCGAATATTTCCAAACTATCAGTCTTATGAGTCATGCACTTAAAACTTTTCTTAAAATCACACATGCCAGAATTTACAAGAAATGCGAAGAAAATGTCGGTAAAATGCAATTCGGATTCCGCAATTCCATGGGTACACGTGAAGCATTTTTCACCTTACAAGTCCTACTTCAGATATGCCGCGATGTCAGTTGTGATGTTTATATTTGTTTTATTGACTACGCCAAGGCATTTGACCGTTGTCAGCATCAGAAGATGGTCACCGCCCTACAAAGAGTAGGATTGGATGATAAGGACATTCGGATCATCATGAATTTATACTGGAACCAGCGTCCTCAAGTCAAGGTCGAAGACCAGCTGACCGACCAAGTAAAGATCATGCGAGGAGTAAGGCAAGGATGTGTGCTATCGCCGTCTCTTTTCAATATATACTCTGAGGAGATTTTTACTGAAGCCCTCACAAACCTAGAGATGGGAATCCGAGTGAACGGTGAATACTTCAATAATATCCGCTACGCTGATGACACTGTGTTACTAGCAACCAGCCTAAACTATCTGCAGGCATTACTAGACCGAGTGCAAACTGCGAGCGTAACATACGGACTGAACCTTAATATTAAGAAAACTAAATTCATGGTTGTCAGCCGTACAAATTTAGATCCCGGGGCACTAATGGCAGGTAGCGAAGAGATTCAGAGAGTCGACAGATTCACTTACCTCGGAACTACCCTCAACTCACAATGGGACTACGCTCAAGAGATTAGATCCAGAATTGAAATGGCACGGTCTACATTTATTAAGTTGAGATCCTTGCTGTGCTGCAGTGATCTCAGTTTGGGAACCAAGATGCTGATAGTTGGCGCTACGTTTTTCCAGTGTTACTATATGGAGTTGAAGCCTGGACACTGACGCAAGCCACTGAAAAACGAATCGAAGCCTTCGAGATGTGGATATATAGAAGGATACTAAAAATATCTTATGTGGAGCATGTCACCAACGTTGAGGTCCTACAGCGCATGACAAAAGAAAAAGAAGTTCTTAATTTAATTAAACAACGTAAGCTTGAGTACCTCGGCCACGTGATGCGGAACGAAGAAAAATATCGAATTCTTTAACCCGTTATGTAGGGTAAAGTATTTGGCAGAAGTGGACCGGGACGCCGTCATATCTCGTGTTTAAAAAATCTCCGACAATGGTTTGGGATGACCTTAGCGGAGCTGTTTCGCAGAGCAGTCAACAAAACCATGACAGCCTTGATGATCGCCAACATCCGGACCGAATAAGGCACTGAAGAATTAGTATTCTGTACCTGGAGTCGATCCGGTTGTTGACTAATGATTTTTCTATTGCACACAGTTCTACGATCTCAAAAGCTTTTTCATACTCTATAAACATAAGACATAATGGGAGATTGTATTCGTTAGTCTTTTCTATTAGGATTTTTAAAGTGTATAGATGGTCACAGGTGCTGTACCTTTTCTAAATCCGGCTCATTCCACTGGTTGATATCCGTCAAATTTAATTGTTAACCTGTTTGTAATAATGTTTGTAAAGGTTTTGTGAAGTTGTGAAAGAAGTGAAATTGGTCAATAATTTATCAGGTTTGTAGTGTCTCCCTTTTTTGTATTAGTATTGTTTTAGCAGTATTCCATTGTTCGATTATGTTGCCTTGGAATAGACATTTATTAAATATTAGTTTTAGATATGTGATGGCTTCTTCTCCTCCTTTCTTCAGCATTTCTGCTAGAAATCCACCGCTTTTAGGAGCTTTATTCCTTTCTATTTCTTCGTGCGTTATTTCGGGCATCATATAATAAAAAATTTTTAAAAGTGAAACTGGAACAAACCATGAAGTGGAGATATCCAGGAGTGGCTAGTATACCTGTTGAATACAAAGCACGTGGTGTTCGTGTGTATTAAGGTATAAAAACGCTTATTAAAAGCTTAAAATTTTTTATTATAAAGAAGATCTTTTCGGAATTGTATCATTCCATCATCAGTTTAATAAAAAAGGTTGTTAAAAAACATTGTGTGGCCACATTAAAAAACGTTCGGTGGACATCTGGATTTAAAAAATAATATTCTTCGTGTTATTTATTCAGGTAAATGCAATAGACTCTTGACTTGTGTAATATAAAAAATGAAACTGGGGGCATTTTATATGACCCCCTGTAGTTGGTGAAGTTTTATTGACTTACATTACCTATGATCTGTGTTGGAGTCTAGGGCTAACTGAGCCCTAGACTCCAACACAGATCAGAGGTAATGTAAGTCAATAAAACTTCACCAACTACAGGGGGTCATATAAGATGCCCCCAGTTTCATTTTTTATATTACACAAGTCAAGAGTCTATTGCATTTACCTGAATAAATAACACGAAGAATATTATTTTTTAAATCCAGATGTCCACCGAACGTTTTTTATGTGGCCACACAATGTTTTTTAACAACCTTTTTTATTAAACTGATGATGGAATGATACAATTCCGAAAAGATCTTCTTTATAATAAAAAATTTTAAGCTTTTAATAAGCGTTTTTATACCTTAATACACACGAACACCACGTGCTTTATAATAAAAAATATATAAAAGAAGAGAATATATCCAGTTTTGTATCATTTCTAAAATTCTTCTTTTGATATAACAGAAAATATTTGTAATGTGTATAAAATTTGTTCAATGTTTCACTTATATATAAACAACAAAATTTATCAAATGCGGTTACACAGAAATAATTATGAGTTATTCCAGGAAAACTGAAACTGATCAGTCCTTTGATGCAGAGTTGATCCTGTATCTACAAATGTGAATATTCCACATTTTGCATTTCGCAGCCTTTTAATTATTAACTACAATTCTGACGGAAATACGATCCGATCCAATTTGTCATCAGGACATTGCAAATTTTAATGATGTACTGGCACGTGATCCTCTCTTCAATTATCTATTAATAAGAGTAAATTCATTCTAAAATTTTGGTAGAGGTAACACTATAATATTAATTATGTGAACACAACAAACAAGAAAATATATTAAAATCAGTAATTTGAGATTAAAAAAAAATTATAGTTAATGGTTAAACATTTAAACAATATGTGGAAAGAATTTTGGTTTAAGTCGTATTGTTTAATATTCCATGACATACATACATAGCATTTTTCATATAAAAAAGCTTGCACGTCATTCAAGATTTACGTCGTCAGAACCTCACAGTGTTGCCAAAACATCAGAATAGTTAGTAAGTGAGGAATTTTTATAATGTCCAATATTTGTCAAACTATTATTTTAACAGTAAATACACTTAGTTTTAAGACTACTGCAACACATTAAAATACATAAGAAAACATTTGAATAAAAAGTTATATATTCTAAATTTTAAACTTACCTCTTTTAGGACTTTAGTAGTAAAAACGTCCGCAATTATTTCTCGTTTAAAATAATCCATCTTATATGAAAGCTTATCAGCTTTCTACATATTATTTATTTGTTTTGGCATATCACAATCACAATACACAACAATAATTAGTTGTTAAAGCTATTAATCTAAATTTAAAATGTATTTATAAATACAATGTATTAATATGCATTATGCTATGATCAAGTTGTGTAAGAAATCAAAACATAAACAAAATTTATACTCGAAAAAAGCGGCGACACTTAATACACTTTTGCCACTCGCTGAACTGTCTATAATATTTGATATATTTCCCTATCAGTTGCACGCCATTGCAATTGTCTAATATATTTAATTAAAATTAATATTTTGTGGATATTAAAGATCAATATCAGAATTATCTGACGTTGCCGATCACCATTGCGAAGGCTTCTCGATCTTCTGCAATATGGAATAATTGTCCTGCGTTTGGTATCTGAGTCCAATTACGAATGTTTTTAACTAAGAAACTTGTTTCCTTCCTACACTATTACAACCCTCTATTTTGCCTTCAAGGATCAGTTGTAAAATTATATATCGACTTCCCCTTACTGTATGTCCCAGATAAGACATTTTTCGATGTTTAACAGTCTTTAGCAGTTCTCTGTCTTTGCTGACGCTCCTTAGTACTTCTTCATTAGTTTTTCTTGCTGTTCACAGTATCTTCAGCAATTATCTATGAACCCACATTTCCAATGCTTCAATTTTGTTCATGATTGATACTTTTAGCTTCCACACTTCTGCACTATACAAAAGTACAGACCAAACATAGCACTTCACCATTCTTTGCCTTAGTTCTTAGATTTTATACTCGGACGTTGTGATCATCTATGGATGTCCTAGATCATCATAACTCACAACATCCGAGTATAAAATTCACAATGGAAGTAGAAAATAATCGGTCCCCTCCCTTTCTCGATGTGTTAGTCACCTCCAAGCCCAATGGCCGATTGGGTCACTCTGTTTATAGAAAAAAGACTCACACGAATCGTTACCTACATGCTTCATCACACCACCATCCTGCCCAAAAGAATTCTGTGATCAACTCTCTCATCCATCGGGCTATTTCGATTCCTGAACCTGACAACCTTAGAGAAGAACTTGCCCATCTGCAAAAAACCTTTGTCGCCAACGGTTACTCCAAGTCCACAATTCAAAATATTACACACCGACATCTACATCCCCCTTTACATTTAGGACGACAAATTCAGAATCTTCGGGTAATACTCCTGTGGCTTTTCTTCCGTATATTCGAAGTGTCACTGATAGGATTGGCAAAATTCTTCGCAAAGAAGGTATCAGGACTACTTTTCGACCACCCAAGAAAATCTCACAATATCTACCCTCTCCTAAGGACCCATTACCGCCCCTATCTTCCTGTGGTGTCTATTCTATTCCTTGTTCATGTGGACATGTGTATATTGGCGAACCTGGTCGTTCCGTCAAAACTCGGATTCAAGAGCATCAAAGATGCATTCGATCAGGTCTTTTTTCCCATTCTGCAGTTGCAGAACACTGCCAAGAAACCGGTCATTTCATATTGTTCGAAAAAACCCATATTATTTCTAAGAGCCCCTTCTTTTATTCCAGGAAAATCCGCATATCTCTAGAGATCCGAAAAAATCCACATAATATCAATCGAGAGGAAGGATACTACTTGTCTCCCATCTGAAATCTCAGTCTAGAGCCGCCGTCCGGTCCCGCTACCACGACCACATGATTGGCCAGCGCGCGCTTCTTGACGTTCGCGCCACGTAATGTGCCGATACGTCCCGACACGACAGGTCACCGCGACTATAAATAGAGCGGTAGCGGAGTAATCGTCGGATTCACTCCACGCCTCTCGACGCATTAGTGTTCTGAGCTGTTGGACGTGAATCCCTGTCCTGGCATTTGGTTTTCACCTCTGGCTGCGTTGAGTAGTTGAGTTACTGTGACCAAATGCCCATCTTGGTAGTTAGTATTCGCCTCTGGTTGCGTTGAGTAACTGAGTTACCGTTGCTAACTACCCATCTTCCTGTCTTTTGATTTCTTTTTCTTTGTTTTCCTGAAGAAGCTACATACAATTGTAGCGAAACGTCGAGATAACCCACTTTTGGATCACTCACAAATGACACGGTCCAAACCCGGAAGACGAATAAACTATAATTCTGACTCTGGCCGTTGAAGCCTACGATTCCATTTGTATGAGTTTATTTTAATGCCCATTTCCTCTCCTATCTCGTGGATACGATCAAGCAGAATTTGAAGACCTCCAATATTATCTGATAGAATTACTGTATCGTCAGCATTTCTAATCACATTAAGTAGTTTCCCGTTGATATTTATTCCATATGGTTTTCTCTAAGTAAACATTAAATAATGTTGGCGACAAAATGCAACCTTGTCTGACTCCTCGTTGTATGGGGATTTCATCGGTGTAGTTATCTACAATTTTCACGATAACAGTTTGATTCCAGTACAAATTTTCAATGACACGAATATCCTTGTTATCTATTCCGATATTTTTCAGTATTTGTAATAATTAGTTTTTAAAGCTATTACAAGTACATTATGCTGTACTTTATCGACTGCCTTTTCGAAGTCCACGAAACATGCAAATACATCTTTTCTTTGGTCACAGCATTTTTGTGATAGGATGTTTAGCGCAAAAAGTGCCTCCCTGGTTACCATACCATTTCTAAAACCAAATTGGGTATCTTCAAGGTCTTCTTCGCATTTGCGTCCAATTCTGTTGTGAAGTATTCTAAAGAAAATTTTAAGAGTGTGGCTCATTAGGCTAATTAATAGATATTCTGAGCATTTTCTCGCATTGTGTTTTTTAGGTATTGCTATAAAGATGGATTTGAGTCAATCTGCGGGAATCACTCCGGTGTTATATATTGAATTAAAAAGTCTTACTACTACTTGTATGTTATCATTCTCTATTAGTTTTAGCAACTCAGTTGGTGTATCATCTGGACCAAAAGCTTTTCTAATTATAGCCTTATTTATAGCATGTTCTACTTCGCACTTTATAATTTCTGGGCCGTAAGTACAGTTTTGGTAGAATTCGGCAATATTATTCCTGTCATCTTCAAACAACTCTGATATATACTGCAGCCATTCTTTTCTTATTTCTTGCTCATTTAAAATAATTTTGTTATTAGTGTCAACAAATACAGAAGGAACTCGCTTTTTAAATACATTACTTACATTTCTTACAGTTTTTTGTGCACATTAAATAAGTCGTGTTTAGATATTACATCCTCCATTTCGTCGCACCTTTCTCTCATCCATTTTTCTTTGGCTAATTTGATCTTTTTTATTCTTCTCTGCAGGTGTCTGTTACACTCTTTTATTGGTCTGCCACTTCTATTTTTTTCTGTTGCTTTAACTTCTCACACTCTTTTCATTTGTCTGATATTGTCCATGTTATACAACCAAAGCAAGCAAATCTTTTCTCCTTTATTGTGTAAAGTAACGGTTGAATTTTGAGATTGTTTCTTATTTCTTCATTTTTTAGTCTGTCTGTTCTTGTGACCCTACCGTTCTTATGAGGTATTTCATTTCTGCTGCTTTTATCATATTCTAGTGTCGTCTATTTAAGATCTAGTTCTCTGTATGGTAGCGTTGGCCTGTATATTGTTTTATATATTGTCATCTTCGTTTTCTTTGGCATTTTTTTAATGTTGAGAAATACTCTATTTAGACACTCGAATAGTTCATGCAGACAAATGCACCGACGTCATATTTATAATCAAGCAAGTGTAAGAGAAATATTTAAAATGCAATAAACTGGCGTAACTATGTTTTGTGGGCCTTAAGAAGGCATTGGACCCAGTCGAATTGAAGGTCTTTATTCACTAATTGTACGCAAGATACCTTTAGAAATAATCAATCTCTGATTGCTCTATTGTTCAACCTGATTATGGATAAAATAATCAAAAAAGTAAGAAATACAAAAGCAGTCATGTCTACATAAAAAGAAGTGGAAGAAGAAGTTTTTTTACGGCAATTGTTATAAATATTGCTCCAACAGTTACAAGCTAGGTACTCGTGAGCATGAATATTGGGCATGCAAACTTCATTGCTTTTGCTCTTGTGGCATAGTTTGTAGAATAAAAATTTCCTTATAATTATCGAATACTTAATGTATAAAAATTCATTTGATACGCCCCTGGATGGTACATAATAATATCCTGAAATTGTGTTTACCCAGGTGTTTGGGCGAGACATCCAAGAAAATATTAACTGTGTAGATGACATTTGCGTTTTAATTAAATAAATTTCTACAATTTTGAAAGCCCGGCACTCTTAAGGTCCATTATCGAGAAAAAGCGTCACTAAAAATAGTTCCGATTGGCTGGCAGCTAAAAACTGGAGGGTGACATAGTTTAAAAAAAACGACAATTTTTTGGTTTAATTTTATTAGTTAAAAGATAAATTTAATCTCAAAATGCCATTTGGCAGTCTTTGTTTAGTGAGTTAGTTAATCACGGTTTTGTTGGATGCCGTAGTCCAAGCGAAGGAATTTGAAAAACAGCGTTTACAAGGTTTTAAGAAGCCCACATAGTTTCAAGTGAAAATTAAGCAGCCGAGTTTTGAAAAATACATATTGTTATCATCAGACTAATTTGAAATCTAATACGATGTTTGACTTCCCCAATATTTGTCCATTTTTTGTCTCTATGGGTCAGTCCAGATCATTTGCAGTTTGTGTGTTAAAGTGTGTTTGATTTGTATACAATTCCAAGGTAATAAATTTTCTTAATAACTCAAAAGGAAATACACAGTCAGTGAAACAAGGTAGTTTTTGTTAAAGTTTTCTAAGTAAAATAAGCACTTTTCATTAATATACAAAGATTTGTTTCCACAACAAATTAAAAAATTATAATTAAATAAAATTATAGTCATAATAGGATTAGCTAATCATCATATTAGTCCTATTTTAATTAAAGTTATGCTTGATCATCAATCATCAATTATCCTATATTTGTCCACAGCTGAACGTAGGCCTCCCGTAAAATTTTCCACCTGTTTCTATTTTGAGCTTCTTGATCCAGATGCTTGATAATTAATTAATAATTCAGAAAAGGTTGATATTCCATTTCGACATAATGTCAGTCAGTAATATTCTTTTCTGTCAATTGATACATAAACAAAATTTTAAATTCTGTTTTGTTAAAAGATTAAACTCCATGTAAAGTTTGTTGATAAATTTAAATAATTTTATTTGTAATAACTGTTTATGTGAAATAATAATAAATATGTAATATTTCTCTGTAAACCTGGGGTTCATAATTATTTTTTTTAAAAAGATTTTACCCTTAAAATTTTTAAGAAAAGAAAAGCTTTTCTCTCTAACCAACAAGAAGATTTTTTAAAACGGTGCCCATTTTAAATAGTTTATGAATCTTCTCGTATTTGTTGCCCTGGAAATCTCTGTAAGTATTCTTTTAATTAATTTTTTATGTAGTTTTTCCAGTACCGCAAATAAAAAAACCCTTATCGACAACCCAGCTCTCCAATCAAAACACGAGTAGCCATTCGCAAACGTTTCAGTTTATTTGCTCACCCTATCTTCAGCCTAGTAATTGTTTAGTTCCCCCCTTCAATCTCCTACAAGCAATTATATATTCTTACAACTATCTCATAGCAACGTGGTAAGCTGTTTATATTGTTACAACTGGCACCCAATGTGGTAGTCAAACAAAAATTGTAGTTGTAATCTAAATTATAAATATAAATGATAAATATGAAAGTGCAGCCTGTTTTTGTAACCAATTTTAAAGATTTGGATAAACTTGGTTTTGAATAATATTTTGAAGTATTTACAAAAATTTTGCAAGTAATAAGTTTTAACAATAAAACTACCAGGCAAGATGGGAGACGTTCTGATAAAATTGCTGCAATACATAAACAATTTGGATAAAAAACCTAGCAACATTTTACAATCTTGATGAAAATGTTAAAATTGATGAACAAGTAGTGGCCTTTAGGCATGAACATGATATAATTTAGACGATTATAATTTCTAAAAAAGAATGAATTCCTGAACCTTCCATGTTTTAAGTAAAAAAAAAAGTTTTGCCAATTTTATTTGCTTTACTCACGTGTATTAGATCAATTGAAGAAGTTGAATAAGATCACTTACCTGAAACAAAAAAAAATAAATTAAGTTTTAATTTAAAACAATAGCATAAGAAAATTGTACCAAAGATAGCAACTTATTATAAAGAATTAGATGATCGAAAGCAGATACATATTATGTTGATTCTTAGACGTTATATTCCATTTTCAATTTATTTCAAACGCTTAAATAAAAGTATTACACATTTTTTTACGCAAGGTAAGACTATGTGACCAGAAACTTCTTAAATTTATAATACCTATGTAAGATATCAAGAAACTGTGTATCGTAGATTTCAGAAAGGGTCATTTAGCATTAGATCCTTTCACACTGTGATCTGAAAGATCTTTCCGTATACATAAAGAAGATTTATATTTAAGTCCAAAAACCTTGGACTTTCCAAAACGCCCATTGGGTACGTTTTTTTCCTAAATAAGGTTCCAAAAACCACTTCCATTAATAATTAATCATTTAGAAAAATTACCCTACATTTAAAGGGATATGTCACGAAAAAGCGGCACGTTACTTTGTGATCTTTATAGATTTTAAAGGTATTATATCTGAGTAAGCTGCTCCATATTAATAATTCACGTAAAACCTCAGTTCAGTTTTTTAGTACCGGGCAAAAAGTTGTATTTTTCTGCTTACCTTTAACCTAAAAGACTTTCATAGTAGACTGCACTAAGTTTCTTTTAACATTTAGAGACATTTTTAGCGATGCGACTTTTCAATAAAATAAATACTAGCTTTTTTAGTAAGACTAGCAGTAATCTCCTTCCTACAATATATTTTAAAATTCGTCTTTGACATTGCTTACTAGGTCTGCATTTACTTGTCGACAATAATTTTCTTTTTTTGTCGTAAATCATCCAGAGATTCTAGTTGAGTAGCATACATTTTTGTTTTTAAGTACCTTCATAAAAAGAAGTCTAGAGGTGTTTAATCCGGTGGCTTAGGTGGTCAATCCATTATTTGTCCTCTTTTACCTAGCCAACGAGCGGGGAAAATTTCGTTAAAAAATTGTCGCACAGGTAGAGCAAAGTGTGGAGGAGCTTCATCATAGTGAAACACAACCAAATCTTGAAAAATGTTATTATTATTTTCTACTGTTTTTCTAATACGAATAACCATTTGCCTAAATAACTCAGATACGATGCAACATTTAAGTTTCCAGTGATAAAAAGGGTCCGATAATGTGATTCCCTAAGATACCACACCGTAGGTTTAACCTTTGAGGATGCTGTGTATGAAATTTACGCACAATATGTGGTTTACTTTTAGCCCAGTATCGGCAATTATGTCTTTTCACCAATGCTTTTAATGAAAATGGAAAAAATCATTTGGAAACGCAAATACTGCTTTACAATTGTGGTTTTACAAAATTTGAGACGACGATCAAAATCTTTTTCATTTAAATCTTGTATAAAAAATACACCAATATTGGTTTTACCAATTAGAATATGAATAGATGAAACCTAAATTTATGGAAGCTTCGGAAGGCTGAAGAAAATAAAACACTTGTTCTGTTTATTATCGACAGTGACTTGAGTGACATTGATAGATTGCTTCGTTATTTATAAGTCCCTGTCGGTTATGTTTAGTATTGCAAACTGGCCCTGTTGCTCTGAATTTATGCATCATTTCAATCACATATTTGTGAGTTTCATGTCTATTGTAGTGTATTTTATTAAAAATTCTAGCATCAGCATTTGCACAATTATTATTTTTGAAGAATAAACTTACAATTTAATTTCGATTTTTTCTTGCGAAGTAGAAACAAAAAAAATGTCTACCTTATAAACTAATCACTTGTGGTCGAATGTATTATACATTCTGGAAATCAGTACAAAAATTAGAATCTTTTTCTTCTTCTTCTTCTTCGTGCGAATAGGATTACTCCTGTTTGTCTACCTTTTATTCTGTTTCAGCCGTTGTTGACTGTACAACAGCCTTCCAACGGGTCTTCTGCTAAACGGTTTGTATACTGTTTTTGTATATATACTGCTTTGCTCATATTAGGCTTGTTTGCTGTGATATTAAAGGTGTGGAGCTGCCTTTGTAGGTCATCTTCATTATCAACAATTAGCACTGCATCATCGGCATAGAATAGTATCGTGATTTTATGCGCTCCCATGTAGTATCCGTGTCATTTTCTTACTTCGTGAATTATTTGATTCATTACCATATTGAATAATAATGGGCTGAGCGAGTCTCCTTGGCAGGTTCCTCCTTTTAGTTATATGCATTATGTTTCTCCTGTTGGCATTATAACTCTGGTCTTGTTGTTTTTGTTAATTTCAATAATTGTATCTAATGGTCTATTTGTTCAGCTTGTAATAAATTTAAGATGTCATTTCGCTTTACCCTGTCAAAAGCACTTTTTAAATCTACAAAGCACATTTATTGCGTCTATTGTTCTGCTAAATTAGAATCCAAATATAAAATAAAAAAGGGTGAAGTAATTAAAAAATATATAAAGATGATATGGGGGTGAGGGGGTACTTTTTCCAGTAAGTGTAAATATGACATAGTATCACCACCTTTAAACATTAATTGCCGTGCTCTTGCACTTTTTCTAAAAGTTAGTAAGTACTTCAAAAGTTATTTAAGGTGGACAGTTTAATCTGAATATTTAATTTAATCTCAATATATATATATATATATATATATATATATATATATAATTTTTTTAACAAATTGTGGTTTAAGAGAATATTTTACTGTACCAAACTGGTAAAAGCACATAGTTTCTGTTCGCTTAAATATCTAACTATTATTTTATATCCAGATTTTAAAAATCAATTAACATAATATCTGTACGAGCTTTGTTACTAAATGTACACATAAACATGTGCGTTTTAAATTCACATTTATATTTAAAATTTACTGTAAAAAAAAACAACGAGAGCACCCTTGGAATCGTTGAGACTATATTAAGTCCTTTTCCGGCACTGAAGGGTTAGCGTCCTAAAAATACATTTTTATTTATATAAGATAGACAAAACCCTAAACAAAATTGCAAAATTTTCACCGTTTGAAGCCAGGTATACCGAAAAAAATTTCCAAACTCTCATCTTTCTCAATTCGTCGACCCTGCCCTTGGGCGATTTTCCGGAATATGGGGTATTTTGGTGCTTTCTATAATTAAAAAGCTCTACGCACGTCATAATCGCTGTCCCTATATCAGAAAAATGCGGGATTTCCGGTCCTCTATGTGTTCGGCTATCAACAGAATGAGAGGGAAAGGGTCTTTCGCTGAATGGATTCTATAAAGAATTTGGAAAAATTGAAATGAAGTGTAGATAATTTTCACTCCCTAGTAGAGGAAGCGTGAGTTTAATAATTATTGGGTGTTAGTGAAATGAACGAAATGGAGAAAAAAATATTTTATTGGCATATATTTCGAATAGCAATAATTAGACTAGACCAATATTTTGACAAAAATTTTGTAAACTGTGAAGCTGACAAAAAAGGAAAAGTAGCCATGTAAATTATTGAAATCTAAAAGAGTAGGATATCAAAATATATACATACAATGAACTTAATTAGTTCGCTGAATATAAAGCAATGAAATAATATTTTAGTTCCAGTAAGAGCAATTCATAAATAATAAGGACTGAAACTGTTAACATATTTTCAGTCATTTGCAATAACATTTTAGATATATACCAAAACCCAAGACAAACTAATTGTCCACAAGGAATCTACGTTCCTGTAAAAACAGGACAGGTAAAAAAAAACAAACTAATTGCTTTAAAGAAGTTATTGCTTTGGAAACCGAAAAATATAAACCAAATGTAACCTTTGACTATGAAGTGTGCTGTAAAAAGTAAAAACTATTAAAATCTAATAGATTGGGCACGCTTAAAAAAGTAAATTGGGCACAAGATAACAAATGTCAAAACATATCATTTCTATAAACACATCATCTCCTGCGTATCTAATACACACTCGTTTTGTGCACTGGAGCATATGGGTTTTTTTGTAATTATTACAAAGGTTATTAGTCATTCGTGTTTTTTTACTTAAGCAAATCGAGCATACTTTTTGTTTTTTTTTACTAACTTTGTTGCCAATTGTTTTAAAAAAGTCTGTAAAATTGTCTCTGTATGGTTAATGAACTATATATGCATTGCTGTATCTACAATTCTGAAAAATATTACCATTGGGCATCTTTAGGTACGACGTATGTAAGTATTTTTGGAACAATTCTCATCTAGTAAGTAGACTCCCCCTTTGGTCGTATTGTAGAACGATACAATTTCTGGCTTGTTTGTTTAGAACTGAGGAGGAGGAGGATAATGCGTCTGTGTATCGCTTATACGTACTTCGACCTAATAGGCCTCTTTTGAATAGCAATTCACACTCGCTCTAAACGTGAAAATAAATCTCTTCTGTCTTAGGAAGCAACTCTAACATGGCTTTAAATGGACGCAAATAGCGATATCTGATATTATTAGCCGTAAACTAATTTTCGAAACCAAATTCAGATTTTTGGTTTAATCTGTGCCTTCTAAGAATTGAAAGGCAAAACAGACGTTGATGAAGATGTTATTAGAGACATGGGGAATCTAAAATTTGCATTCTACAACATTTCTCCTCAACTAAGCAAAAAGCCTTAGAGAATTGGTTTCTATTTATAGTACTCATACAGAGTATATCGGAATAAAAAGGAAAAGACCGTTAAGATTTAATTTCACGTATAGTGGATACAGAGACGCACTATACGTGATATCAAATCTTAACTATCTTTTTCTTTTTAAATATTACACAGTTCCGATCACAACTTATTTTTTAAGTGCCGCGCACATATTTTTCAAAAGTAAGGTTCAAGCAATAAATTTTCTAATAAATTGTCTACAAGACCTCTGTCAAAACCTGTGGTAAGTATTATAAAGTATTTAGTATTTGCTCTCGTTTTAGGATGTGTATGCTTCATGATCATTTCTTGAAGTTACAGACTGTATGTCCTTCATTCCGTTTAAGATTTTCCCCGTGCTCCATCCGTTTTTTTTTTTGTTTCGATGCTAAAACAATTTGTAATCGCTTCCATTGGTTGTTGGTTATAATTTACGTTTAATTATTCTTTTATGATGTCTCTTATCACCGTGTAGTAATTTAAAAAACAGATTTCTATGTTTATCTGTTTCGAATTAAATATATTAAAGGTAGGCCTTGAGTTTCCTAGTTTTAATGCTATTTTTAATAACATATATGCTCTGGAATATTTAAGTTGTTAATGCAGAGTCACACTATATGCCAGATACTTTGAGTTTTAGATCTAGCAGTGTTTTAATCATGAAAACGGACGGTGTTTACCACCGGAAGAGAGCCAAAGAGCGGAAAGGGTCCAAAGCCACGGGGGCGGCAGCAAGATATGTGAACCGTCCCAAGGGCCACTCTGATTACTGCTACATTATGACATTGTTAGCGCTGTTGATAATGTAACACGGCCCGTTGAGACCTGCTTCGCATGCAGACAGTTTAGCGTTGATAACGTTGCTGTAATATATGACTGCGGCGACATTTAACACTTTATGCCAGGAGACCTCCGAAATGAGGATGGTGATGACGTTGCGGAGCTGGGCTGATGGGAGGATTCCCATTCGTAAATCTTACCATTACAAATAAATTAATTTCATACTAGAACTGCTCGTTAGTACAGAAGAAAACGTGTAAAACCCAGACAATGAAGTTTATGTTAATACGATTTACTTCAAAAGTAAATATCAAAAGAGAAATAATGAATAAATTTTGTATACAGTATTCGCCAAAATAAACAGTACCGAAAGTGAGCATTGTATTTATTTTATAATATACATAATGTGCATATTCAAAATGTGCACCATTGCGGCACAAACAAGCTTCATAACGATTTTGCAAAGTATTTAACATATTTATAAAGAAATAAAAATGGGGGGGGCATATATCTTATCCACCAGGTATATGCCCCCACGACAGCTTATGATGACGAAGATATCGAACTATTTTATAAATATATATCAAAGGTTATGGACGAACATAAAAATCATCTTACACTAGTAATTGGAGATGTTAATGCCAAACTGGGTAAAAAACTAAACAAAAAAGAAACTAACATAGAAAGAAACTACGGCAATATAAAGAGATATACAAAGACCTATTAAAAGAATAACTTACTCAAAAAATAGACAGTGATAAAGATATAGACGAAATAGATAACATACTTACAGCAACGATGATTACATCAGGAAAAGAAATAGCAAAAAAGGATATAAAAAAGAACAACTTCATATATATAAACAGAAACAAAGAAGTTTATCGATAAAAGAAGAAAGCTGAACGAAGAAGGCAAAAGGAAATCTATAGAATATGTAGAAATCAATAAAACAATAAGCAGAATGGTAAAAGAAAATAAGAGAAAAGAACAAGAAATACAAATAGAAAAAGTAATACAGAACAATAAAAATATGAAATGCTTAAGACCGAAATTAGGTAAGTTTGAAATAAACAAAGTAAAGGATATAAAGGGAGCAGAAACAAACGTTAAAGATGACATCATAAATATAATCCACCATTTCTACTCAGAATTATATAAAACAAAAAAAAAACAACCAGAAGAAATTAAAAACCAATTTAAGGCTAAAATAAAAAATTTCAACTCAGAGCTACAGTCAGAAGTAAGCAAATCAGAAATAAAGAAGGCATTGCAAGAAATGAAATAAAGACATGAAAAACAACAAATCGCCTGGAAAAAAAGTAATAACTGCAGAGATGCTGAAATATGGTGAAATAGTGGTAAATAATACTCTACATTCCCTTTTTAACAAGATATTAAAAGGTGAAATAATCCCAAACAACTGGAAGGAATCCGTAACCATTGTCCTACACAAGAAAGGGGATAAAGTAATGTATAATGGTTAATGTAATGTATAAACTCTTAACAAAAATTTTAACCAATAGATTGACGACAAAATTCGACGGATACCAGTCCGTTATTACCTTTTATTAAGGAAATGATTAAAGAACTAAATGTAGAAACTGGATAGATAGGCCTTAATATGAATTACAGCAAGACCAAAATCATAACAAATACAGATAAAGACATCACAATGAGGATCGGACAAGATGAAATAGAACAAGTTCAGGATTATATACATCTGGATCAAACTCTAAAACTTAACAAAGAAAACCAAACAGCAGAGGTAAACAGACGAGTTAGACTGGCATGGACGACATTTGAAAAACTAAGCTACATTCTTAAAAACAAAAGATATCCAAAGCATCTTAAGACCAAAGTATACAATCAATGCGTACTTCCTGTTCTTACTTATGGTTCCCAAACGTGGACATTTACAAAAGCAAACATGAACAAAATCATAAAAACCCAAAGAGCAATGTAAAGACAACTGTTGCACATAAGACTGGTGGATAAAAAGAGAAACGAGTGGATAAGAGAGAAAACAAAAGTGAGGAATGTTAGACAGGAAGTTGCAAAATTTAAGTGGAGATTTGCCGGATAAAATATAAGACAAATAGAAGACCCATGGGACAAAATTCTTATAAGTTGGAGACCGTGGGAATATAAACAAAGCAGAGGAAGGCCCTTAATAAGATAGACAGATGATATCTAGAAGCACGTGGGCTCTAGATGGATGATTGTAGCGACAGACAGAGAAGAATGGAAAAGGATTGGAGAGGTCCATGTCCAAAGATGGACCGAAAAGGGCTAATTAGATAGATAGTTGCTGACATTGTTAAAAACAGTTTATTTTCTTTTGTCACAGTTCTTCAAAATCTGCTTAAATTCTGAAACCTTCAACACGCTTCAAATGTATGCATTAGGTGTTATCAGATCAGTTGAGAGAACTGGTTACTCATAGTTTGCTTTACTAGTAATAAATATGTTTTTTATAATGTATGTAGTCATTAATCAAGAAATAAGAGCGTTATATGAGGATGATATAGATCTAATAAATACCACAGAAGCAAAAAGTAAAAAGTAAAGAGGTACGGCGACTTAAGACGAATGCTAGAAAATAGAGGGTATTTAAAAATATGAAAGTGACTGAGTTTCTGTCTCCCACTACTTCTTTATGCTCATTGAAAGAGAAATAGGAGACCGAAACACAATTGTAACAAAGCAGGGAGGATGCCATGAGAACCAAAAACCTTTAAATGATGACTGGAGAGATATAAACAAGGAGAGGCTAGGAAAAGCTAAATAGTATAGACGCACTCAATGTAGTGTGTATTGTATCTTTTTGATAATTAAAAGATTAGGTTACAATATACAAATTATACACATATACGGCTTAACGATTACTGACACTGAAGAAGAAATAGAGGAACTCTTTAGTAAATTAACTGAAGCATTTAATATCAATAAAAGCCATTTTAAGTAATTAGTTTGGTAACTTTAATGCAAAAATGGGAAAGAAAAAACAAGTCATAGGAAAGTGTGGAGTTGATAAAAAAAATAAAAAGGGTGAAAGACTGGTTCAGTTCGTACACTGCCAAAACATGCATATTGAAAATACATTATTTAAGTAAAAATCGAACAGAAAATGAACTTGGGTAGCATCAAATTGAACAACTAAAAACGCAATTGACTTCATTCCAATAAAAAAAATTGCTACAATAAAATATGTCAGTGTAATAAATAAATTTCAAACAGGCAGTGACCATATACTAATCAGAGCAAACATTGTTCTAAATCTAAAACTAGAAAGAATAAAATCAATCACAAAATCAACGGTAACTGGTATACATATTACCAATCGACTAAAAGAAAACTCAGATCACTATCAAAGGAAAATTGATGAAAGATTACATGACGAAATTGACAGCTCTCAATTAATAGAAACCATCCTTGATAGTGCCAAAGAAATCGGAGGAGCGCAAAAATAAAATAAACACAGGAAACTGTCTAATAAAACCAAAATAATAGTAAAACAAAGAAGTAAAATAAACGTAAGTAGCAACATACAAAGAATACAATACACAGACCTTTATAAGATAATAAGGAAAGATATTAAGAAAGACATAAGAAAACACTATAAAATACTAGTAGAAAATGCAATCAAAAACAGGAAAAACGATAAAAAAACAAGAAAAGCATTTAAAAAAAAACGAAATCACCAGCATTGCAGACAGAAATTAAATAATACAACTTGTGAGTAAATTCTACAGCAAACTATACAAAGCCCTCAGACAATTGAAGAAGCAATCAGTAAGTTAAAAGATATATCAGAAGCTAGTCCGTAAGAAGTAAAATTGACAATTATAAAAATAAAAAGCGGTAAAGCAGCTGGAATAGATGGCATATCAGTGGAATTGATTAAATATGCTGGCAAAAAATCTGAGCAGGTATATTTACGAACTATCTAGGATTCATATGCATATCAGAACACTAGAATAGAGCAAACATAATTCTCTTTCGTAGAAAAGGTGGCAAAAAGGACATTAACAACTACAAACTCTAATACCAATCATATACAAGATCACCATTAACAGACTAACAAATGCATTAGTAGCTACACAGCCAAGAGAGCAAGTTGGCTTAAGAAGTGGATTCTGTACTTTGAATTATATCAATACTCAACTTATGAGTGTACAGCTAAAGAATGTGAAATACAGCTGTAGCATTTTTAATTTCATTGACTCTTTGAAGTATATTGAAATCTCCTTGTATATGAAATATATGGAAATCACCCTGTATATATTTAAAAAATAAAACGAAGAATTTTTTGCGTGTTTGTTAGTTCGTATCTTTCAAGTTCACGCAAAAGTGTTTTCAATAATTGTATTTGCATTGCTAGATGTTGAAATAACCCATTTTAGAGTTGTTTATTATTTTAACTTTTTCGGCAATTTCTTTTAATGTTTTATTCGAAGTTGCATTATAATTTTTATACGTTGTAGAAGTGGAATCTTTTACGTTTTAATTTCGTTGTGTTTTGTTATGTCAGCTTTTGTTTTGTTTTCAATTTATATGAACGAATTCTTAAATTTGTCATTCTTACTTTGGTCAATGTAGGCTCAGGTCACCGACTCAGTATGGATCCAAATTCAGCTTCGAATTTGTAGTTTCCGTTTTTGGCCCCTCGCTGTGGAATTATGTAGCAGTAGAAAGTAAATTGTGAAGTATGTCTAGTTACAGAGGAGGTTAAGAAAAAGCTTTTAAGAGATTTGTGTCGCCTGCAGCAATGCTGATGTTCCAGTTGAATTGAAGTGCTTCTTCAATCTCGCTGTTCCTGCTTTGAAGCAGTTTGTTTAGTTTCAGTTAATTGCAGTTGTGGTTCCAGAATATTCAAAGTTTTATTTGGTGAATTAAGGTAACTTTTTTTTTCAAATTTTGAAGTAAAGACAGACTTTTAAATAATAATTGCTTTCTTTAAAATTTAAAAGTAGTAATGTTAAATATTGTAAATTTTGGGTTTTGAGTTTAACTGTCAATTTAATTGTTCGTAACTACTGGTTGTAATAGGTATAATTATGCACCTCAAGTGGCGCCCTATATTAAATTTCTTGAGGTGTTTCTTGTTTATTTTTATTTTGTTTATCCCAATAGATTAATGACCCCTTTATTTCATTTTTTGTAGTTGCCCCAGTCCAACCCCCTTATCTTTTACTTATCCACGACTCAAGCTCTCCTACCAAACCCTGAGTGCCGTTCGCATTTGTTTAGTTTATTTTGCTTGCCTTATCTCCACCCCTTTAGTTCCAGTCCCCAATTTTCTACCCCCTGTATTAATGAACCTTTTGGTAGGCAACATACTTTTGTTACACAGCTAGCATTAACCTTCATAGATTTCGAGAAATCTTTTGATTCTATATGTCCGAAAGCAGTAATAGAAGCTTTGACCAACCAAGGCATTGACCAACCGTACATGAAGACTTTAGCAAATATATACAGACAAGCAAAAGCTTAGGTAAAAATTTATGAAAACACTCCAGAATTTTTCACTAACAGAGGCGTCCGACAGGGAGACGCATTATCACGAAAGCTCTTTACTACAACTTTAGAAAATATATTTAGAAAAATGAACGAGCGGAACAAAATCCTATCCATCGATTGAGAATATCTCAGTCATCTAAGGTTTGCCGACGACATTGTTTTAATTGTTAATAATTCTGCAGAACTACTAGAACTTATAAGCGGCCTAAATGCAGCTATCCATGAAGTTGGCCTAAAAATTAACTGGACAAAAATAAAAACCATACATAACGTGCGAGTGGATGTCCAGGATGTAATAATAAACAACACTGCACTTTAAACACTAGACGAATTTGGATACCTGGGACAATTAAAACATAAATCAAGCTGCTTACCCCAGGAAATCAACAGAAGAATGAAACTGGCTTGGGCATGCTTTGGTAAAAATGCAGTTATATTTAAATCGAAGATGCCACTCCACCTCAAGAAAAAAGCATTTGATTAGTGTATACCTACTAAAAATTATAACATACGAATGTAAAACTTTAAGACTAAAGAACGAGATAATAGAGAATTTCAAACTCACTTAAAGGTAAATATAGTGCTAGGTATATTAAAGAGAGATCGAAAAAAATAGAATGGATCAAACAGAAAATAAAGGTTGCTGATGTAATCCACAGAATTAAATCTTTAAAATGGCAGTGGGCGGAACATTTAGCAAGAAGAACTGACAATAGATGATCACTATAATTAAGAGGCGTAAAGTAACCAAGAATACGTTCAAATTTAAGATGGGACTATGACATAAAAAACAAGCCGGTACAACATGGCACAAACAAAGGAATATTAGACAATTTTGGACAGAATTGAAGAAGGACTATGTAAGGGAGGCTGAACCATAAGGCAGAGCGCCCACCAAACTGACGTGGCACGTGGCAAGTAGCAAGTAGCACGCGTCTAGCATGTTACTTAAAATGTAACCAATAAAAACGAATGATTTAGCGCACACCAAAATGACAGTGACGTCTTTCGATCTAATCATTCGTTTGCATTGGTTACATTTTATGTAACATGCTAGACGCGTGCTACTTGCTACTTGCCACGTGCCACGCCACTTTGGTGGGCGCTCTCCCTAACCGGTAAAATAGGCTGAGAATGATATTGATAATGATAAATAAATTTAGGGCCTTGATTCTAATTGTCATAATTATTATAAATTAAATTGCTAGGCAAAAAGTAACTTATTGTAGTTATTGTAGTAAAAGTATTGATTTATTTTTATGTATAATAAAATTAATTTTAATAAATACACTTATAACATTGCTTGTTACATTTATTTTTCCAGTTACCATAAAAACTTTAAGTCAATAAAATGATTTTTTACAAAAAACAAAATATTGAAGTCAAAATATTACGACGGAATAATCGCAATAATCGCTTTTACATTAACAGGTTAATAAGTGGCTTTTATACGAAATATTTCAGAATAAAAGACGTTTTTTTTGTTATAATTCATAGGACAATCAATTTTATTTAAGTGACCAACATAAATAATTTGTAGAGATATTTATTAAATACTATTCCAATAAATAAAACAGAATCGAATATTTTGTAAAATGTAATTTTAACTTTATTATCTATACCCCCAGGGACATCTATCTTCACAATATTGAAATTGGATGACTCTATTTGGTAGATACAAATCAATTGTCTGTTAAACATTCCGGCAACAGATGTCGGATGTGCGTCATGTCGTTAAATCACAGTTTGTAGTCCAGTTCTCAGCGAAAAAGAGGAAATTTTATAGCGCAGTAATAATCGAAAAACGACGCAAGAGTTATTGACAAATAGAAGCTTTTATACTATAAATATTAAACGTTTGGAACTAAATTAACTTAATTACTATTTAAACGAGAATAAGTCATAATTAAAGGTTAAAATACGTTTACTGACGTTTCAATTTTCACTTCGAAAATCGTTCTTATTTAACTTATTAAAATAAAAAACAAGTTCTCCTGAAACATCCAGACGAAGCAGAACTAATCTGACTTGACAATGGCAAGTGTGACCTTGCCGAAACGTCGTCAAAACAATGGTTTTTCTAAAAACCACAATTACTTAACGCGGAGTCAAACCCGGAAAACAACTAAAATCATATATATATATATATATATATATATATATATATATATATATATATATATATATTCGTATATATATATATATATATATATATATATATATATATATATATATATATATATATATTAGTGCGTTAAGTTTTTGATTAGGTATTGCACACTACACGGAGCGCTAAAATCGGCAACGTTGCAAATGTTCGTTCTCCGACCCGAAAATCTACACCGACAGAAAATCATTTATTTTAGTTTAGTAACTCACAATAACGTTAGGGATGTACTTCTCTGTCGTCCGATCTCATGTTTCATTACGTAAAGCCGATTTTAATAGTAGGAAATTCGATAAAAATGTACTGACCTAATCGGTGCATTGTTATCGATTTTTAATATTGTGAAAATTTTTGTTTGGCTGAATTAAAAATAAAAGCGTATTTCTTTAAAAAGATAAAATAAAAAATATACTCTTATTGAAAATTAAAATATTATTCCTAATAAAATAAAAAATAATTCTTTATGACCTACAGAAATGGTTCAAATAGTTGACCTTGTACGGCTGAACAGTACCCCAATCTGTCATAAAAACTTCTGCGAACAGATGAAAGAGTTTCTGCTGTAACAGACTTGGAGACTTCTCTTATTCGATTTTTTAATTCATCCAAATTTTGGGCTCTAGCCTCAAGATAAGCGTAGATAATGCTTTTTAAATGTCCCCAAAAAAAGAAGTCCATGGGTGTAAGATCTCGAGATCGCGCAGGCCACTTAATATCGCCTGTTCCGCTGATAACTCGATTCGGGAAAGTATTGTTTAAATACTCCCCAATAATTCGAGCGTTGTGAACTAAACAGCCGTCTTGATGAAACCAAACATTCTCCAGATTTACATCAGGAAGATTGAGAATAGCGGGAAGAACATGATTCTGTAACAAATCGAGGTATACTCTACTATTCAAGTTGCCCTCGATAAAAAATGGACCTATCATGTGGTCTCCTAAAATGCCAGTCCAGACGTTTACTTTATGAGGACGTTAAGTTCGGTAAACAACACTTCTGTGCTGGTTTTCCCGCGCCCAATACCTCGTAATGGAAGGATTGTGTCTCAATACTAACGAAACAGAAGATTCATCAGTGAATAAAATGTTTTTAATAAAATTTGGTTCACTATTAGCATTCGTTATTAGAGTTTCATAAAACTCCATTCTTCGAAAGTAATCGTCTGGATAAAGCTGCTGCGTTTTCGAATATTTAAAATTCTTGTAACCGTGCTTTTTCCAAATTTTCGTTACAGTAACATTGCTAACATTTAACTCTCTAGCAACGCTTCTACTTGAATGTGTTGAATCTACCTCGATTGTTGCACAAATTTGTGTATCCCGGTATTCTCTTTCCTCAACTTTTTCTGGTAACACTTCTCGAGCGTGACATTTTCTGCAATTTTTGAGGCAATAACAACTCTCAAAATTTTTAACAATATTATAAATTGACTGTACAGAAGGAATTGGTCTTCCCTCAAAAACACAGAAAATAAATCTACACACTGTTGCGCAGAATTGCCACTATAAAACCATTTTATTATTTGAGCTTTTTCCGCGGCCATATAAACAGACATGTTTACAAAAATAAATTAAAACCATGGCCTGGAATCTTATATGAATAACCTTGAACATTTCCCCCATCACTTTGACTCCAGTAGGTTAATAAAGAGAGATGACAGCCTATCTCGCTCACGAAGACTTTAACCAATCATTTTATTTTAACACCATCTCTGAATGTCACAAATAAATAACAAATAAAATAATCAAACGAAGCTTAATTCCGCCATGTCGATTCCGCCAAAAGTAATGACAAGTTGATGATTGATATTTGTCATCGAGTTAGAAGTTCGGTGGAATCTATTTGTATATTTTCGAGTTTCGTCCATTTTCGTCTTCCACGTGCTTTGGCTTGTTTACAGTTTTCATTTTTAATTTAATTATCTTTAACTTTCGTTTGTATTTAGTCTTAGTAATTTAAGTTGGTTCCTTAGTTTTTAAAGTTTAGTTAGTTGATACCTTAGTTTTCATTTTTAATTTAATTATCTTTAACTTTCGTTTGTAATTTAATCTTGATAATTTTAATTCAAGTTGGTTCCTTAGTTTTTTAAGTTCGGTTAGTTGATTCTTTAGTTTTTTCAGTTTAGTTTTATTTGATTCCTTAGTTTTTAAAGTTTAAATGACCCACCAGAGGCGCTAAAGGGATAAAATTAATACTTAACCATTTGAATTTCCCGCCAAATGGTGATTAGTATTGACTCCACTCACCAGTGGTGCTAATAAACCAAATTTATATATAGAGTTGCCTATCTATCTGTATATACTATATTATTTATCTATGAATTAAAACTCTACGCTGTTATAGCTTCAAACAACCACGGTATAATGACAATATGACAAATTTGCCGACAAGCGACGAGCAACGACGAGTCAACGAAGTAGATAGTGCAAGTCGACGACGCGCAGTGTTGCCATTTATAGAGTGTATACCTAATCCAAAACTTAACGCACTGTATATATATATATATATATAATATATATATAATATATATATATATATATATATATATATATATATCGGAAAAAGGAGTACGACCGTCAATCCAATATATATATAAGGATCACTCAGACGAGTGGTGGGTTCTTATATCGGTCTCTAGGTGGAGAAATAAAAGACAAAGTTGATAGGCTACTTTATCTATTTTGAAGACGTTTCGCTTTCGAGTTTTGAAAGCATCATCAGTTCATCTAAAAAATTATTACAATATGAGAACCACACAATCATGGAAACGATGTTAATTGTTACCTTAAAAAGATATGTAGCAGTCAATGTTATTAACAAATATGTGAATGAAACTAAGTAAATGGACATAGTACGCTGATCTTGTATAAAGTTGCTTAACTGTTTATACAAGATCAGCGTACTATGTCCATTTACTTAGTTTCATTCACATATTTGTTAATAACATTGACTGCTACATATCTTTTTAAGGTAACAATTAACATCGTTTCCATGATTGTGTGGTTCTCATATTGTAATAATTTTTTAGATGAACTGATGATGCTTTCAAAACTCGAAAGCGAAACGTCTTCAAAATAGATAAAGTAGCCTATCAACTTTGTCTTTTATTTCTCCACCTAGAGACCGATATAAGAACCCACCACTCGTCTGAGTGATCCTTATATATATATATATATATATATATATATATATATATATATATATATATATATATATACATATATATATATATATATATATATATATATATATATATATAAATTTAAGTTATTCTTTTTTTTTTGTCACATCGTTTAATTGAATATGGTACAGCTGCTCATGTTTCTTTATGAGCTTCATGTTTCCAATTTATGCCTTTTTTTATTTTTAACCTAAGTATAATTTTTTAATCTTTTTTATCATCATTTATTAATACATATTTCAACTTTTTTTGTCCGAAATTTTTTTTTTGTTCGTGTGGTAATATTCAGCATAACCATCTTATATTACTAGGTTAGTGTCTGACCAAATTATCATCTCTAAGTTCTTATTTTCAAGCATATTTTCTTTTCTTGTTTTAAAGCAACACTCCCTTGATCCTCTTTATAAATGATAAACTAAGTTTCTTCCTTTGAAAAAAGTGTTACCAGCAGCTATATCGAGTGTAGTATAGGAAATTTAGTAAAAGAAAAACACAGGAAGATACAAATCTACATTACAGTACTAAAACAGTGTTTAATAAAAAAAAAATAAAAAGTAACACTATTAAGGAACGAACGGAATATAATAAAATACAAAGAAATACAGCATGTATGATATGGACACGTTAAATGAATGGAAAAAAGTAGAATCGCCAAAAACATATTAGATTAGACTTTCACAGGTAAACTGAAACAAGAAAGATTGGTAACAACATAGATAAATAACATGACCAGGACGTTATAGGTAATCTGAAAGAAATCTTAGGAAAGAAGAGTGTTAAAATAGAAAGAATTAGCCAGGCGTTCAACATACTATTTAATGTATTGTTCAGGGCTTTCCATGTCTCAGTCTCCCGAATCCTCAGACACTACTACACTCATCACTTATCAACGCACTATTGATAATTGTACTGATACTGTTAGAGTGGCTGCATAGCACCTCTTTAAAATGTATCTGAATTATATGCTCTCAGTGTGGAGAAGAAAGTGCTGTGATATAAGTATGTTAATTGCAGACAAAAGATTATACATCATAAAATTCGTTGGCAATGGCGCCATTCTAGCTGAAGACGAGACACGAGAGTAATATTGACTACATACTCATAAAACTGGAAGGAGAGTACACCAAGTGCAGAAATATTTACAAGAGTAATATTGACTATATGCTCAGAAAACTGAAAGAAGAGTACACCAAGGGGAGACATAATTAACATCCTTTTTTGTTTTTTAAAACGCTTTGGCTTTCCTTTTCTCATTAGTAAAATCTTCCGTGGCTGTATTAGTTGTAGCTCTAGAACGTAGGGTCTCTGATATTATTGCTTGTTAATGTTATAAGGCTGGAATGCATTAACTTTTGACAGTACTGTAACGATTGGTAGCATGGCTTCGGTAGATCTCTTCCCAAGTTAATTTGCTTCTTTTCTAACTTGGCTGCACCGGGTACTGATGCCAACCAAATCGTTAGAAATATGTATTTACGGTTATCTTCTATCTTAATTTTTTTTCTGAAATATAAGTTTTTCCAATGACTTATATATTTGTCTATATATTAAGCAATACGTACTTTAAAAAGTATTATTTTGGAAAAAATGAGTTAGATTATTGTAGTGTAGCAGGGATCTCGTAGTTATTGCTATTTTTAATAAATGTGGGGTATTCTTTTTCTCTGGTCATTATAAAATCTTAATCGTGAAACTGGAATTATATAGAAATTTCTAATTTTAAAATTCTCGTGTACTTTCTACTGGCAAAAACATAAGAAATGAGTTGGTTGTCCACAGAAAGTATTGTTTGAAAATGTAATACTACGAGTAATGAGATGGTAAAAGCTGCATTCGATTTAAATTCATCTCTAAAAGGACAAGAGTGTTAAGTAATTTCCTGTAAATTTAAATTGTCAGGAAATACTTCGGCTTTGCAAGTTGTTAGCAGGATATTTTGTACTGCAACTGACATATTAATTTTAACTGTTATTCCGGAAAATATACTTTAGCTATGTTATATTTTATATGAACTGCTTACTAAGAAAGTTTCGTATTTTGTTAACACATTCTGCTAGTTGCGAACTAATTTAGAGTTCTTTCCAATTTTGTTGCAAAATAAATTAAGTTTCATTTCTAGATGTAAGAGGCGACAAAGCCATGCACTGTTCTATTATGCATATGTTATGTATATACAGAGTGGTCCAAAAGTCTGGAAACGGCCAATTATCTCGTAAATTGCTAGTTATAACTGTACAAAATTTAAGGTATACCTATTTTGGGATACAGAGATTCCATATTTAATATTTGAAATGTTGCCAGATTTGCCGTTTTTCTTATATTATTAGTAACTTTGGTTTTTTAAATTCATCACCCTGTATATTCAGTCATTATTGGATTATTGGAATTTCCTATTCAATACGAGTTTAACAATATGCAACACTTATGATTTAATGTAGTTTGGAAGATCTTAAATACATACAACATAAAGTCTGGCAACCCCTAATTGTCTCAATAAATTTTTTAATACTAACTGTTTTTAACCACATTAAAATGTAACAATTGATAGATTACAACATTTTTTAACATAATGGTTACTTTATCAAGTGTTCAAAATGAGCTCCATGTGAGTTGACAGTACCCTAATCGATGGTAGAATGCATCTACCAGATTTTTCCATGATTTTGAAATACAAAATCATGGAAAATCGATATGGTGGACAAAATCATAAAAATTCGATATGGTGGACATATCGAACACTTACTTTGACAAAATGTTTATTGTTATTTAGTTTAACTATTTCTTAATTTGGTTTACAAACAAACTATTTTTTTTAATTATGACTTTAATTTAATATAAAACGTGAAATGTTTGATGTAAAATCCAATTATTCTGTTACTTTGTCAAAGTCTACAATTATCTATCCTACTTTTAATATTTTTTATCACAAGATCCGGAAACTTAAAGATCAAAAATAAAGTGCAAATGAATGGCATATATGTGGTATAGGTGGCGCCTTCTATTAGCTACAATAAAGTATGCATCAAATTATTATTTCCGATGTTTAACAGTATTCAGTTATAAATTTTCATACATAAATTTTCACAAACATGAAAGTTCTAGCGAGAACTAAAATTTTAAATTTCCATTTCAACACCCTTCTCTTCTTTACAACCCTTCGTGGGTTTTAGACGATTCGACAACATGCCTCCACTGTTTTCTATCTTGAGCAACCTCCATCCAATTTTCCACGCCCATAGTGCTTAGGTCTCCTGCTATATTATCTCGCCACCAGAGACGAGGGCATCCGCGTGGTCTCCTTCCAGTTGGGACTTCCTCCCACACCACTCTTACTGTTCGTTCGTCAGAATGTCTTCTGAGGTGTCCTGCCCATTGGAGCCTTCTGGACTTTATTTCTTTTATGATGTTGGCGTCTGGGTAAAGTTCTTCAAGCTCTTTATTAGTTCTTATCCTATATTGTCCTGATGCTTCATCAAGCACCGGACCAAAGATCTTCCTTAGGATTTTTCTTTCCCAAACACGTAGTCTCTCTTCATTTGCCTTTGTCATCGTCCACGTTTCGCTTCCATACATAACAACGGGTCGTATGATTGTTTTATAGACCTGTATCTTCGTACCTCGTGTTAGTTGTTTTGATTTTATAAGGTTTTGGAGGGCAAAAATACATCTGTTGCCGGCCTGAATCCTGTTGTTTGGTCCTTCTCGATGAAATACTGTATTCGGTTTTTCGATTCTTGCACTTCTGATTATGTGCTCCAGAGCTAAGTTGAAGAGTTGTGGTGAAAGTGCATCTCCCTGTTTTAGTCCATTGTTTATTTCAAACGTCTTCGAGTATTGTTGTCCAACTCAACAACAATTTCAACAACCTGTATCTTTCTTAATATTAACATTTTATTAAAGCAATTTGGCTTAAATCGTAATATTTCAAAGTGTAGGATCTACGTTGTCTTTTTGTACAATTACTTAAGGACCACCTTCAACATTACAATATAAAATAACAACTGTAGAAACTATGCCGTCATTTTTTATCGGTACAGGTGACTACATTGGTAAGGTAAACTTACCACTTAAAGAGTGTAAGATATTTTACGGTATTCATAACTTGGTAGGTAATACAAAAATAATAACCTTCGACCTAATGCCGTACGAAAATATTACTACCAGTAGCAGAGAAAATTTTTTATTTTTTATTTTCGGAAAATGTTGACACCATTTTTGGTAATTTAATACAGTACCACACTTATACACATAGTTTTGGATTGTTACTGTTTTTGCAGTACCGTACATATCATCTGCTACAGAGGTGAGCAATCCAGGGTGCAATCCTTGATTTTTAAGTAGAACAAATGAGGTCATTTGACCTAATATGAAACTCACTGATTTAACTTTCGTTGCATAAAATAATAACATTTTTGGACATGCAAATTACCGAAAATATGGTAAAAATTTTGCGAAAATCAAAGATTGTTTCTACTACAGAAACCAATATTTTTTAACGGCATTAGGCCGTATTTAATTATTTTTGTATTACCTTCCTAAGTTATAAATGCCGTTCAAAAATGTTTGACCAAAAAAGGTCACAGGCCTTTCGTGTTCTCTCACAATGAAATTTTTTTTCTATTATGTGGGAATATTGAATAATCTGTGCGAACCAGTTGTATATATTCTTATCTATAAATTATTTAGTAAAATAAATTGAATCTGATGCAGAAAACAAATAAGAGGAACTAGTAAGTAAACCATGCTTTTGTGGTGACTTAATGAGCCAGTTTAAAGTGAGTTTGAAAATCGAGAAAAAAGTTTGGACTCTTTCTATTTCCAGTCTAACAGCATAGTTAGGTGTATTTATACTAAAATGTACAATTTTCAACTCGTCAAAAAATATCATTGCCCAAATGGGGACACATAGTTCATAAGAAGGCTTTGAACTAATGAATCGAAAAGTTGAACACAATGTCCAAAAGTGCATTTTGGTCCATTAAACCTTTGCCAATTGCATGTTTTGCTCTTTTAACTGTTAATATCGGCTATCTCTTTAAAAAGTGATGTATTTAGTGTAACTCATAGGTATACGAATTTGTTAACATCTTCAATTGTGTCACCTTTATATAGAAATTTAACAGCCTTTTTGCCTGTTTGTCCGCTTCGGCCAAATGGAATTATTGTGAATAATTAATTGGTTGATCATGTGGATCTATTTTAAACTCGTGGGTACTAAAAAATAAATGACAGACTTACTGACAATGTATATATATATATATAATATATATATATATATATATATATATATTATATATATATATATATATATATATATATATATATGTAAAGAATTAAATCTTTTAGCGAAAGCCGCTATCGCTTTATATATTAAATGGCCAACTATATGGCCTAGGAGACAAATTCGTTAAACTTCCCGTGCTCGAATTGGTATCACTAAAGTGTTATGATCATTTCGGCCTATCCCAGCCATCGTCAGACACTTGGGCTGATACAAATTCAAACTCGGAAAGTAAAACGAATGTCTCCCAAATCTTTACTACCGTGTAGTTAGCTTATAAAGGCGCCCCCTACTTTGAAGGCCGTAAACGAAACGATATGAATAATCGTTTTCTGTATCCTTTATGCTATGCGAAATGTGTAAAGAATTAAATCTTTTTTAAAAGATAGGCTTTCGCTAATCGAGCACGGGAAGTTTAACGAATTTGTCTCCTAGGCCATATAGTTGGCCATTTAATATATAAAGCGATAGCGGCTTTCGCTAAAAGATTTAATTCTTTACACATTTCGCATAGCATAAAGGATACAGAAAACGATTATTTATATCGTTTCGTTTACGGCCTTCAAAGTAGGGGGCGCCTTTATAAGCTAACTACACGGTAGTAAAGATTTGGGAGACATTCGTTTTACTTTCCGAGTTTGAATTTGTATCAGCCCAAGTGTCTGACGATGGCTGGGATAGGCCGAAATGATCATAACACTTTAGTGATACCAATTCGAGCACGGGAAGTTTAACGAATTTGTCTCCTAGGCCATATAGTTGGCCATTTAATATATAAAGCGATAGCGGCTTTCGCTAAAAGATTTAATTCTTTACACATTTCGCATAGCATAAAGGATACAGAAAACGATTATTCATATCGTTTCGTTTACGGCCTTCAAAGTAGGGGGCGCCTTTATAAGCTAACTACACGGTAGTAAAGATTTGGGAGACATTCGTTTTACTTTCCGAGTTTGAATTTGTATCAGCCCAAGTGTCTGACGATGGCTGGGATAGGCCGAAATGATCATAACACTTTAGTGATACCAATTCGAGCACGGGAAGTTTAACGAATTTGTCTCCTAGGCCATATAGTTGGCCATTTAATATATATATATATATATATATATATATATATATATATATATATATATATATATATTTACTCACAATATATATTTAGGAATAGTTTTTACTCAGATCAACTTCCGAATCAACTAAACGATTAAATCGTCAGCGCACAGTAGCATTACTATTTAGTTTTTGCTATCAATGGAGATATGGAGATTTTGGCATTTGTCCAATAGAAATTGCTATATGTTTCCAATAAACCAACTTAATAATGGTCGAGTCAAATGTTCTCCTTTTATAACTCCTGTAATATCAAATAATTTTATACACTCGTTTGTAGTTTTGATGTACATCCTAGCTTTATAAAGTGTTTTTTTTTTAATTGCTATTATTTTAGAACTTACGTCAAAGCCAAATAGCTTCTGCCTCAGCAAATGATGGATAATGGAGTCAAAAGCCCAACACAAATGAAGTTTTTTAATTCAGCTCATATTAAAAGGTAATATATTTTTAAATATTCAGTTCCCGATTTATTATGTTGTAATCTTTATGTATTTTCTTTGTTATATATTCTAGGTTCTCCTTGTCATTTGCTAATAAGGGTTGGTCATTGGCAAACTGTAACGTTACTGTACCGATTCCGATAAGGCAATCGGCATTTCCTCTGTATATCCTAAACCGTCGACATTCGTGATTATTTTATTCGACAGTAACCTCTTCTAGAATTGTATGAAAACAAAGTTCGGAAACAAATTACACTACCGCCCGTAAGTTATCTATTAACCCGGCAAATCTCTTTAAAGGTAGGAACATAAGAGCTAATCAAAAGTAATCTTCCAGCGACGGAACTCTCGTCGGCGCCCGAGTAGATTCCTGTGCACACAAAGGAGGGAGCTTTTATGCCCGCAAAGCTCTAATTCGCCCTCAATCCGCTTAACGTACCCCTTTGGCACCGGAACACAGTGTTGGCGATGACATTTTTTTATTAAATGCAAATAGATTTATATTATTAATATTTGTTAAAAATTATAAAGTATATTCTTGTAGATAAAAGAACACTTAGAGAAAGTCAGGATCATAATAAAAATATACTAATAATCTTGAATAATAAAATTAAAAATGAGGTTAGAAAGGACGTGAGACCATGGAATACAATGGAAATGACTAAAGTAATAGAAGAAAACAAAAGTTCCAAGAGTTCCAAATTAACTATCGGTATATAAATAAAATTAAACATAAACCAAAACGCTACAGCTAATTGCTGAATGTTGATAGAGTGGGTGATGGTTAAAATCAGAAATTCCCGATACAACATGAAGTATGTTAGGGGGACACCATACCACAGAAACTGGTCACTAGGTTTTTCGTAAAAGGGCAACATTAACCGACAAGGGTATAAATGTCGATGGAGAAAAGCTTAGCTACCTAATGTTTACATTATTGTTATCGTCCTAAAAGTTGATAGGATAGATGATGCCAAATAACTTTTAAATTAGCTCTACCTTTTGTAACAGGCGAAGATAAATATGTAGTAATAAGATCCATAGACCAGGCAATGGCCTATGGATACTAGGTTACGAGATTCGCATAGGAAAATATAACCAAACCAATAAGCTTCTCCTTCGTATAAGACTGACTTGGGCAGCTTTTAGCAAGTTGAACTACATTTTCAAATCGTCTGACATACCAACACGTCTTAAGAAAACCTTTAATCAGTGTTTTGAGAACAGTGACAAAGTTCCATGCGGCTCAAAGGGCGATGGAGAGTTCTGTGCTGGGCGTTTCTCTGTGAGACAAGATCTTAAACCGCCAGATACGATGAAGATCAGGAATCAGGAGTGGCTGATGCTGTAAAGAGAATATCAACGCTGAAGTAGAACTGGGTAGGTATCGTGGCTCGAATGACAGATAACAGACAGACAAAACGGAAACTCGAATAGAGATCAAGGGATGATGCATACCGAAGCTGATGTCGTTCACCAACACGTCGGACTGACGATACAAAAGTTGTCATAGTAACTGGAAACAAGAGGCACAAGATCAAAATGGATGGAAAATTATGAGGAAGATCTTGGTGTACCTTGAAATGTTTTAGTCCTATTTGCTAACAATAATCGTACATAAAACTGTAAAGTATAATCTGAATGAACTGATTCTACAAGTATATATACCTATGTTTACCATGCAAATAAATAGAGAATATCTAGATCAAATGAAAAGTAACTGATAAATAAAAATTCATTGAACTGTCTTAAAATAATGCGTATCTCACGTTAAATTTTGTATTATAGTCCGATAATTTTTAATCAAAGGTGACTAATCTACAAATTGAACGAAGTGCTAACGGCAACCTTGTAAAATCTCAGAAGTAAATTCTTACCAAGGTCATTTTTATTGTATACAATTCGCCCATATAAATAAATGAAAAATTAAGACAATTAAGAAATTAAAATTTACCCCCCTAACAATGCAAATTGGTGCGATTCCCGAGCGTATAGTTCGACCAGTTCATTACATAGTTTGAAGCATCGGTAAACTTATCGAAATTTCTATGGTCTATATATATTTACGTTTTAAAAAAGAATGAGAATGGGCGAAATATGATATATTAGTTTATTCGTTTCACGTTTTATATCTGCATAGGCGTAGTGTGTTCTATTTATTGGGAACATATTTATTAAATAGACTTTTATTGTCTCTATCTTTAAAGTACTTGCTTTGCTTACCTCAAAACTACTTTAAAGATAGTATCTATCTTTAAAGTAGTTTTGAGGTAAGCAAAGAATATTTGAGATAAGTTTATTCTTTTTATAGTACCTATTAACCCATTAACGACCGATACAATAAACAAAGAGAAATTTTACAAATAATTTATTAGATTAAATTAAAAGCACATAAATTAAGACTAATTTACAATCAAAAAGATTTTTTTTTTCATTTTTGAGGTAAAGTAGTACAATAATTTAATAAAGGAACATATGGTATCTTAAATGTAAATTAGATTTAAAGGTGAAAATTTTCGAAACATTCGGGGTGTAGATACACTCTACACCTTTTACATATATAAATAGTATTATATTTACACATTCGACATTCTTACACGTCTCTTTCTTTCTTTATTATCGTCTCTTTATTTAATGTGGCCATTATTATCAAATTTGGTTTCATCTGGTACAGCAAATTTAGATTGCCGTTTATGTACTAAGTTTGACTCTGATGTAGTGGTTTCTTCACTATTCCTCTTCTTCACTATTCTTTACTATTGCTTTCCCCTTATAATGTGCACTTATTAATCCTCATCCTTACACCAATACATATAAACTTGAAGTAGAGTGTGAACCAGATAATATACATATGCCAATAAATTTTTTAAATCTATGTCATTTATTTCAAAATCTTGGCGGTTATTCTGCGATGCATAAATATTTGTAAAATACAAAATGCTCCCAATTACCTGTTTATCAAAAGAAAGTGAAAAAACTTCAATATAAACTTGCCTCCATGGTTGGCTTTTATATTATCTAAATATCAATCAGACTTATGTTGAATTACTACTGAGTACGAAGGAGTATCTGTTGTTACCCAACTTGAGACAATTTTGGATTTAATATCTACAGTTCAGAGGAATATCGGAATATCATAAACAGAATCGTCAAAATTCCCAATCACTTGAATTTTATATGCACCTGCTATATCCGATTTTATTACTTCTTCACAAATAATATTATCACTAATGTCTTCTACATCGGAAACTTCATCTGATTCCGACGGCAAATAAACCACATTACGTAAATCAGCATTTTCACAATCTGCCTTCTTCTAACAAACCTATTAACTTTTTAATAGTTAGTGCCATCTTCCTTTTCATATTTCTAGAATTTACTGAAAATAGCACTACTATATACACGCATTCATATGATAAAAGTTTAGCTTACTTTATTTAAATTTATATGGAATATAAAACAAATCAAATAAATATAAGGAAACTTTCAAATCAAGTTTAAAAAACAAATATACCGTTGATAGCACACAGTAATTCTATAAAAAGAGAATGAAGTGTAATAACGAGATCGTATATTAAAATTTCAGATTTTTCAGTCTAATGAAAAAATACGTATTTTGCAAAGGTTTCTCTTTTTTGAAATACTGTTTTAGGTTCTCTATAATAACAATAAAAGTATTTATTTAAACATAAATTTAAAATTTATGTTTAAATAAATAATTAAAATATTATTTTGGTACGCCCCTGCAACGTTGATAAGTAGAATATGATTTCGTCGCTTTAAGTGCGATGTTGCCAAGTAATAACCTTCAATTAAAAATTGTTTTAGTATAGTATATTATTTTGATAGTACAGTTAACAGAAAACTTATAATCTTCAAATGCATATTTGATTGGCTGACTTCCGATTCTTTCTTTTTAATTCTCTGCGTTATTAAGTGGTACAGTCGAAGCTGGTTTTGCCAAATTTCTAGCATACAAGTTATGAGTTCTTTACTGTTTCAATAATAAAATGATCTTGGACTATCTTCAGCGTTGCAATAATGTCAGTTTTTAGTTTAAGTTTTCCCGATCTTACGTAAATATATTTAAAAATATTACTCGGGTCTCCTTTCTGGCTTCATTCTTATTTTCAACACCGTTGTGCTGTTCAGTATCTCTTCTCTCCTGTACAAATAAAACGATTGGAATTGATTTCGTTATGACTTGTAGAGACGACGTAGATATTGTCCTAAAACCACTGGTTATACGTAGCATTATTTTTATTTGAGCTTTCTCAAGCTTATTTCTAGGTGACTTCACTTGCAGTGATCTTGACCACGATGGGACTACATAATATACTAAAATGGACTGCACTACTGCTTAAAGGAGTACTATCATACCTGAGTTTAGTCCTTTTATGCTGGGTAAAACTCTCGATAGTACCGAAGTCTTAAATTGCGTCTTCTTTAGCAGCCTTCTTTACTACGCGCTTAAATACTGCCTATATTATTATTAAATAAGCATTTCGGTACTATAAGTGACTACTCAATTTCAAATACTAAGTCAGTTTTGTCTCTTCCACCTAAAAGGATTACGGCTTTCATCTTTGCGGGTGCCAGCATCAGGCCATTCTGCTTTAGCCAGTGAATTATTATACACAGTGTTTCACTTACTCTTAACATTAGATCCCACTTATCACAGACTGCCATAACTAGTCCCAAATCATCTGAAATACATACTCTGTAGATTTTTTTGGTAACAACTAAACTGTTACCCATAATGTGGTCGCAACTTTAGAACTTTGGAAAATACTCTATGGGAAACTCTATTTTGGAAAATAAAAATGACTACTAGAACACGCTATCGTGAAACTAAACCATCTTTCTGGATGACGCCCGACGTTAGGCAAAAGAGAACCCTAGTAGGTAAAAGAAGTGGAGGAAATAGATAACAAGTGATAGACAAGTGGAAAAAGATAAAACTAAAATCTTAAGTCTATTTTTAAATATCGATAATATCGCATCGAAGACCCATAACCTAGTATTAGAGTTATTCGGAAAAACCTCCTAGAGAACATACAAAAAATTGGGTCTTAGTAAACATTGCTCTAAGACACATATAAATATGTATCACTTTCGACACATAGATGGATTTATACCAGCCTGTCAGATCCTCTAGGGCTTTATCATACGGAAA
Source organism: Diabrotica balteata (assembly GCA_918026665.1). NCBI lineage: Eukaryota > Metazoa > Arthropoda > Insecta > Coleoptera > Chrysomelidae > Diabrotica > Diabrotica balteata. Next base: position 37,873,986 of record OU898280.1, read on the forward strand.
GAGCCCATCAGAGATAATCGTTTTTGGCATTGTCGAAAGTATCTGGGATTTGTGAATTTTTCCCCAAGATGAAGAAAGAGTTGTACGGCTTAAATCTGGAAAATAATAATAATAAACAAAAAATTAATTATTCCTCTTTTATTAGTAGTAATATTGTTTATATTACAACAAAAAATAATTAATACCTTACCGGATAAATAAATTTATTCACGGTATTATACGAGTAACTTTAGCTCTAAGTATTTAATATAATCAATAAAGTCTGTTTAAAAATATTCCACGGATCTCTCCCCGTCACTGTTTAAATAGGATAGTTTTGACTGCGCCATGTTGCTGCTCTCTCTCATCTCGTTCATATCGATAATTAATAATCCTGACATTTTCTCTGGGTTTGTCTCCGATGAGTGCTTTAATTACGCAGCTTTTTCATATTAAGCTTTGTGAAAATAAAACGAAAACCAGCTTTTGATGTCGAATGTGTACGAAATATGTTTTTTTTTATTCCATTAATATCATGTTTGACGGATTTTTCGGGAATGAATGTGTTATTTTGAGGAAATCTAAAATTACATGTCGAGAAAGTTATTTATAAAAGAACAGATTTACGTCGCCGCATATACATTTCAAATAATATAAGACTTCCAACATATTATATTTACTGTAATTTACCAATTAATTATTCACTTATAGGGAGTTAAGTTAAATTCTGATTAAGTTAAGTCTACTCTTCAAGACTTTAATTTACATTTTTATTGTGACGTGCCTTTATTTTGTAACCATTTCAAAATTTCATTAATATTTCGAGTAAATTTTTTTAAATAAAATTGCTCACGCCATCTATCTGACGAGTGCATTTCCTAATCGTATTTCTAACATATCCGATAGATGAGAGCGTTTGTTAAATTGTCTCGATTCCCGAGCGAAACTCTCTGGCATCCATTTTTTATCTCATAGAGCGTCAAACAGTGAAGACGTTATTTTGTTTAAGTCGTCTCATAAATAGGTAAGCCGAAAAAATCCTTTTTCTTTATACATATTTTCAGATAAATATTTATTTTTAGACCCTTATCGGGGAGCCTTGAATATTGCTAATATATGATTATTTAGACCGATGTTATATATGTATGGATTTATGTTATAGTGTTCTGAAACTCACGTCTGTATCTCTTTATGGTGTAGTTTTAAATATACTCATGGTTTCGTTCAGCCAACTACTTATAGGGTAAAAAGGAATAACATGGAAGGATAAATCAAGTTGTACCGATTTCTATATTTTTCTTTATTGAACAAGTGAAGAATATTTACGAACTAAATAAACAGTGTAGTGCTTTATTATTCATATTTCAATTACAATAAATATTCTACATAATAAATAACTGTATTTTTATGTGAACGAATTACGAAATTTGGGATAAAGTATAATTCTCTTGTTATACACTGCTAATTCAAAATCTAATGCCATGATTTTAAATGTTTGTATTATAATACGGTTTTAATTTTAGTTTGTATAAACACGTCTCATGGTAATTGAATACTGTTAACACAAATTGATATTTTAATACCTTTCTTGAAGGACGTAATTTTTTACCGTAGAATATTTTAATATTGTTTTTGTTCATTAAAAAAAAAAATAATAAAAGTATAGTTTTGTCTTAAAATCTTATTCACAATTTATATAAAATAAGAGACAGCTTTTATATGGTTAAAAGAACTACACCCGCTTGCCACGACTTTGGTGACCTACCCTTGAATATTTTTGCACCAAATATTTTTTGCATGTAGGTTACCATTTTTTTGTTACCATATTTTGACTTATGGAGTTCTCTTTTAATCTTTAGAGCTATTGGGATAATTCTAAGAAAAATTTTTCTATATTCTGGACTCTTTATACCTTTTTAATAAAAATATTTGAATTAAATAATTTGAAATTCTTCTATAATCTCGCATTTTGTTTTTGTCCCCTAGCTTATTTTAATGTCAAAACGTAACGTTATTTTTGCCATTTTTTAGAATTCTCATAAGATCAATTCAACTTTGCGAGAGTTCACTGCTGTCATTGATAGTTTTTATTGTAAGAACCTAGTATTCAACACTTATTAAAAGCTGAATTTAAAGTTTCTCATTACAAACGATCTTATTTCATCTTACATATTAAAAATTTTTATACCAATACCATACATATTTATACCTGTAAAAAATTTGTAAGGCTCGCCTAATTAACTGATATCAACTATAACTTCTATTTAAAGTGCATTTGAAAGCTTTAGCTTTTCTTTATTTGAAAAAAAATATGCTTATTTGGAGGCTAGCGTAATTTTGAAAATATGCAACTTTTTTTCAGACCCTGGATTGCAAAAACTGTTAAACTGATTTTAGCGAAATATAGCACAAGTTTTACTAGTATTATAAAGGTTTTCTAGAAGAAATTTGACAGCTGTAAGTTATGTATAATTGGTCAGAACAATTTAAAGAAAAACTCAATTTTTTTGCACTTTTTTACAGTTATTGCTATTTTTTAAACAGTAAAAAATAAATTTTCAATTTATACCTAGTGAAATATGATGTGAAATTAAAAAACAAAACAAATCTCTAGAGTTAAAGGCAAAAACATGGACGCAAAAAGCAAAAATTTTCAATTTTTTTAGATTTTGCTAAATTAAAAATTAAGCACGAGGTTTGCAAATCGCACATATCGTGATTATTGATACAAGATACATACTAAAGTAATTCCAACAAAAAAATAGACTCCTATGGAAAATGTCCATTATGTTTTGCTTTGCGACGGATCCCGCCTGGACTGTTCAGGTTTGTAGCATTATAATAATATATAAACTGGTTTCAAAGAAGAAGATAACGTAAATTTGTCAATGTTTAGGTATCACCTCCTAATTGCCTATTTGCTTTATCTTCAGTATAAGATAATATATATATATATATATATATATATATATATATATATATATTATAGTCAGGCCATGGGGATGGTGTGTACTAGTTTCTACATATGAGATGGTGTGCACTCTCTTCTTCTTGCTATAGCATGCTGGACGAGCTATACTGCCTGTAGTCATGACCCCGATGTATGAGCGGGAACACAAGGTGTACTAATACTCATACTCTCATAAAGCGCATCTGGCGCTGCATGAGAACCTTCACATTTTACTCTTCTTCAACTAGTCTTTGAGTAAAGTGTCTTTTATCTTTCCTATCAGCCTCTCTTGGCCAACTCTTGTTTTTCTGACCCCGATTGGCTATTAGGTTTCCGAGGGCGGACGGGTCACTATTTTCTTTCCTTACTCTAAACTATTTTCTACCACGGAGAAGGAAGTGGGGCCCCACTGCGTTACTTTGCCCCAAGAACTATCATAAAGATGACCTCTAAACATATCAGTATGCCGAGCGATCCAACTAGGAATTGGCGCCAATCAGCGTCCGGGGCTGATGGTGTGAAATGAGCTACCAGCCATGATGTTGTGAGAAACCAGGCACGCCATGGAAACTCTGAGTCTGGAATAAACATAAAAATATGGAGCACCCTTAAAATCGGTACGTGGAATGTTCGAGGATTTCTGGAACCCGGAAAATTGGATGTAGTGATAACTAATCTCGGAATGGCGTCGCAGTGATAGTAAATAATGCCTTTATAACCTCCGTAAAAGAATACATGACCGTCAGCGATCGGATAAATTGTTGTCAGAATGAATGCCAGTCCAGTTAATCTTAATGTGGTACAAACATATGCCCCAACAAGCGAAGCTCACGATGAAGAAATCGAAACATTTTATAGTACGTTGGAGCAGACGCTTAGGAAGCTTCCAAATAGAGAAATCACAGCAGTCGTAGGCGATTTCAACGCTAAAATTGGTGTAATTACAGAAGATCATTACTTGCGAGAGACCGTCGGATTATATTGACTTGGCCAAAGAAATTACAGAGGAGAACGCTTGCTACACTTTTGTATAGACAACAACCTGTTTGTTACTAATACAGGCTTTCAACATGACCCAAGACGACTATACACTTGGATATCACCAGGAAATAGATACAGAAATCAGATAGATTTTATACTGGTAAAAACCCGTTGGAGGAGCGCTGTTAAGGATGTTAAGACCTATCCAGGAAAAGATTGTAATAGCGACCATCAATTTTTATCAGCTGAATTCCGCATGAAGTTAAAAACAGTCCAAAAACAGGAAATACAACAACTAAATGGCATCTAAGATATAACGATCCGTACAAAACAGCCGCAATGCAAAAGCTATGTGACCTCAAACAATCATTAAATCCAGACGAGTCCTCAAACAGCATATGGACAAAAACAAAATCCATATTGCATATTGCTGCGAAAAATATTAAGAGTGATAGAGAAGAAAGAAGGAAACAATGGATAACGGACTCCACGTGGACTAAAATACAGGAGAGGAAGTGCTTAAAAGCCACAGGACTGAACAGTGAAAGTGATAAAGAGGCCTATAAAGCGCTGAACGGTCAAATAAAACGACTCTGCAAAAAGGACAAGAACACACACTTGAACAAAATCTGCATGGAAATAGAAGGGCATAAAACCAAAGCTGAGACCAGAGACATGTTTAAAAAAATAAAGCAGATAACACGTTCCTTTACACCAAACTACCCTGCTATCAAAGATGATAACGGAACTCTACTCACTTCTAAAAAAGATATTTTACACAGATGGAAAGAATACTGTGGACGACTGATGATGGAGGAAAGCACAGACGCCCCATCACAACAAGAAGATGCCAGTTTTGCGACGGAACCTGACGTACTCAAAAGTGAAGTTGAAGCAGCAATTATGAGACAAAAAAGTCAAAAAGCTGCCGGTCCAGATAACATACCTATTGAAATGATTTGGGCCCTAGATGACGTTGGAGTGGATATAATACATCAAATTTGTCAAAGAGTCTGGGAGACAGGTAAATGGCCTGAGTACTTGACACAATCACTATATATTCCCATACATAAAAAGGGAGCGAAAGATTTATGTAGCAACTATCGCACAATTGCTCTAATTGCGCATTGCAGTAAGATACTCTTACACATAATTCTCGAGAGGATAAAGCCCTTTTTACTACCTAACATTTTGGAGGAACAAGCAGGTTTCGTCCCAGGACGTGGTACTAGAGAACAAATTTTAAACGTACGGCAGATTGTAGAAAAATCCAGAGAATTCAACATCACAACATATTTGTGCTTCATAGATTATAGTAAAGCTTTCGATTTGGTCAACTGGAGTAAAATGTGGCAGGTTTTGTCTGAAATGGGAGTCCCTAATCATCTGATACTACTAATTAAAAGCCTGTACAATAACAATTATGCCAGAGTTAGAATAAACGGAGAACTAACTGACAGTTTCAGGGTCACAAAGGGCGTGAGACAAGGCTGCATACTAAGCCCAATTTTATTTAACATCTATGGTGAATGGATAATGCGGAAAGCTACTGAGGACTGGAACGGTGGCATCACCACTGACGGGAAGAAGATTTGCAACTTGAGATATGCAGATGATACTACTATCCTCGCTAGTTCTGAAACTGAATTGATTCACCTGCTACAACGGATAGAAGACGTAAGCTTAACGATGGGCCTTAAAATAAACAGGGATAAAACGAACATCATGATAATTGACAGAGTTAACAACAATCAAAATCATCTGGTTAGGATAAACAATATCGCTGTTGTAGATAAATTTGTGTATCTGGGCTCATTAATAACCAACAAAGGAGGCTGTACTGAAGAAATAAAGCGGCGGTCAGCAATCGCAAAAAGCGCTATGGCAAAATTAACAAAAATTTGGAAAAGCCATGAAATTACTACCGATACAAAAATGAGACTAGTAAGAAGTCTAGTTTTTCCAGTTTTTACTTATGCATCGGAATGCTGGACCCTTACTGAGAAAGACAAAAAGAACATAGATGTATTTGAGATGTACTGCTGGAGACGAATGCTGAGAATACCATGGGTGGCCCGAAGAACAAATGAATCCATACTGGTCCAGCTAAACATAAAGAAAAGACTAAGAACACAAATAACAGAACAGATAATAAGCTATTTTGGACATGTGCTTCGAAGAAATGGTCTTAAAAACTTACCATCCAGGGAAAAGTAGAAGGCAAAAGAAGTAGAGGTAGATCTCTTACACGATACACGGACCATATTGTTGCTACCATTGGCGCTCCATTGTCAGAATGTGCTAGATTGGCAGAAGATAGAAAAACGTCGAGGAACATTGGAAAAATTACCTTCATGATATCACGATACCTGCATCAGGTTAACGACTAAGAAGAAGAAGAAGAATGTATGCTATATTTTTTCTTTATTTGAAGATATTGCTGCAGTAGCAAGGTCAGACGTTGTATCAATTTTACAAAAACCAAAAAATGTAGATCAACAAAACAAGCCCCTGGCATCTTACTTGAAATTTAATTTGAAATTTGGACAGTTTTAGGATCCGTTAAAATTTTTTTTCATTTTAATTTTTTTTACCAGTAAAATTGCTATTGTTAACAATAAAAACTACACTCTATGTATTTACTTAATACAAAATATTAAAATAATACCACTTGATCCATTGTGTATTACTCAATGAGACAGATGTAAATGGTTAGAAAAATAATCATAGATTTTGTGTATTTACTAATGAGGGAATATTTATTTCAGATTACATTAAGCAAAGAATCATACTGATTACTGATTATCTCAGTTTGTAGACAAATTGAAAAATGTTGTTAGAAATAAAAATGTATTTTTTGCTTCATTGTGTACTATCCTCCCCTACTCCATATTCATAAATAATTAAGTGGTGAATCTAATTGGATCTATTTGGTGAGATATAATATTTTTTGTGTTTTTATTTCCTGAACATATCCAATAAAAATTTATTGTTCGGTGTTATAATTCTATAACCTGTGGATTCCATTAACATGTGTACAACTATCAATAATTCATTTTCAAAATAATAATATTTAATTTTGGCATAAAACACAGTACGTTCCATACCGTAACTCTAATATTGTTAAAATCATTTATTCCTAATTTCATTTGCAAAATAGAAATTCAACAAATTTATTTTACTATCAACATAACTGCTAGCGCCATCTAAATGCTAATGTCTGTGCTATAAGTTAGCCAAAACGTGCACCAAATTATTTAATGTACACGACGACAGAGGGCAGTACTGAAGCTGTTACGCGCCCGGATCGATACGCAGGGAAACACCTAAAATCTCCACGTGGAAGACAGCACGTTTCCACTTTCCACATGGAAATAAAATACATAACCTACATTTATATGAGTTGATAGAAAAATGTAATTATAATTGTATTATAACATATTATGCAAATTTAAAACTTGTTATTATATATTTCTGACTGATTACCTATTCTTGGTTATTAGAGACATATCAATTTATATTGTTTAAATTTACATTTCGTAACAAAAGATGTATTTCTTAAAGAAAATTCACAATATTGTTTATGTTACTTTTCTCATCTAATATTTTAAGGTTTTCAGAAAGTTTATTGGATTTTTCTTGGAAAATTTTTGACCAATTTAACAAAGAATTGTAGTACATCTATCACATATCAGTTGATTCTATTAGAATAAAAAATGATGGGCTCGGGTGAAGATAATGGTAAGTCACATTTCTACAAATGTTCAGAAATTGAACTAAAAAGTTTACCGATTGATTGCTCTGTCGCAATGACATATGTCATAGCAGTATTTTCACATGTATATTTGTTAAACTTCTAACTAGCTTATTTTAACTTCACCGCTGAAAACGAATTTTAAATTTACGAGTAAAAGGATACTTTGAATAAAAAACACTGTAGATACCATTTTTTACGTTTATTGAATTGCACATAGGATATAAAAATGAAATAAATATGCTAAACAATGTTTATTTACTATTAATTTATATAATTAGAAATAAACACAAGAAACAATAAGAGAAATAAGAAAAACATTACAGTGACTTTGCAAATAATGACCTGTAAAACTCGTGGTGAACGTTGGGAATCCAATCCAAACACGAAAGTACATGTTCAAGTTTACTAGGTTCAATACCAAGCCGTGTAGCATATTTTTTTCTAAAAATCTCAAATAAAATGTTCTTGTAGGATACCAGTTCTTCCTCTTTTTTGAATTGAGTATGAATTAAGCTCACCATTGTATGTTTCAACGATTTCGATTTGTTAAAAGTTCTCAGCAGAGAAGCGCATTCGGACAGCATTTCTAATACTACATGCATTAGCCGGTGTAGACATGGGTGGTACAAAATAGTTTCTCATTTCAGACACTTAAAATCTTTCTGATTAATCAATCTTGTAAACTATGAATGGATTTTTATTTTGGCATGTTCTTAGTATGTTTTCCCACTCAGCTGGAGAATATACATATTGACAATGAGCACGTATGTATTTGTATACAGCAGCAAAATCTCTGTCTAATAATAACATTGTGTGTAAGACTAGTGAAGAAATATGTATTATTTCCTTAAAATTGCCCAGAGATAGTAAACGAAGCTACACTCCAACCAAAGACCAGTTTTTATTTTCGTCGATGCAGTTATCAAAGATCTATTACCATATGTCCTTTAATATTGTGCATCTGGAAGTGTTTAAGTAGACAGCTTCCAATCTCGTCTGCACCTCTAGCAGCGGTTGACTCGTTCGACAAATAAAAGTATCTCTGTGAGGGATACAACGAGTTTATACCCAGATTGTAAGAAAATAATATACAATATATATTATATATAATATTTTATAGTTATTATACATAATAACTATAAAAATTTCTTTTTATAAAATGTAGGACCAATAGACAATTTGGGGGGTTGAATTTGCTTGTTAAAGGTCAAATATTATTGCATATGTTTGGTTTCTCTCTTGTAGTTTTTTGTTGCATTTTTATCGCGTCTTGTCCAGCATTAGCCTTCCTGTAATGCAGTTCTTGCTTCAATTTTAACGCTTGAATTTATTCCTCATTTCTTTGTATTGTAGCATCTTTCATACTAAGATAGACTGAATCACATATGTGGCACGTGTCGTAGTTAGGTGATTTAAATTTAATATTAAAATCTTCAGTAAATACTCTTCGAAACTTATTAGCAGATACACATTCTTGATTTTGCGATAGACATTCAATTTTGTAAACCTCATAGCACTTCTCTATTGTATAGTCCATTGTCATAAAATACGTATTACAGTTGTAATTTCGGGAATAGTGACTCTTATATTTTGGGAGTCTTTCAATAAATTCTTTAAGAAATAGGATGTTCTCATTAGAATATTTTTTTGTGATTTGCATGACGTCCTCTTCCATCCATTTTCGGCGATAGTATACCTTGTATGATGTTGTTAGCAATATCCTCGATTCTATCCCTATTATGTAGTCCATGAATATTTAGAAATGCTTTCTTACAAATTTGATACCCCTTGTTGCCTATAGTTTTGGTTTGGTACTTCGGGCCTTTGTTTTAATCTGCATGCATCCAAATAAATACGCATTTTGGGTATTAAAATTATTTATCTTCCAATCTTTCAAAAAATACTTTTCCTTTCGTCTGCTGATACTACCTCAAAACATTTTCTTTTGCACAATCTTCTCCGATCGATTTTTGTGGTATAACGTTTTCCTTTTCTCTTTTACAAGTATGTGATTGACCACTGTTCCGTTTATTTTATTGTCGCAAAAGAAATTAAATTTGTACAAACAGCGGGCTAATGCATTATAAATGCATTAATTTTTTCGAATCCTGAGAAAACTAATAAGTATTTTTCATAAAGCTCTTTTAAATAAGATATTTAAAATTAAAATTCACAATAAACTTTCTCTTCTTTTTGACTCCCGTAACTTATTAAAATACACATTGTAGAAGTTTTCAAGGACTTTCTGCCTTCGCTCATAATGTATTTTTTGATTTTGGGTTTAAATTTTTCAAAAATACTTCTTATTAGTGTTACATGCATTTAAAAGCATTAGCTCGATCTTTACAATGTATCACTGCACATGTAAATTGATGAAAACAATGGTAACTACTTGTGAATTGGTTATATTCATTAGTCCCGCATTATACGTAAAAAATGCACAATGCTACACAATTACCATTATTTTCAAGCCAAATCAAGTTGGAGACTAATATTAAAAAACTTACGTTTTTCTTGCCAATACCTTCGTTAAAACTGTAGACTGGATCTTTATCGCTATTATCGCATTCTGAAGTACCATTTGTGTTACACATTTCTTGCAAATTTCGCTTATTTTGTTTACACAAAGACGTAAACAACTTATTGTTCGCCGCCATGATGACAAATACCATTATATTCGTCACGACGACTGTCACTTACCAAGAGGTTAGGGTACTACTGTAGCGTCGTCTATTAAGATATCGATAAATCTTTACAAGGAACCTGTTTCTAGCTATATTTGCCCTCATTTCCATATAAAAACTCGATTTCACCAAAAATGCAAGATACCGTTATCTTCACCCGAGCCCTTCAAATATGAGTACGTGAATCGTGTATGATCTCATGGACGTATAAATAAAGATTTATTTATACGTCCATGGTATGACCTAGATACAATCGATGAATTCAAACCTGACTGACACGAGTTGTGTTTTATCGAGTTGTCTCTACGATTTTATCGATTGTTTACTTTCGTTAAATGTATATTGGTGAACTTATTCCCTTTTCCATTTGTTTTAAATTTTGAATTTAAAATTTTTTTACTGGTTACCACTTCTTAATTTTTTTGTTCATTGTTTGTTAGACTATAATTATTTTCAGAAAGTTGAGAGCCTATAATTGTAACAACAAAACTCCAATTAACGTTGGGAGCCAATTATTTTTAATACTTATTTTATATATATACTTCTCTTATTATGATAAATGCAAATCTAAAAAATGAATATGGCAGGAACAAGTCGTAATTACTAATCGTATTTATTACATTTTAAAATGAAACTAAATTGTAATAAATCACGAAACTCGAAATCCGAAAATTTCTAATTGTCGAAACCAAATTCTGATTTTTTGCTTTAACCTGTGTTTTCTAAGAATTGCAAGACAAAACAGCAGTTGATAAAGATGTAATTAGAGAAATGGCGAGTCTAAAATTACATTCCACAACGTATCTCCTCAAATAAACAAAAATCCTTGGCGAATTGGTTTCTAGTACTCATAAAGGATTTTTCATTTCTCCAATTACATCTTTATTAACGTTTGTTTTGCCCTGCAATTCTTAGAAGATACAGATTAAAGCAAAAATCTGAATTTGGTTTCGACAATTAGAAATCTTCGGATTTCAAGTTTCGTGATTTCTTATCAGACGTCGCTATTGCGTCCATATCGAAACCATTTTAGCATTGCTTCTAAAACGACAGGAAATATTGTTTTTACGTTCAGAGCATCTGTAAATAGTCGCTGCGAAGATTTCTTTTAGGATGAAATACTTATAAGCGGATATACAGAGGCACTATAAGTGAAACTAAATCTTAACTGTCTTTACTTTTTAATTTAATATTAATATAAATAAAAAAAAAACAAATCAAATCCTGCCTAAAGCGGTAAAAAGTTTGAAAATGATACTTATGGCATTGTTGTTGCATATATTGTTAGCTTTATGTAGTTGTATAGCTTGATGAATGCAGTAAGTGTGGTTGTTTCCTTCAGCTGACTTAATGTGTGGATTGACTGTAATTTCAGGCAGATGTTGAATTTGTCATAAGAGCGACCATGCTTCTGCAGATACTCTCTATGGTCGACTATGTAGTTTTGGGAATTTTCTCCCAAACAAAGGGAGACTAGAAAAATATTAATTAAACAAAAAACTAAACTAAGAAACCTTGTGTTAGCAACCTCATGAGTTTTAAACACCCTCCTTTCATGGAAAACAAACAATAGAAAAAAAAACAGATGGCAAAGATTAAATAATAATAATTATTATTATACAAATTAGTTAAGTTACATTAAATATTCTAGCTGCATATACTTTTTAAAAAGTTCGAAAAAAAAACGTGGCTGTATAGTTACGTTATGTCAAAAAACGAAATATAATAAGAAATGTAGGTACATAAAAATTAATATCAACTTGAAATATGAAGATATCAATATATGTTCTCACCGCAGACGTTCGGATACAATTAGCGTCTCTTAGCAAAGACAGTGACGTCGACTTTGCTAAGTATCAAGACAATTACTCTACACACACACTACACTAGGTACCTGACTATACCATGCCAATGATCATAGTTGTCGAGGCATTAACTCAATAATATTAATAAAAAAATATATGTTCTCATCCCAGAATAGATTAAAATATTATAAATGAATTTTGGAACTAAACATCAGTTCAAATAAATGAAAAATATTAAAAAAAAACTGCATTTACACTTCTATTGAAGCCAAACTGACATTGCTGACAATGACAAAAGTCACAACTGCCATACAAATAGTTTGTCGCCACTATAGAATCGAAACAAGTAGATCTTAAACGTAAAGAATAAAGGTTAAACAGAGTATTTAGTTGATAGAAGTGTTAACTACTTTTAGAAGAATAATCAAACAAAACAGACAGGTAACAAATGCATGCAAGTAAAAGAAATTAAAATAAATGAATTATTTAAAAAAAAAATAACAAACATACACCTGTCTGGTACAGTAATGTGTTTCTTCGTTTACTTGAAGACTCATATGCGATCGAAGCCAAAATATCACGAACTTTGTGTCTTTAGGTCCAAAATACACAATTCAGCTTTCACTAGTGAACCGATCTGATATTTTGGATACAGCTAGTGAATTTTTAATATAGATCTTGAAGACTCAACGATAATTAAAAATTTACTATAGTCAATATTCTTTATTTCTTTATTGAATAAAGGGAGAAACAGGTATTGTTCCAAATTAACGTGTTTCTATGTTAAATATAAACAATAATCTTCTTCTTCAGCCTGTTTGCATCCACTCCTCCATGAGCTTTCCACTCTTCGCTGTTTTGTGCTATTTGGTGCCAGTTTCTCCCCCCGCTTTTGCTTTGATGTCGTGTAACCACCTTTTCTGTGGTCTTTCTCTACTACCACTGTGCTTGCCTGATCTCCGATGTATAATGTTTCTTGCCCAACTTTTGTTGTTTTTTCGTGGTGACAGCTGGTAGAATATAACTGATAAGTACCATTTCCTTTAAATGGTTTGGTATCTTTTTGTTTTTTAACACAACAATGGGTCTTCCTATTGCTGTTCATGTCATGCTGACTCTGTTAATTATCTCTGACGTTTGATTCTGTTTGCCTGGTTAAATCCTGTGATCTAGATATATTAACAGTTAGTTACCCGACAAAAGAACCACTACAGGAGCAATGTGACCAATTTTTGGCAACGTCAGAAGACCCTAATTTCTAGAGCTACAACTAACACAGCTACCAGGAGAAAGGAAACTTCCTGAAAAAAAGGAACGCCAGAATGTTTCAAACATAAAATAGATGTTAGGTAATGCTAGTACTAGTATACTAAAGATAAGGAAAAATTATTGGCAAAACTCACAACGTAAATACAAAAGAAAATAGAAAAACGGTGAAAGATAACCATAAATACGTATTTCTGACTATTGGGTCCTAATCAGTATAGTGCAGCCAAGTTATAAAAGAAGCATATTATCCTGGACAAGTATTAACAGGAGCCATGTGACCAATTGTAACAGTTCTGTCAGAAGTCCTTGCATTCTCGTCTGGTAAGCCTGGGGCACAGTCAGGAAGAGTAGACACCATAGATTAGAGGAGAAATAGATAACCTACTCCTGTTTAAAAAAATGTTGTCATCATTAGCGCCACGTTGGAGTGTTCTGGTACTAATCAATATTTTTATCATGTTGGAGAGCTTGCTAATTGACAAACGCCTTGTGTAGTTGGTGATATCGTAAACGCGCGAAAATTAAATTTATATAAGGCGCGGGAAATTTTTGAATTTCGTCCTAACGTTCATTTCATATATAGGGTATTCAACCAACTTACGCCTCTAAAGGATTATTCATAGTATACCTGACTTGTCCTTATATTTACTAATCCTTTAGAGGCGTAAGTTGGTGAATACCCTATACTCGCGATTTGAGGAAAGCAAATAATGCTCAAGACTAGATCAACAGAGAGAACTCTAATCCTGTTTATATATTCGAATAAATGTGACAAATTAGTTTTGAAAGTTTTCAGACATTAGATTAGACCAATAATTTTCATTTAATCAAACTCAAAACATGTAGTAATTAATACATAATATTAAATTAATATGCTATGAGAGTAGGAATCATAGAAGCCTGTTTTAAAATTTGTAAGCAAAAGCAAAGACTATCTAAAGGCATATTGGTAGTTTGATTTAACCTGTCCTTGCCGTTAACCTATCTGTAGTTGGTTTTGATTTGGGAAACAACAGACTAAAGGCTCATTTAACACTAACTTCTAACTTAACTTAAAAAAAAAACAAATATCCTTATACCAGGCCTTAACTAAACAATTAATATTCTAATCCTAAATACGATATTCCTTGATCTAACAGCACTTTTCACTAAAACACAAAAAACAAATATTGAATTAATAATTAATTATCAACATCAATTAATATTCGACATTCGAGAATTATGACAATAACATTCGACAGACGACAGTTATGAAGACATCGCTATTTTAGCACAAAACATTAATAATGTTTGATGATCTACAGAATCTACCGATAATAGCGCTTGGTGGTGTATTCTGTAACTAATTCAATGATTACATCTTACGGATTAAAGTTGAACCCCCCTGGTAGACCACTCGTAAAATTTTAAAGTTGTTACGTGAATTTTGTTTTTTTTTTCTTAGCAAACTTGTTCTTAAAAGCTTTTATTCAAAAAATGACAATGATCAAAACATTTTCTAATGTGTTGCATACATTTCTTATAATCACGAAATAAGTGAATTTAGTCTACATCACATGATTTTTTAATAGCTACGCAATGGCAACACGTTAAATTTTGATTGAAGCAATCACAGTTTATTAAAAAATATATTGCACTTTGTTAGATTATGTTAAAATCGTCTCAATAACTATTCATAATTGTATACCGGTTTATTATTATTGAGTCCGGCCCTGATCCCACCGCCATATTTGTATGATCGTTAACCACACGTTCTGACGCCGTTTTTAGTATACACGTTAATAGGATCACAGCTTCTCCATAGATTCTAACTCAATGTACATACCACACCAGTTAAATTAATACAGTTTGTTTTAAGAATATTTTCCATTGTTAATATCTAATTCATTATGTCAATTACAACTTAAAGTAAAAATAAAATTAAACTTTGATAGTATACAAGGCAACTATCGAACACAATGATTAATTAAATCTTGCCCAAGTACTTTCGATCAATAGATCATCTTCAGGGGCATTTCGTCAGTTGTGGCCTATCCGACATGAGTAGAATGTCATACATGTAAATTTGAACATAACAATACAATACTTGTTTGTTTGTCTTTGTGTATTGTATTGTTATGTCCAAATTTACATGTATGACATTCTACTCATGTCGGATAGGCCACAACTGACGAAATGCCCCTGAAGATGATCTATTGATCGAAAGTACTTGGGCAAGATTTAATTAATCACTGTGTTCGATAGTTGCCTTGTATACTATCAAAGTTTAATTATTCGAACATTCAACCTTATATCAAAATAAAATTAATTTTATAGAACACACGCAGAAGCTTTTCTTTGTTAATAAATCAGTAAAATTTATTTTTACGACACCCTTTTTCAAACGTCATTTGATAAGTAGTAATTTCTTTATTCTATTTCGTCATCAAGGAAACACTACGGAAACTATTGCAATATTGATAAAAGAGAAATATCTTTTATTTTATCTCCCTACTACATTTATGCAATTCAGTGGTAAGAAAAGGAAATGGTATCGTTTCATCCTTCTTTTTATTGCCAGTGGTGGCGGTTGAAAATTATTGTACGGTCGTAAATCAAGTTAGATCTTGGGTCGCGTGCTCCCAATTCTATTTATGAACAGTTTGTGAGAGGGTAAAACTTATTCATGAAGGTGTCCTGGCTGTTAATCTTTTGCAGTTCTCTTTCTTTTTTTTCTGTCTTTTTATATATTTATGGTCTGTGTGACTATTATACAAGAGTATTTTAAAAGAAATTTGCCCATCAAATAAAATAAAAATAAAATACAGCCGAAGTTTAAATTTAATTGTCAAATGGTTTATACATACCTTTGTTAAATAAACATAGGAGTCTACGTTTATGTCAATTTGGTGCTTTGTACAGGCGGGTTAAAATGTTTATTTTTTATTACGGTTACTTACTTTTGTCTACCTATATCTTTACGGAAAATTAACAAGTATAGGCTATTCCACGAATATACGACTGTTTTGGTTTACTGCGACAACGAATATTTTACTGTACACGTAGAAGTATGAAGGTCAATTGGTCTAATTATAATTCCAATAAAAAGGGTCTACTAGTATGACATCTAAACTAAAATTATTTCAGTTAAAATCTACAAATAAATATAATGACGTCTATGAAGCCAAATGCGTTCATCAGACATTTGGGTGTGGCGTGCCGGGTTTCTTTGATATAACACATTTTATTATAATACTTTATTAGGTATTACAACTGTAATAAAAAGAAATATACTATTTTTAATATAAATAAAAAGAAATTGGCAGAACGATGGTTCACAAACCAGAAAAATATAATCTAATGGATCTAATCTAATGGATCTAATATTTCACTTTGTTAGTTTTAAATATTTGTTTGCTTTGAGTTTATGTACTCTTAAAAGTTCCGAAAGTAACGGGTATAACATACCGGCTATTGATAGTTAAAGTACCGAGTCGTTACGGATATTAAAAAGTAACGAAAATTTATATACAGTTTCATATATTGCCGACTGATTATGGCTGTGAATCTGATCGTTGATGATAGTTTTAGAAGATTAAGAGAATAAGTGAATAAGTAAGTTTTTTTGTTTTTTTTAATATTAATTGAATATTCGACTAAAAAATTTACACTATTTGATCACTTAAGTATTGTTACATTTCGTTTAAATCACATAATTCAAAAACCAACTTGTTTACAATGAAATGATTGAAATGAAAAAATAAACTCCATGATAGTAATTATATACTTCAAAATCTGAATTACAACTGTTTTATAAACTATTAACTTTATATTTATATCATGACTTCATATTTAAATCTAAGGTTTATATCTGTCGTAACAGTATTTTAAAAATGGGGAGAATTTACTATTGTACAATTCAGTACATTGGACCATTTAAATCGACACCTTAAAGCCAATTTAAAACAGTCGTATATTCGTGGAATGGAGTATAAACAATCTGTATTAATAATAGTAAGGTAAACCATCCATTTGTTGGCACTAGCCTAATTATTGGCAGTGGACCCTTTATTTTTAAGTAATTAAGGAGCAATTCACTGTAAGTACCTACTTCCACTTTTATAATGATCTAGCAATATTAGAGACATGCACAAGGACGCCCACTTGTGCTTCATCGACTTCTCCAAGGCGTTTGACAAGGTTAAATACGATAAACTCATGGGAATGCTCAGGAAGATGCATATTGATGGCAAGGATCTGCGCATAATAACCAGTCTCTATTGGAACCAAAGTGCTGAGATACAGATGGGCAACTTACACAGTGGGAAGATAGATATTAAAAAGGGTATACGACAGAGATGCCCCTCTTGCCGCTCCTGTTCAATCTATACTCTGAACAAATCTTCAGAGAAGCACTGGGAAAAGTTTCAGAGGGTATCAAAGTAAACGGAGAGATAATCAATAATATTGGAAATGCTGACGACACAGTTATTATCGCAAATGACTGCAAAGAGCTTCAAAGACTCATGCAAAGCATACACACAGCAAGTCAAGAATATGGTTTTGAACTCAATACAACCAAAACTAAATGCATGCTCATCAGCAAAACACAACAATCTTCGATGCAATTAACATTAAACAACCGAAAAATAGAACAAGTGGAGACATATACATACCTTGGAACAACAGTCAACAGAAATAAGATCACGAATTGAAAAAGCGTAAAACGCGTTCAACAATAAGAAAAAGTGGTTCACAAGCAAAATCTCAATGGAACTAAAACTAAGATTGGTCAAGTGTTATGTCTTCCTGGTCTTGTTCTATGGAGCAGAGGCATGGACCACAACGGAAGCCACCCTGAAGAAACTAGAATCCTTTGAGCTGTGGATATATCGCCGTATTCTTCGGATATCCTGGACAGACCACATCACTAACGTGGAAGTCATGCAGAGAACAGGCAAAAGCAAAGAAATAATCTTCACCATAAAAAAACGGAAGCTTGAGTACTTCGGACATGTCATGAGGCATATTAAGTACCGGCTGCTACAGTTAATAGTCCAAGGAAGAATCGACAGTGGGAGGGGACCGGGAAGAAGACGACACTCATGGATATATCACCTGCGACAACGGTTCGGACTACATCGACCGAACTGTTCAGAGGTGCCGTAAACAAAGTCAAAATAGCCTTGTTAATAGCCAATGTCCGAAACGGATAGGGCAAAGGAAGAAGAAGAAGGCAACATGTATTATTTATGGCAGGGCGTAGAATACTATAATCGTCAATATTCCGCCAACTATTCGGGAGTACAAGTTAGACATTAAGTTATCCTTACATTTTACCTGATTTCAGTAAGGCTTCATCGGTGTTAGAGTTAAGTTTATAATTGTAATATTGGCTGGCTATCAAGTTAATCTCTGTATCATCTTGTACCGTTTTCTCGTTTTTATGCTTATGTTCTAAATAAACATAATTATTTTTGTTAATGTCAACAATTGGATGTCATATTATAGCAAATGCTAGCGATTGGAAATGCTGCCAATAATCAGGTAGCCGAGGTATTTATTTATATTTAGTGAGGGTCACCTTTAATTTCAGGAAGAAAAACATGCCTAAAGTACAAAAGAAAAGCTAATATACAAAAAAATATAATGAAGAAATTCTTCAAGAAGCTTAAGGAAAAAATGAATGGCATACCAAAGACGAAGGCAGCAGTAAAATATGGGATACCCAGAGCTACTCTGCAATTTAGAGTAAGCGAAAAATTTTAAAAAAGTAGCATATGGTCAAAATACTTATATAAGTTTTTTTGGAAGAAACTATATTAGAAAACTGGGTTGCAGATTGTCACAGAAAAGGGTTTTCGAGAAGAAAAAAGGACATCAAGGGTTTTGTTAAGTAATTTTTGAAGAGAACTTTCGACCAAATCCACTTTTCTTCAAATTCCAGAAACAATCTTCCTGGGGATCATTGGCATCAATCGTTTTTAAGGAGACACTCTAATTTAACAAATAGAATCTCTGAAGCTGTAAACAATGCCATTGGGAACGTGTCAGAAAACGATATCAGAAAGTAGTTTATTAATATACAATAATATTTAATGGAAAATAACTATTTTGACATTATTTCTGATTCTAGTAGAGTTTACAACGGAAATGAAACTTATTTTACTCTTTGTTCGAAAGAAGGGTTCTTTCACCAAAGGGTGCCAAAAATATTTATCAGATAGAGCAAGGCCCATCGAAAACAAATATTACCGTCATGTTTACAATTTCTGCTGTGGGAGTTACAACGCCACTGGTGATCGCTTATGCGTATAAAAGATTATTCAAGAGCATCGCCGAAGGTGTTCCAGATGGGTCGGGTATTGCTACTAGCGAAAAAGGTTGGATCCAAGCAGATGTTTTTCATGATTATATATCTAATATTATATTGTATCCTTATTTAGTAAAACAACATGTAACATTTTAAATAATAATGTTTATAGACGGGCACAAAATACATTTAACATACCAACCAAGTCAACTATGTACAGAACTCGAAATAATCTTAGTGGCATTATCCAAATACCACTCGAATTCTTCAACCCGACGACTTTTCTAGTTTCAAGCCACTTAAAAATGCGTGAAAAGAAACTTTGTTGAATTGGAAGACAAAAAATCCATTCGAACAACTAAGTAAAAGTAACTTTGCTCCAATTTTAAAAGAAGTAGTAGATCTTAAACCATCGACTATCTTAAATGGTTTTAGAGTGTGTGGCCTCTGTCCTTGGAACGCGGATAGTATTGACTACAGCAAATGGCTAGGTAAAAAATATACCGTAGATAAATTTGGCGAAACCACAACAGAATCAATCAATATGAGCGATTTTTGCAACATATAATGTAAAGATACTTTACAGCTCTTAAAAGAAGCCAGAAAAAATGAAAACTCTGATATCACTAGTAAAAGTTTCAGGACACTACTTAATTTATTTAACATTTTACATCCAAATAATAAAACTAATAAAGAAGGCGATAATTCACAAATTGTAATTGATGAAATGTTTAGTAGATATGTCTAGTAGAAGAGATAGCAGCGATGATGACTTTAACATACAATATGGAATACGTACCTGTTGTTCTTTTGGAAGAAGTTCGTGAACAATATACAAAAGTGCCACACAGTGTAGCACGTTACCTAGAAAATACTCAAAAAACAATCACATGATCCGCTGCGGCGGGCGAACTTTCGACACCAAATTGTCTTTGTACCTGGGGTAATCGAAGGGTCAAATTTTATTATAGGAAATTTAGACATCGCGACGTAGAGTAGGTAGGTAGGTAATTAGCGGATGGACATTTGCACCCAAGCAGGACAAGCGGGTTTTCCCAATATTTATTGTCACGGCGGGGGGCGTGGCACTTGTGTACTTGTGACTAAATTATTTCAGTTGTAATTTATTTCTTGTTTGACGTTGACTTGTGGACGTATACGAATATTTAAAAAATGAGTTTGATAAAAAGTTCCCGTGGTCGAGATTTATTAGTGGTGGAGCATCATTCGTTCTCGAAACAGAAAGTGTTAAAAAGCGGCGAGATATTTTGGCGCTGCATCCAAAGAAACACCAAGTATTCCGCAAAAGTGTTTACAATAGGCTGTGAGGACCTCACCATCACAAGAAGTGATTTGGTACATAATCATGAAGCCGATCCAAAAAAGCTTGAAGTAAAGATGGTAACCAATGCATGTAAAAGAAAAGCCCAAGAGGACATATCGGAAAAGCCTGCCAAAATTACAAGAACTGCTGTTGCTGAGTGTGATGCCAATTTGCTGACGGTTCCTGACATAGCTAGAATAAGAAAGAACATATACAACTGTCGTCGTAAACTGTTGCCAGGTCCGTTACCAAGAAGCATATCAGAAGTCCATACCGCGGTTAGTAATTATTCTCCTAAAACCTGTCGCAATGAAAGTTTTTTGTTTTTAAATCATCCTGAATTAAATGTAATTGTATTTTCATGCGAGAAAAATGTTTTATACCATTTACTATACATGGCTTGGAAAATGGACATTATGTTCCTTTAGCATACTGTTTGTTAAAGGACAAACTGTCAATGACATACAAACATTTATTTTCTTTATTAAGGTCTAAGATTTTTGAAACATTTCAATTATCATTAGAGCCAACTGAAATATTTGTGGACTTTGAAAAAGCAATTCACTGTGTTTTATAGTATATGTGGCCCAATGCAAAAATTAGTGGATGCCGTTTTCACTTACACCAAAACTGGTTTAAAAAAATTCAATCTTTGGGTTTGGTACAAGAATATAAGGATACAAATTCAGAAATTGGAAAATAGTTAAGGCATACGTATGGTTTAACTTATTTAAATCCAGCAGAAGTTGAAGAATGCTTTCTTTATGATTTAATGTCATATAAACCTATAAACGCAACACTTGATATATATGCAGATTATTTACTAGAAAATTACATTTTCGATAGCGCTCTATTTCAACCACACATATGAATCCTTTCATTGGAGATTTAATTCTTCTTTTTATTCAACACATCCTTCTATTTTTATTTTTATTGAAAAATTAAAAGAATTTCAAGTAGACATTTATGTCAAAATAAATAGTTTACATATACCAGCAAAAATCAAAGATACTACTGTTACGGCTAAATTGGCATTTTTGGAGAAAATGATGGATAAACTACGATCCCAACAAATACGTAGGTTAGATTTTAGAAAAGTTAAAAGAATTTCAAGTAGACACTTATATCAAAATAAATAGTTTACATATACCAGCAAAAATCAAACATACTACTGTTAAGGCTAAATTGGCATTTTTGGAGAAAATGATGGATAAACTACGATCCCAACAAATACGTAGGTTAGATTTTATAAAAGCTGTATCTTATCATTCCTATAATAGCAAATAAATCATTGTATATAAGTATATTAACGGTAAAATGTACAAAAATTAGGTACTAGTTGTATTATATTTAGATATTATTACAGTTATAAAGAAATAAAATGCACATTACTTCTATTAAAATAAATAAATTAATTAATTATGGTATTTAATTTATGTCGCAGCTATATTTATTTGGTGTCGAATATACCTGTATGATAAAAACGCGAATTGGGGCTGGTGTTGAAAATTGCCATTAAATTTTAGTCGCTACCTGCTTAGAGTCGAAATTTCCTACGCCCATCCGCTGCCATTTCAACTTTTGATTCAGTTCCCTCCACTAGTCAAAACTCTATAAATAAGAGCAGTAACATGGAAGATTGTTTGCCTTGGGCCAAATCCCCCGAACTTAAGGAAATATCTAATACCCAATCTAGTTTTGTAATTTATTCTTTAGTTTATGAAAGAGAACTAGAGAGAACCCAAAAAAATTTATAGGAGCTCACAAAGTTAGAAAATAAAGCAAAACAATTTTTGAAAAGTAATGACTTAATTGGCATATTCTAGTTTTTTGGCAATATATTACATCACTTCTTTACAAAGGTCTGTTACAGCTTTATGTACACATAGTAAAATTTAAATTTATTCAATTTCTTTAAGCTTATTTCCAGAAGCAATAAACAGATAAAGCCGCCTTGTTTTATCTCACCTCGTTCGCCTGGCGCGTAAATTATAGTTTTATTTAATGCTTTTAAGCGAATTATGCAACCCTCAAAACACATAATTCATTCGGAAGTTGCATGAAATATTAAACTGTCGAAATAAATCAAGACTGTCGTATATAAAACTTTGTGTATATGTACTCACTCCATTTACTCGCTCAAGGCGAACCTCTACTTTCAAGATTAAATTACAGGTCGGGACTTAATTGGCTCACGCTCATACCTTAAACTTTCCCATGAGGTTCTTATAATGTACAGCGAGGAGATTCTTTTCGACGGAAAAACTTACTTTGTTTAGGAGTCACGTAGCCTCTTTTTTTCTATACACTTAGTTACGGGAAGTTATATAATTTAAACTGACGCTAAATAACTTGTTCTTCAGAATTTTAACTTGTTTAAGGCACTTTTACGAGAGTTATTTATTAAGACAGATACAATATTTTTCTAGTTTATCTCATAAAATCTAAATTATTTTTTCTTTGTCAAGATTATAAAGTATCTTTAATATTTATTTGAAAATAACTATAAAAAATAGAATTGGAATATTTAGGAGAAATATGGGAGATAACATTTGGCATATCCCTTAGTTGAAGAACAAACGTTATTTAACATTGAGAAATAAGAAGGAGAGATAGAGATGCAGTGAACGAGAGAGAAAGATAGAGAGAGAGAAAGACAGTAATAAACCCCTATCAAGTGGCTATTTCTTAAGGCTGTTTTAGCAGTTGAAGCACACTGCGATTTGAAATAGGCGTATTATTAACTTTTCTACACTGCTTACGCCCATCCATCTTAAGTCAGTGGCAACGTTCGACGGGTAGTTTAGTAACAACAAATGCATTAATTTTTATTTAAATTAGTTTTAACACGAACTAAATGACAGTACGTTCATGATATTTAACGTCACGAAGCCGATAAAGGTAAAACTAATCACCAATGATGAGTAACACGTTTCACTATTAGATTTTAGTATTTTTTGGCAATTTTCTTCAAATTTGGAAACCGCTTTTCTTGGTTATTACTGAAAATAGAAAGGTGAAAAAAATCAACGGTTACAGAAAAAAAATTCGGTAAATAACAGAGAAAACACTGTCCCCAGGTTTTGGTGCACCGATAAAACAGCCTCAAGCGTACCTGTTTACAACCGTATAGCGTCAATATTTGGTAACATCTAGTACATACATTTAATTCAAGGTCAGGTTAGCTCTATGTCAGAGAGAAGGTGTGGTAAGGTCAAATGCACAAAAAACTACGTAGTACGTCAAAATTTCACAAACACAATTAGATGAAATTATAATTTATCATTGGACGCCACCTCTATATTTTCAACTCGCAGGGGATGAGGATAAAAAAAATTAAAATTCAGTAATAAAAAGAAACATTAAAAATTATATTATTCCCAAAAGATACTAACATATTACTTCATATTGACTTTACTACAAACAAAACAACTTCATATCGTATTAAATCAAGAATTGGTTATTAAAAATAAATGAAACTATATTTCGTTCCCAAATTTCGAAATGTGTTTACATTTAAAGCATTTTAGTAGTTAATTAGTAACTTAACATATTAAGTCAAAACTTTAAACAAAATTAAAATATTTCACTATATTCTTGTCTCTGTGAATCCATAAATAATTCTCGCGTTCCTGATAGGGCTTAATAAAAAAAAAATAGGTACAACCTTATTTATCCAATCTCTGGGAACCAGGAAAAAAGGGATATACTCTGCTTCTTCTCATCCGTTGGTTATTTCATCAAATATTTACTAATAGGAATTCATTTATATTATAAGTAATTATTGAAAACCATTTATAGGGAAGTATTGGACCATAGGAAAGAGTTTGAAAATAATTATTCATCTGAAATATAGACAAGAAAAGGCTTTTCTTTGTAGCTTACCTCTAACCTAGAGACTCACTTCTAAAAACACGTCCTATCGTGTGGACGTTAGTAACAGGAAAGGAAGCGACGATATTTCAACGGTTTTGAATTGGGGGCGTGATTGACAAGTTATTATCGTTCTCATCTATCGGATATGTTGAGAATTACCGTAGAAGCCTTAAGTCGATTACAAGCACCTGGCAGTTAGGTGGGGTTAGTAGTTTTATTAAAAAAAATAATCAAATTTATAATGAATTTTCTAAAACTTTTGAAACGGTTACAACCGTGCAGTTTATTATATTAATATTTTAAAGATAATGGATTTTGACAAGAGCTGTGACCTTGTAAATAACAGGTAAACTTGTGTTCTAAATCGGCATGACTAATAGCTCTTGTTAACATTCATTACCTCTACCACTAAGACATATCGTAGCAGTGGTGGCGCAAGATCAAAATTTTATGTAGGCAAGCTACATTTTGTGAGGCCCCCTGCTCGCCATGCAAGCATGACCTGTATTATTTTATTATTAACCTTTTATTTATGCAAAATCTGGTCAAACTTACAACTAACCTAAAAATTTAATTCAAATATTGGAGGAATAGAAATTTTCTACTTTTAACAGTGCTGAATTGTTTAATTACAGGCTCGTAATCTAGCTTAAATGCTATATCAGACTCGGTAGACAAAATTGCAACCGCAGAAAGTCTTTCCTGTGACATCTTACTTCTTAAATAATTCTTAATGAGTTTTAATTTTGAAAAGCACCTTTCAGCGAAAGCTGTAGTTAATGGTATTATAATTTTTTTTATTGGCTTTGGCTTGAAACCTTTAGCCACGTAATTACATATAAATATTAGTATTCATTCATACAGGAATGTACAAGGAAGACACTTTTCACGCTCAGGGATTCATCAGAGCGGCTTTATTGTAACAAACAAGACATAAGCCACGGTTAGGTAGGTGCACTACATACATATATGATAAACATACAAAGGAAAAGTTCAAGCATACGATCAATTTTACACTCATACCTTTAATTTAATTTTTACAAGAAATATCATAATTATTTTAAAGATTTTTATATTGTCTTCACTTAATAGGAGATTTACGTTTAATGGTGTACTTAATACCTCTATTATCAATCATTTTATCAGCCACGTGCTTGTATTACGATGTAGTGGGCAGTTGAAGAATATGTGATTTAAATCAGCTATACTAGTTCCACACTCACATCTGTTGGGAGAACTCCTATTTTGTGTAGATGTTTCGGAAAACATCCATGATCTACTTTTAATCTTAAGACTGTTGACACTGTGTTTCTGCTTAGTGTAACATATTTGTAAAATTGTTTTACATCTACTGTGGGTTATAATTTGTATAAATTAGTGCCCCTGCTTTCACCAAACTGAATCCATTGTCTGTCCCATTTAAATTTAATATGTTGTTTGATATAGGCAAGTAGGTCACATGTGTTAAATTCTTCTATCACCATATGTGGGTGCTGTAATGGATTTTTAGCTATAGAATCAGCAATAGTATTGCCAACAATATCTGAGTGTCCCTTGACCCATAGAAATTTAGTACCATATGGATCCGATAGTTTTAGTAACTGTTGAAAAATTTCTAATATGAATATGTTGCTATTGATTGTGAATTTAATGTTTTGTAAGGAGTGCAATGCTGACAGTGAATCACTGCATGTGACAATTTTGTTATACTGGTTCTCACAGCACAATTCAAGGGCTTTGTATATAGCACACGCTTCAGCAGAAAAAAATGCTGGATTGATTATTTAAAATAAATGATTTTTTAATCTTCATTTTTAGTACAAAGTTAGCACTGGTTGTACATGTTGGTGATTTTGACCCGTCTGTAGAGATCACAATATGATCTGAAGAGCCACTTAAGATTTCTTTAAGAGTAGTGTAGCAAAATTGGTTTTGGTATTATAATACATATTTACATATCAACGATGTAAAGTAAATGTTTGGGTATATTTCTTTTAAGTTATTATCTGTAATGTATTGAAGCAAGTGTTATATATCTGCGAATTACTTCACCTTTTTGAAAATTACCCGATTGCAATACGTCTCATATGTTCTTGTGAAGTAGGATCAATTTTTTTATCAATTTTAATAAATGGATGAAGTTCCCACTATTCCTAAAGTCACCGTTTGTCTTTATAGCTTCTCTGTGACCTCTGAATGCGAGATTGTGAGAGGCTAAGAAGTTGTTGGCTATTGTTTTTTTGTGTTTAATGATCATCTCTAATGTTATCCATTGGAACATAAATACTATATATTCTTTAGTATTCTTACGTCTTTGTAAAATACTGCTTAAACGTTTCCCGTCACAGGATTCTCCTGTACCATCTGATTTTGGGAATTGCCAAAAAGTCTGCATGGAAAACATAATACTTCATTTTGAGAATTAGAATGAACTAACCATTTTAATAATCCATTATTTAATTTTCTAGAGAAATGAAAATTAGTGTCTATGGTCATCATCTTTGAAATAATCTTGATCACCAATATTTAGTTGTTGTGAGGGGCCGTTCTGAATTATATCATGATGCTAAACATCTAATATGGGCATTGACCATATACCTGGATTAAAATTATCAAATAAATGTATAATTTCGTTACTTACATCGTTGCTAGTTGATGGATAACAAATTTTATTTTTTTTTTCGTGATCTACAATATTGCTCTAGGAAAACACAGGAATTTTATCGTCGGAATCTGATTTCTTAGATATTCATTTTGTATCAATTTCAGACTGTCGTTCGGTATCAGTATTAAGTGGTTCTCTATCAGTACTTCCCAAATTCATAGGAATCTCAATCATGACTAAATGTTTTTTAAAACTCGACGCTATCGATTCATATGGTTCTGAACTACCAAATGCAGTTGTATTACGAAACTTTATCATACCTGTACTTAATGCCTGGTTTGATATTGCTCTTCAAGCGTCCCTATCTCTCTTAGGGCCCAGCGATGACGTGCATTGTAGCGAGGTGTTGGTGCGTTTGCTATCGGTCGGAGTCAGTTTTTGTCTGAAAATTTTGAAAACCAGAGATTGTGGGCGCGCTCTGGATATTAGTAGGCTTGTTACCATTTTTTGTTTTGGTTACTTACTCGTTAGGACCTATTAGGTTTAAGGAAAGAAAAAATGGCAAAAGTTGTCTTAAATTTTCCTTTATTGAAGATATGATTTCTCCAAGTAAGTCTTGATTGCTGTACATCTTGATTGTTTAGTTGTACAGGTGGGCATGTCAGACGTTTAGTTGTAAAAGTTACATGGTTTAGTTTACTTTAATTGACCCTGATTCGTCATTTTCTTAACCACATCTATATGGTGTTTGACTGGACTTGTAACCTTTTAGATGTTTCGATTGAATTTGTGTGGGACGAGAGGATGACGATGACATTAGTAAATGTTACCAAGGAACATTGATAGAAGCGGGTGGGTCGGCCATGTAGAATAGATATAAGAGTCAAGCAAGGACACTAACTTGAAGTACGCCGGAGTTTATAGGTTCCAATGTTGTTACATACCATCATACATTGTTTATTTTAAAATAGCTGTCTATTATGTAGGATTTGAATATTCTGCAAGATTCAGATGGTAGTTGTTCTTTAATTTTCTATAGCAAACATGTATGCCACACTACATCAAAATCTTGTATGATGTCCGAGAAGACTGCAGAACAATAGTGCTTTTCCTACAAAACCCCAACCAATGCTACACTTAAACTGATATAAACTCACCCCCTTAACCTTCGACGCATAGGAAGGATCTGTTTACATTTCGCAACCTTCAACTTGCTTCAACTCTCACTTCATTGGTAAAATTTACCTTAGTAGTTTTATGGTCGATGGGAAAGGTTATTTTTTAACTTGCAGTCAACCAAAGTTTTAGACACAGTATCAAATAATAAAAAATACCTGCACATGACTACCTCTTGTTCAAACAGAACGATATAGTCGAAAAGAATACAAAAATATTCACATATCTCAACCTAATGTAGGTGGGAGAAAATGGTGGTGACCTCTATTTATGAATCTTATTTATAGCACATTCGTAGATAGCTGGAAGATTTACAATATTTTAAATGATAGTAAAATGTCACAATTACAATTTCGATCATTTCTAGCAGTATCACTTATGAAATTTGAATATTATGTTGAAATAGTGTACACAGAAGTGGCTGATCAGTCGAGTTGTGGACGTCCCTCCAAAGATAATTTGCCTATCGATGTAAAATTTGACAATATTGGTTATTTGATTAGAAGGCACGATAGAAGTGCACGAAAGAAATGTAGGTTATGCAAAAGTCATACTATATATTTATGCAAAAAATGTAAAATTCATCTCCATCCCGATAGAGGTCAAGTTTTTTGTATTTCTTTTAAATATTTTGGATTTCTTTACAATATTTTTTAAGCCATTGTTCAGCCTGTGTATTTGCCTCCATACTTATATTGCTTTAAAAATTTATCATGATTTTTAATATAACAAAATGTTTGCAATAATCACTAGAATCATTTGCATCTACGCCTTTCTGTAAATGTTTAGTAAGCATTCACACCTGTGTTTTATTATGAGACTAATTTTCGCAAAGTATGCCGTCGCTTACAAAAGTGTAACTTTTAAACTCATACCCCGGAATAAAACTGCTCCGTTAGAAACGTGCGGGTGTGTATTTTAATGACTCTCCAGCCGTGCGTATGATATAAAACGCATTAAACTTTGCTGCTCCATGATTTTCGTCATTAACGTCCGTCCTCATGTCGATAACGACCTTCTAGCCATGGCCGTTGACAGCTAATACCTGATTTCAAAACAGGGTGGGTCCCTCGATCGATTCATATTTCAATATTACATTTGTATGGTTACTGTAAAAGGACATCAACAACTCAAAACCATTTTGTTTTATTGTTCCTACTAAAAATTTAGATTTGGCAATATAGAGTTTCATGGAAAAATACGTAAAATAATAGCAGGAGGTATTAAGATTGTTTAACTAAAGTTTTGCTATAGTTTAAAAAAATTATTAGTTCTTTAAAGTTTTTATTAGTAACACCAATGAAGGTAAAGATGATAAATATACGTTAAGTTGTTTCTCTAATCGTATTAACAAATTTAAAATACACATAATACAGTAGGTATAGGCTATTCCACGAATATGCGACTGTTTTGGTTTACTGCGACAACGAAAATTTTAATGTGCAAGTAGAAGTATGAAGGTAAATTGGTCCAATTATTATTCCAATAAAAACGGTCCACTAGTATGACATATAAACTAAAATTATTTACAAATAAATACAATGACGTCTATGAAGTCAAATGTGTTCATGAGACATTTGGGTAAGCTTTCCGTAAAATGTAAACACTAAAGAGGCGTGCCGGGTTTCTTTGATATTACCCTATTTTATGACTTTGTTAGGTATTACAACTGTAATAAAAAAAAATATACTATTTTTAATATAAATGAAAAGAAATTGGCAGAACGATGGTTCAGAAACCAGAAAAAGGATCTTTGTCAGTTTTAAATATTTGTTTGCTTTGCGTGGATGTACTCTTAAAAGTTTCGAAAGTAACGGGTATAACATACCGGCTATTGATAGTTAAAGTATCGAGTCGTTACAGATATTAGAAAGTAACGAAAATTTATATACAGTTTCATATATCGCCGACTGATTATGGCTGTGAATCTGATCGTTGATGATAGTTTTAGAAGATTAAGAGAATAAGTGAATAAGTAAGTTGTTTTATTTTTTTAATACTAATTGAATATTCCCCTAAAAAATTACACTATTTGATCACTTAAGTATTGTTACATTTCGTTTAAATCACATAATTCAAAAACCAACTTGTTTACAATACTAAACTCCATGATAGTAATTATATACTTCAAAATCTGAATTACAACTGTTCTATAAACTATTATTTTTATATTTATAACATGACTTCATATTTAAATCTAAGGTTTATATCTGTCGTAACAGTATTTTAAAAATGGGGAGAATTTACTATTGTACAATTCAGTACATTGGACCATTTAAATCGACACCTTAAAGCGAATTTAAAACAGTCGTATATTCGTGGAATGGAGTATATCAGAAATTCCAGATTTTTTGACTGAATTGTTATTGTAAATTATTATTTGTTTTACTTCGATAACTGCGAACACTATGATAGATAATTATAAACAAAAAATAGAAGGAACTTCAAATTGTCTGTTTTTTATACATACATACGTATCTAAATAATGTCCCTATAAAATACAGTGTTTAGAATGGCACTGGTGTAAAAATGGAGATCGCTTCCAGAAGATTCATACAAAAATCTTTTTTATTTTTTAAACTTTTTTTCTCCAAAATTGCATCGTTTTCTCATTAGTGGAGAGATTAATATGCGCAAAGTGCATGTAGATGCATATATTGCATATTTTTGCTCATTTCAAACATTGCACATTTAAGCTAAACACAATTTATTTTGCATATTTTAAATATAAATTATATAAAAGTTTATAATTCTCTCCTCTTAGTTGGAATTTTATAACTTGTATATGAACTAGCTTATATTATAATAGATCTAGATAATAAAACCAAAATCAAGGTTATACAAGTGTATGCTCCCACAACAACATGTCAGGAAGAGGTAGTTGAAATGTTGTACGAAGATTTGAAAACAGCATTAAAAGAAAATGATACAAAGGCTACCATCATAATGGGAGATTTCAATGCAAAATTATGTGAAAAGGAAGAAAATACTGAAACTAAAATACGGATGATGGTTATGGCACACGAAATAAAAAAAATAGAAAAATTATATAACTTATTAGAACAACAAAATTTATATGCCATAAACACACACTTCAAAAAACCAGCAAGCCGAAATGGACGTGGATATCTGCCGATAAAAAGACGAAAAACGAGATCGATTACTTCTAATGTGGGAACAAAGACATTTTTGAATATACAACTGCTCGATCGAATCGATACAATCGATTCACAACTGGCAGCGATCATCGCCTTTTAATAGCAAGGATTCATATTAAACAGACAAAAACCGAGTAGAAACAGGCCACCTAATTATTGTAATAAGGTAGATCAAACTAAAAACGACAAAAGGGAGATGACCGTACGGAGAAGTCTTAAGCAAATAATTTGTAGAACATTATCAACGATAATACTCTGACATGAACACAATTAATAAGAAATGGAAAGAGAACGGTTGATGGAAAAGAAAAGAGCATTTCTAAGCGAAGGAAAGCGAAACACCAATGGTTTCACAGAATTGAATAAACAACTTAATAAGGCAGTAAATAAAGATTTAAGGATCTATAATGAAAACAAGAAAAAAAAATAATAGAAAAGAACCGGGACATGAAAGCATACATGAAATGCTTAAGATCAAACTTAGGAAAGCCTATAATAATCTCATTGAACGATAAATATGGAAAAGAAATAAAAGAAAAGAACGAAATTCTTAAAGTTACTCAAACATTTTACCGTGATTTATAATCTTTAAAGATGAACCCATATAAAACTGCAAAGGAAGATCTTAAGAGAGAGATAACGAATGTCAACTCAGAAATACTCCCTAAAATAGAATCACCAAATAAAACAAGCTATGGCACAACCAAAGAATAATAAGGCTCGGAGCCCAGATGGAATACTTGTAAAAATGTTGAAGAAGGGGAGTGAAAATATTCTCGAAGAAACAGAAAATTTTTTCAACGAATGTCTCAACAGAGGAGTAGTCCCAGATAATTGGAATGCAAGTTTGACAATACTTCTCTTCAAAAAGGGAGACAGGGGAGATCTGAAGAACTATTGTACAAACTGTTTATCAGAGTAATAACTAACAGGTTAACGTCAACGCTCGATAGCTATTAACCGGTAGAGCAGCCAGGATTTCGAAATGGTTACAGTACAGCGGATCATCTTCTTACAGTCAGAACGCTAATAGAAAACGCCAATGAATATCAATTGGCTTTATTAAATATGAAAAGGCATTCGACTCCATAGAACTTTGGGCAATAGAGACAGCTATGAACAACTGCAGGATATACTCCTGATACAGAACGCTCATATATAATATTTACAAGAAAGCTACAATGAAAATACAAATCGATGCGAAAACCAAAGCCATACCAATCAACAGAGGAGTTCGCCAGGGAGATGTTATCTTACCAAAGCTATTCACACTTGAACTGAAAGACATGTTCAAAGACATTTACTGGGTAGATAAAGGAATAAATGTTAATGGAAGACAAATAAGTCATTTGAAATACGCTGATGACATTGTAACGCAACTATTTCAAGCCTCGGAAAAAGTAGGTATTAAGATGAACTTGGAAACAACAAAAATAACGACAAATACACCGAACATTAGAGAAATAACGTTGAACAACAATAATTTAGAAACAGTAAGCGAATACATCTACCCAAGATAGATAACGAAAGTTAACAAAGAAAATCAAACTGCCGAAATTACCAAAAGAATAAGGTTAGCATGAGCAGGATTTGGAAAACTCACTCACCAAGTCTAATATGGATAATATAGTAAAAGCATAAAGTGCGATGGAAAGATCAATGTTCGGGGTAAGACTTATAGACTAAAAAACAAACAAATGGATTGGAAGCAAAACCAAAGTAAAAGACGCAGGAGAACATGCTGCCATATTAAAATGGAGCTTCGTAGGACACAATGCCCTACTAAAGGATAAAAGACGGAACCAGGAAATACAACAATAGAGAATATGGTTAGAAAACAGAAGTAGAGAAAGATCAAGAATGAGATGGGCCGATGACATTAGGAAGATCGGTGGATACAACTGGAAGCAAGTGGCGCAAAATAGAAAACACTTGATTGATTTGGGGAGGCCTATGTATAAAGTTAAATTAAATCATGAATGTGTTGTTTGTGTGAGTCCATTTCAAATAGGTAAAGAAATAATAAATAAGACTTACTCATAATTAATTTAATTTAACTATTCAGACGACCGGTTTCGCTTTCTACAATATGCAAAGCATCGTCAGGTCTCGATACAAAGTTAAATAAATGCTGAAATAATAAAAAAACCCATATTAGAGTATTGTCTAATAAAGATAAACAAATTAGATGTTATAAATTACAATAATGATGCCAATATTATTATATATCTCTTTATATAATAAATCTTATCTATAAGAATATTATCTCTTGAATAAGTATAAATAACTTTTAAATAATACAATGGTAGATAACATCACTTTCATCTAACAAACAATCACATTACACCTATCTCAACTTCATTGAATTAAATCCATCTCCTCAAGAACTTCGCGTTTATTGTCAAACAACTACAATAGCAGACTTAAGTTCTCCATTCAACAATACATGATAGTTTCAACCATGTTCTACCATCCATCAATTAATAGAGTACCGGCATGTAAGTAATGTTTTATTTATTTGCTCATTTATTAATTTATTACAATCTATAGACTATTTTATAACAATTTGTGGGTCTTACCTTGTCTGTTAAAACTTTTTATACCTTCTTATTCCTTTTTATTTATTTTAAAAAACCACAGACATGTAATATTGGCATAATGATTGTAATTTATAACGTTTAATTTATTTGTTTATCTTTATTAGACAACACCCTAATATTGTTTTTTTATTATTTCAGCATTTATTTAACTTTGTATCGAGACCTGAAGATGCTTTGCATATTGCAGAAAGCGAAAACGGTCGTCTGAATAGTTAAATTAAATTGATTGTAAGTCTTACTTATTATTTCTTTACCTAAAGTTAAATTACTTAAGGCTGAAGAAGAAGAATATGAACTAGCTCATTCCCTATCGCTTTTTAACTATTTGGGCTTTCCCATTACTACCTGTGAAAATGTGCTTGGATACACTATTTTTTAAATTAAATATAAGTGAAGACAAAGTATTTTACAAGATCTGATCAAAAATCTTAGCTATATTTATTTTCATATTTCATTTCTTAAATGAGTAACTGACAAACAAAAGCATCGTTTTTACATTGACATTTTCAGGAAAGTGTATTTTTCTTAGAAAAATTCGCTTTTACTTACTACATAAGCATAAGATAAATGAGCATTTGATACAGGTTGTCTTATTATTTACAAAAAAAAGGACTTGTATCGGAATGTAAGTACACTTTATCTTATTTTAGACTAATTTTAATTTATCATTCATTCAATAAATTCCCCCCACTCGTTTAGTAAACATAAATGATATTGGTATTTTTTGTGCTATACCTGATAAAAGATTTGTTTAATTTGGTACAATTACAATATGTTATTATTTCTTTTAGGATTTTAAAGATTCTACTTTACCGGTAACCAGATGATGACCAAAAACCTGTAGTGGTTGAAACCGGTCGTCGCTAAATAGTTAAATAGATTGTGAGTATGTAAGTATGTAATTTATTTCAACTAACCAGTCTGAAATGGACTCACATGGGCAATCAATTTATTATTTTAATTAATTTAATTAACAATACATTACAAACAAAATAGTAATTTTCAGAATTGTTGGACTTTCCTTAGTATGGTTTGAAAAATGGCAGTGACAATCAACTTACCAACATGGAGTGAAATAGTACTTTTTATTTAGGATCCATGAAGATTATATTTCCTCTATTATTATAGAACGTTTTCTTGAGTTTGGTTTCCAAATCTCACTCAAAACGAATTTATTGTTTGAGTGATTAAATGTGGAGGTAAGGAGCTGAATAACAGCTAAGTGGTATTTATCAGCTGGTTAACTTTTCTGAAAGTCTACTGTGAAATCTTCCTTCTGTGGTCAGGAACCTGTTTTTTTTGTATAGCTTATAAAATTTTTATAAGTTTAAAGAAGAGTTTCTTCATTTGTGACTTCGAATTATCTGCTTAACGCTTTCGGAAATCATGTTTTGAATTCTTTCGAACCCTGTCTATAAAGTGTTTACAGTCCCAGTGTCTCAATTGAGAAACTTTGTTAAACAGACACCCAAGAAGGTCACTGAGTATTAAAAGTTAAGCCTTTCTTCTAAAATGTCCGACGGGGCAATAATTTAAGATCATTTGGAAAGGCTCTCTTAATAACTCAAACTTTCCACCAAATTGATTTAACGTTGGGCGTGACTGAATATCTAATGAATCTCCGTTCACAAAATTGCGGCTGCCTCTGCACTTTTAGAGAATTTACATATAATTCTGCTCACTTTTCAGATTTTAAAGAGATAATATACGAGTGAGCAACGCCCAGTGAGAACACCGTGTTTACTCTGAGTTTGGTTCCAAGAGTATTTTTGCGTAAAGAGGAGAAGGTTGTAGTAAGCTTTTTTCTTGTCTTTGGCGTGGATCGTTTTCGCAGGAGTCTACTCTAACTTCATTTGCCTATTTTCGCATATCGTTTACTATGTATGTTTTTGATCTTTCAGTATACAGTATGAGGTCACCTCTTGTAACTTGTGGACTTTATTTTGTGTTAACTTAGACTTGATTATGATATAATTTAGTTTGATTCAAAACAACGTTTTGCAGACATCTTCCTGGCTCACATTGTTTAAATTTTCAATATCTCTACATGTTTAATTACGTTGCCGAGTTTTATACCATAAGTCCATGTTAGGATGAACACACAGTTTATAACATAAAAAACATACATTTAAACTACTTTTGGTATTGTACAAATGGGAAAAATAGTAAAAACAATAAAAACCGACTTCCTAACAAATCTATATTTTTTTCAATTAAAATCAATTTTACTAATCTTTTTCTAAAAAATGCTCCCTCACAGGAAATTTATTAAGCACCAGTAGAGTTGGGCTTTTCTGCCGTAAAACCTCAGCACAATTTTAAAGTAAATGATCCAAAAATCAGAAAAAAACGGGTCAACTTATATTCCCTACCAAGTTAAGCAAAGCCGAACTAAAAACTTAATGTTAATCTTATTAACGCCCTCATAAAATTACACCATCTTCTCACACAAGTTTTACGAAGGTCTCCACGCTCCTTAAGCACGTCCTAAATTTTCGACTCGGCGGGTCCAGAGTCACTCACCCCACAACCCCTCGTTCCGAACCCCCTTCTAAGGGTAACTAGACGCTTGATAATTCATCACATCAGCCGTGACCGTGTGTCGACGTCTTTACGGTCATGGACAGCAACCGTTCCATTTTTACTGCAGGGATTTGATAAAATTTACCGGATAAAACACTTTAGGAAAATTTATATATTAAACAGATTTTAATATAAAAACGACAACACATTGGGTACAGTTTTTGTTTTCAGAGAATAAGAGCTACGAAATTATTAAACAAAAAAATTAGAAACACTATAAACCAACTTCAGTACGTCTCTGCAAATTCCGTCAAATGTCAAAGGTAAACTTTTATGTTTTTACAAAACTTAAAAACGGTTAAAACTTTTTTTATCAGATAAAGTACATATTAATTTCTGCTTATTGTGTAATAAAATTGTATTTCTTAAAAACACGATAAAAAAAATTATCCCTTACTATCCCTGTCTTAAAATGTTAGATATGACCCACCCATGTACGGTGAAGTAAGATTTGGTTACTTAAAGTGAGATCTCTAAATCTTGTGGAGGATGTCGAATTGTGGTGTCACAGAAGGCTGCTTGGAGCTAATATTCAATTGTTAGATGTCGTTAAGAAACGAAAGGTTTCATACTCTACAAAATTTTCTACAAAATAACATATATTATCTTCTAGATGTCATCTTGATGGGTAAATTTAAAGGCTGAAGAGGCACTGGGTAAAAGCAAGAATCACTGTTAAACTAAACTGGTGAGCCATTTCCATTGTCAGTACAATAATAAGAAGAATCTCTGTATATTCGATAACCAGAGTAAACGCCTACATGCTGGATAGCCTATGGTACCCAAAAAAAAAGAAATTATTTTGAAAACTTAGCATACATTTAATTTTTATATTTTATAAAATCTAAACTGTGCAATTATCTTGAACAGGTCGATAAAGGCAAAAAGATCTTTATAGTACACACATATTTTATATGTATAGACTAATATATATCACCTAATAATAATCATTGGGAGCATTTATCTCTCCACCATCACATCTGTCAAAATCAGCATAGCCATACTTTACTTTAGTACTTCTAGAATTTGATACTTCTACCCTTGTGCTAGGACACATAATGCGCCATAAGGAATTTGAGCAGCTCCAGGTAATATTAGAAGGCAAAATCGAGGGTAAAAGGGGTATAGGAAGAAAGAAGAAATCCTGGCTCCGAAATATCAGAGATTGGACTCACACAACAGGAAATGACTTAATCCATCAAGCCCAAAGCAAAGAGAAATTTGCCATATTGATCGCCAACCTCAATAGAGAAGGCACTTAGGAGGAGGACCCTTGTGCTTTCCAAGCTCATGCTAATTATCAAGAAAAATATAACAGAGGGTTAACTTTACGTCGAGCAAACCACAGTAGAAAGAGTGATCCACTGTAACTACCTTGGCACCATAATCAATGAAAAATGGACCAACAACCAGGAGATAAGAAAAGCA
This sequence comes from Diabrotica balteata, assembly GCA_918026665.1. Classification (NCBI taxonomy): domain Eukaryota; kingdom Metazoa; phylum Arthropoda; class Insecta; order Coleoptera; family Chrysomelidae; genus Diabrotica; species Diabrotica balteata. The sequence continues at coordinate 37,912,453 of OU898280.1, forward strand.
TGGGAAAAGCTAGATCCACATTTAACCGGATAAAAGCCTTCTCCGAGAGCCAAAACCATTCTCTTGCTTTAAACGTAAGAATGCTACAACTTTATATCTTCTTTGTTTTTTTTATGCTGTTAAAACTTGGAGCTTGACCGAACAAATGTGCAGAAGATTGGAAGCATTTGAGTATTGGAAGATACTTAAGATCCCGTGGACTGACTAAGTCACAAATGAGGAGGTCCTTTATTGAAAAATACAAAAGAATCGAATTGTACTGATCATTATCCAATTTTGAGTTACAATACTTCGGATACATTATGCGAAATGAATCTAGATATGCATTATTACAAGCCTTCCTGGAAGAAAAAATATTTGGAAAGCGAGGTCCAGGTAGAAGAAGAACCTGCTAGCTGAAGGATAAGATAATCGCCAATAGTTGTCTCGGATAGGTACATCAAGATGAAGAACCCTGTCGGTTAAAACCCGTCCAATTTCTATAGGTTATTCCATGAATATACGACTGTTTTGGATTATTGCGACAACGAATATTTTACTGTGCAAGTAGAAGTATGAAAGCAAATTGGGCAGTCCGGTCCTGAACATGGTGACACAAACTGTGTTTACATTTCAGTCCCGCAAAAGTGTACTTTTCAAAGTAATTAATATCAAAAAACTTAAACAAAAGCAGTAAGCGATCGTATATAGTGCAGTTACATTACTGAAAAAACAAACAGTGAGTTATTATTATTTTATATATCAAAACGTTTCAAAAGCATATTATTTGTAAGGTTAAGTGTCGGCCGAAAGGCCTGTTATCAGAACCACTGCTGGTTCTACAACTGGTTTAAATAATTATTAATTACCTACTAATGAGTTTATCAAATGATATCAGATCCGACCTTAAAAATTTGTCAACAGCCATGACTGACGATCAACAATCTCAAAACAAAACAACATATTCTGCTGTGCTTAATAATACTTCAATTCAGTTTCCTTCTAAGAATCAAGCAATTTTATTTAATGCGCTACCTGATACTAAAATAGAAGAGTACCTAATAGCTCTTGGCGAAGTTGTTCATCCACGGAATATTTTATTTTCATCAAGACTATCAAATAACAGAATATGTATCTATCTCTCCAGCGAATCCTTGGTCGAAAAATTTATGTCCAATCCAGCAGAAATAACAATAAAAGGCGAAAATCTAAAGGCTAGAAGATTAATAACTCCGAACGAAAGACTGTTATTATCGAATGTATGCCCTTCTATTCCACATACTCTAATAGAAAATGAGTTAATTAAATTGGGTCTCAAATTAATGTCACCTTTAACCTTCCTTAGAATAGGTAGTCAACTCCCAGAATTTCAACACGTCTTCAGTTTTAGAAGACAAACATATATTCAACCACTTGTAGATATGGACCTACCATCTTCCTTCTTAATTACATATGAACAAACTTCGTATCGCATATTTTTAAGTTTAGATAAACCTTCATGTTTTATTTGTAAGCAAACAGATCACATTGCAGCAAATTGTACAAGTCATAATCCACAAAATGATCCCACTCTTATCCACCATCAACCACAACAACCAATACAACAACAACCACAAGAATCCTCACAGTATAACAAATCGCCCTTAGAAATAGAACCAGATCTTCCAGTCAGTAATTCTAATACCGAACCTACACCTAACCAAAAAACAGATACCAATTTAATACCTCCCGTACTTATGGAAACTACTGGTATATCTAAAGACCAGTCATCGACCAACAAAAGAACAATTTCGGAAATCAATACTACTCCATCTCCCACTGAAGAATTAAATAAAGAATTTAAAATCCCAAAACAAACCAAAAAGAAACAAAAAAAGCAACCTGAAGCTACCATATCAATTCAGGAAATGATGATGCCAACAAAAATAATATTTCATAATATGTCAAATAATTTTAACTTAACATATGAACAAACTCTTGACTTTTTTGAAAATTATTCTAGCTCGTCTGACCCCCTGAGCTTAATACAAACGTACACAACGGATATACCCAACTTTATGAATATGATAACAACAATTAAGCCATATTTTACAGAAAAAAGCATGAAAACCAAATGCACTAAAATAATAAACAAAATACAAAAAATGCTGAACTCAGACGATTCCGCAAATCAAGAAAGTGACACTACATCAAATTCAACTCAAGAAATAAACTAAAATCTTCGATCCGATTATTCAATGGAATGTTAACGGGTTCTATGCCCGTTTAGAAATGCTTAAACATTTATGTTCAATAATCTCGCCATCAATTATTTGTTTACAAGAAACAAACTTTAAAGGACAGCATAGTTATGACATGAGGAATTATTCTTGTTTCCATAAAAACCGAAACAACGCAAATATCGCTAGTGGAGGAGTTGTTACATATGTTAACCAAAAATATGAATCGGAAGCAATAGTAATTAATAGTAAATTAGAAGTAGTAGGAGTATCAGTGTCCTTTCCACAAAAAATAAATATCTGTAATTTATATATTCCACCTGACTTACCAATCACAGAAGCAGTTATTTCAGATGTACTAGATCAGATTCCCACTCCCAGAATAATTGTTGGTGATTTTAATAGTCACAATCCAATATGGGGATCTCTTGGAATAAATTCCAAAGGTAAAATTGTAGAAAACATAATTACCTTAAAAAACCTAAACTTACTGAATGATGGACAATCAACACGATATAATATTCATACAGGTACCTCATCAGCTATCGACCTGTCATTATGTGATCCTGTGCTGTCACCAAAGTTTTCATGGGATGTAATCCCGTTTTTATATGGAAGTGATCATTATCCTATTAAAATCTCTTTCAATAATAATTATGAAGATATTAATACAACTCCAATTCCAAAATGGAATCTAAAGAAAGCCAATTGGTATTTATTTAAAAAGTATATTCAACAGAACTGCCATACTTTAAAAGAAGTCACCGAAAACCGACATATAGATGAACTTCTAAATTCGTTTATATCACTAATTCATTCTGCTGGCGAAAGTCATATAGGTAAAACACAAACTCTACATAAAAGAAATTCATTACCATGGTGGAACGCACAGTGTACTGACATAATAAAAAAATATAAAAAATCCTTTAACAAATTAAAACGTCACAAAACACCTGAAAATACCATAGAATATAAGAAATTACGGGCTCAAGCTAGATATATAACTAAAAAGAACAGAAAAAAATCTTGGCAAGAATTTATGTCTTCTATTAATACCAATATGCCTATAAGCACGGTATGGGAGAATGTTAGAAAAATATCTGGAAGCAATACCTATAAAAGGATTCCATTCCTATGCAAAAATAAACAGATAGTAACATCCAATTACGACATAGCAGAATTAATAGCAAAACAATTTGAAATGAACTCCAGCAATAATAACTTTTCTAAAGATTTTATCAATACTAAGATGATTTCGGAAAATCAGTTAATAGATTTTGATTGCATTGAAGATAATCCCCTTAATATAACATTTACCATGGAAGAGCTTAATCACTCTTTAAATACCAGCAAAAAATCGGCGCCAGGACCAGACAATATTCCTGTCAGTTTCTTACAAAATCTACCAGATAATGGAAAAAAATATCTTCTTAACCTATACAACAGAATTTGGATCAATAATGAGTTTCCCACAACATGGACGCAGGCGATAATAATTCCATTACTAAAACCAAATAAATCACGAACTGATCCTGATTCCTATAGGCCAATTTCTCTTACCAATACAATGTGCAAAATCCTAGAAAAAATGGTGAATTATAGATTGAGGTGGTTTTTGGAAAATAATAAATTAATAATCAATGAACAAAGCGGCTTTCGCAAAAACAGATCAACCATAGATAATTTAATAGATCTAGAATCCGAAATACATGAATCATTTGCAATTGGACAGGAATGTCTTGCTGTCTTTTTTGATATAACAAAAGCGTTCGACATGGCTTGGAGATATGACATTCTTAACACACTGAGTCATTGGGGTGTCAAAGGTAACATGCTATATTTTATACATAATTTTCTCAATAAGAGACAATTTAAAGTTAAGGTAAATGGAACAGTATCCAGCACTAAAGACCAAGCAAATGGAACACCTCAAGGTTCTGTCATTAGCTCAACACTATTCTTAGTAGCGATAAACAAAATCTTAGAAAACTTTCCAAAACTTGTCAAGGCGAGACTATACGCTGATGACTTGGTTATATATTCAAGAGGAAAAAATATTCTTTCTATACAAAAAAATTTACAATGTGCATTAAATCACCTTGAAAACTGGTCGAATGCTGTGGGATTGCAATTCTCTACAACCAAAACCAAATGTATTTTATTTTCAAAAAAACAGCACTCTACAAATCCAGATCTTCAGTTATATAAAAACAACTTAACTTATGTGGAACACTTAAAGTTTTTAGGAATGATCTTTGATAAGAAACTATCTTGGAAATACCATATTATGCAAATTAAGCAATCTTGTCAATCTGGTCTCAATTTAATGCGAACACTGTGCAATCGTAATTGGGGTTCAGATTTTAAAAGCTTGATCCATATTTATAAATCACTAATACGATCAAAACTCGATTATGGATCAGTTGTATACTCATCTGCAAAGAAGACACTTCTTGTTCAACTAGAAGTCATACAAAATATAGCACTAAGAATAGCTACAGGAGCTTTCTGTACTAGCCCCATTAAAAGTCTGCAATCTTTAACCGGGGAACCACCTTTAAACTACAGAAGAATGTACTTGTCATTAACATACGCATCTTCTATATGTGCGATAAAATCGCATCCAACTTTCCATCACACTATCGCTGAACGTTTCAAGGAAACTTATATAAATAAAAAAAGAACGAACCCTCCCTTTTATGAGAGAATCAGAAGATATCTCTCTATCCATAACATTCAATTCCCAATTTTTTTTTATCAAACAAATACATTCACACCTCCCCCTTGGACCTTTCCTCCTGCAATATGTGATCTAACTCTTTCTAAATACAATAAGCTTGAGATCCCCCATGCAACAATTATTCAATCATTTTACAACATACTTGCTTCTTTCCCAGATTATTGTCATATCTATACAGATTCATCCAAAACTATTGATGGTGTGGGATCAGCAGTCATAGCTCCGAACATTGTATTACAGTTTAAATTATCTTCCACTTGCAGCGTTTACTCTGGAGAACTATACTCAATTCTGCAAGCCCTCATTCATATACGTCTTCAAAATATTTCAAAATCTGTCATAATTACCGACTCTCTTAGTTCATTACATACGATAGAACAGTTATATACAAGTAATCCTATATGTATTTTAATAAAAGAACAATTACATTTACTAAACAACTCGGAGAAGCAAGTACGCTTTATATGGGTTCCATCACACATTGGACTTCCAGGAAACGAAAAAGCAGATTTCCATGCCAGAGAAGCAATACACAGTGCCTCTTCAGTGTTAGTGAACTTAGTGTCCGTTTCTGACTTCAAATTGTTCCTTAAAGAAAAAGTGACAAATGAATGGGAAAACGAATGGAATCTTTCACGATCAACACTACACATAATGAAGCGCTCAACCGAATCCTGGTGCGAGACAAACTTAAATCGCCAGCTGTTTGTTAAACTAACCCGTTTATGTATAGGTCATAGCAGACTAACTCACAGCTACCTAATCTCCAAATCAAATCGTCCTATTTGTGACTTATGTAACTGCGACATTAATGTAACACATATCTTAATAGAGTGTCCTAAATATATTAGTGAAAGACAAAAACACTCAATACCTAACAATATAAAGGCAGTCTTAGGAGTACATTGTAAATTTACAAATTTGTTTAACTACTTGAAGGATATTGATGTTTTAAAAAAACTGTAACTGTCAATTATTTGTAAACTCTATTTACAAATTGTAAAATGTGAACTTATCTAATTATTGTAAACCTACTAATTAACTAAAATACTGTTTAGATTTAAGCACCTATGTAACAACTATAGTACAGCTAATAACCCAAAGTGGTTGATGCTGTTATCAATAAAAAAAAAAAAGCAAATTGGTCTAATTATTATTCAAATAAAAAGGATCTACTGTTAGGATGACATCTAAACTAAAATTATTTCAGTTAATAGATGTTAAGATAGACGCAAAATTTATTGTGAAATTTAATCCGAAAATAACAAAAACTTTTACGCAAACGCTCCTACAAATAAATACAATGAAGTCTTTAAGCCAAATGTGTTCATCAGACATTTGTGGACACCCAAAGAAGACATCCAGTTTCTAAATTAAATATATTCTCCTGGGAGGGTTATCTGGTTTATTCCAGCATTGCGGCTGCTAGAGGATTTAAATATCAGTTGGGTTTTGGAGGCATCAAGTTCAACTCTCGATTTATTGCACCACCTATTAATTCTATTAAGATAGTTACAGTTGCTTCTAATACAGACTGCTATCCTATACTAATGTAACTATAGAATGGTATGGATAGTGTGTTGGCAACTTTGCCCCGGGTAGTCCGATTAGAGAGATAAAAATATATTACTTTAATGAAAGTTGTTGACAGTTCTGCAAGGTGGAGTTTTTTATTTAGACCTGTGTGCCAGATCCAATTGAAAGCTTTCTGGACGTGTACGAAGATGCCTTGGCATCCTGTTTACTCCGTTAATTGATTATGATTTGAAGGTTGCTGCTTTAGTCATTTCATTATATGCGGAACGTTCAGCTCCGAATCCGAATTGATAGTTGGGGATGGTAAAATGAGCGTCTGGGAATTCTACGAGTCTCTCCTTAAGGCCCCTTTCGTAGACTTCACCTAGGATGCTTAGTAGAGAAATAAGTCTATATGATTTATGGCTAGTTGGGGGTTTCTCTGATTTGGAAATCATAGCTGTACTGGCTACCTTCCACGAGGTAGGAACGTAGGTCAACATAAGGTATGCATTGATTATGTTAGTATGCTGCGGGATTATATTCTCTGGAAGTTTTTTGATGCATCTTCTGTGGATGCTATTTGGGCCAGAAGATGTGTTTTTACTTAAATTACACATCTGCCTGGCGGTGTCCTCTGTTACTGGAGCTACCATCGGATGAGGATGGGACTACATGTGAACCTGAATGTAGTAGAATATATCTCCCACTCTCTGTTCGGCTGCCCTTTTGGTGGAAGAGCTGAAGAAGGAGTTGTTAAAAAGTAGTGACAGTGAAATCGTAGATTTCATCACTAGAGCCAAATCTGAAACAGAGAGCAAGTCTAGGTGTAGAGATGGTAATTCAAGAATTGTTGCCACATGAAGAGATGGAATCTCAGCTGTTGGGTAGTCTGGCAAAAATTTGGAAAAAGTAGGAATTGGAAATCGAAAAGCTAGATAGTCCAAAACGTCCGAAACTCAATTTGATAATAACAGAAAAAAAGTAAACTTCGTCAGGATTCGGAAGTAGTCAAAGGATGACACAACTTTAAAAAAAATAGGTGTTAGGTGTAACAAAGTGTTAGGGTAGGTCATATGGCTTTGTGGTTACCTCAGCTACAGACAACTTATATGGAAAAAAAGAAAACGAGTCGTTTTCCAAACCAACAGACATGGAAAAAAACAAAATATTTTCGAAGAATATTATAAATGTAAAATCAGCACCTTCGCCACAAATATGAGATAAACATGATCTAGTATTCGTCCACAAAATTTATTTTCAGACGATATTTAAAATATGACAGTAGAATACATGTATCAAAAGATTTATTTCGCAAGATAAAAATAAACGCTGGCTCCCGATTACTTAAAGCATTACTTGGATTATGTAATTTATCAGGACTATTAAAAGATAATCACTTGGGTTACAACACCATCTCCAACACTACTTTTTATGTTACTCGATATAAAGCAACAATAAGTCAAAATCGGTTTTAATTACTGCTAGCTTACTTACATTTTGATGATACTAACACATGCAAAGAAAGAAGACTGAAATCTAGATTTGGACCAATAGGAGGCATTTTATAGAGGCATGTATATGAGAACGCAAAAACGAAGTAGCGTTAAGGGTAGTTGGGTTGGAATATTTTGAATCTGAAGAACTTACAGGCACAGAAGATACAATGCAGCAAAAAGAATACATGTCATGCTGATTGTATGTCTTTAAATTACTGAGATATAGTATTATGGAAAATAATAATAATTATTAGAATAATAAACAAACTATTGTAGAAAATATAATTCATTTTCTATACTCCCTCCCTCTATAAAGACGAAAAAAAAGCTAGAGTACACTATTGTATCGGATCTACTTATGGATCAACAGAACGACAAGAAATGATGAATGCTTGCGTCTTAATATTACACACTCCATAAATTACTACCGGAGGAGTGTGTACATTTAAACATCGGAGTATAGAACTGTAAAAAATATTGGAAAGAAAAATAAGGTAATATAAAAATAAGGCTTTTATAGTAGCTACTAGAAAAATATTACATAATAAGGGATATTTAAAAAGCTGGATAATAAATAGAGTCAGTTAAAGTTAAGCACCGTATTTAAAGTACTTTTTTCCACCTATATCTTCTAAATCTCAGTTTTCTCCACGTTTATGTTACTGAATTGCCCAATCAAAGCTTTTCCGTATTCACACCACACCAAGCGGCCATATTATTTCACATAACCGCAACCATAACCATATTTGATAAACAAAAGTGATATTACTCGTACGGAGGATCCCTCTATGCGAAAACAAAGGAGGCTATGAACGGAGGTGCAATTGGCTTTATAGTTGCCATTTGCCGGCATTTCCACGGCGTTGTTCGTTTCGACACGAGCCCTCGAGGAGTCATCAAGGGCCAGACGAATTGGTCCCTCTGTTATTTTTCCAAAGACATTGTTACCCCCGTCTCATTAGACATTTTTTTACTATTATACTAACGGTTGTGAAAGAACAAAGACGCGTACTGATTATTTTATATTTATTTCTCTTGTGTGACGTTTTGGACGTTGTATTTAAGAGATAAAATATACAGGGTCAAAATTTGAAAACTTTTCACTATCTTAAGTATATGTCCGTTATCATGAATAATTTAAAAGATCGCAAAAAACTTTAATACTCATGTAACTCATGTTTACTTAAATTTATTTTTCTGTAATAAAATACAAAGACAGGAATAAATATATTAAAATATATTAAATAATAAAATGTTAATTGCTATTGTTAATTGTTACTGTTAATTTTGTTTTATGGCTTAAATTGTTGTTTTAAGCTGCTAATTTACCCAAAAATAACATTTGTTCGCTATCAGTACCCTTCGTTTTACTGCTTCAGATGTCATTAACAATTGTTATGAGCGGTTCTAGCTCTATCTCTGTTGTTTGGCATCTACACAAAATTTTTGTCTTTTCTTGTTTATTTTATTGTCTATATTTTGTATGGCCGTCAAGCAGTTAGAAACTAATTATTTAATTCCTCGTGTAGTGCGTCCGATCAAAATTCAAATCGTCAGCGTAAGCCATAATCTGCATTGACTTAATAAATATTGTTCTCCTGTTGTGTAACTCGGCATCTATTATGTTCCACTGTTGTGTAACTCGGCATCTCTTATAATTTTTTCTATCGCTATGAAGACATGCCAGCGCATCTCCCTGCCGCTATTCCTACGATATGTTAGTCAGAAAGATATGTTACATTTATCGGTCTGAGAGACCTTTGTAAGCATATCGTCTTCTAGTCCAGAATTTTAACCATATTTTGTTTATTTGGGAGATATTATATTCGAGTAGAGCAATATTCGTTCTTATTGCAGACAGCTTTGATTAGGCACAGATAATGCTCCAAGAACTGCATACTGTCACAAAAAGAGTTGGTATTAAAACAAATTTTTCAAAAACACAATTTATGACAAATTTAGTCCACAACAAAAACATCTCAGTAGAAGACAAAGATATTGAGCCAGTTGACTCCTATAAATACTTGGGCCATGAGATCAGAATAAGTTGAGACAACCAAACAATCGAATTGCTGCATTTAAAAAGATGAAGAATATTTTTAGGTCTAAGATTCCAATGTGTCTAACAAGAATAGAATTTAATCAGTGTATTTTGTCAGTGATGACCTACGGCGCAGATACCCTAACACTAACAAGAACAACAGTGAGTAAACTACAAGGTGCGGAAAGGGCAATGGAGAGAATACTGTTAGGGATTTCTCTACGTGATAGAATACTCAATGCTACCATACGCAAAAGATCAGGAGTAGCAGACGTTATTGAAAGGATAACAACACTAAAGTGGTACTGGGCAGGTAATGTAGCAAGATCAGTTGATGACCGGTGGACAAAATGAATTTTGGAATGGAGACCCCGAATACAAGCTAACAGAAATAGAGGTCGACCCCCAACGAGATGGACATATGACATGAAAAGAGTGACTACAAATTGGATTCAGATGGCGCAAAATCGGATTAAATTGAAAGGCATGCGAGAGGCCTATGTTCAGCAGTGGACATTAAAGGCTAGTTGATGATGATGATGAGAGGAATATTTGGCACAATTACAACAAATCTCCAGCAACTGTGAGCCTTCTTTATAAGCAGAAAAAAATAAATAAGGATATAAGAAAACGAAAATCTTACAAAAAAAAACGAACTTGTCTATATAGTTATTAAGTTTAACAGAGATGATTTAATAAAATATACAAAAATTATACCTCTTTGTTTATGTGGTCGTCCAAGCTCACATATTTTGCTCTAAATATGTATATCAGCATTATTTTCCAACGAGCTAATTCAAAAAAGTAGTTTATTTACTTTAACTTTAAATCCCATATGTTCCACCTGAATGGAAATGATCAGCATGCAGAGAGTCCTCGTTCAAATTAAATATATTCAAATAATACAACTATTTTAACGCAGAGATAATTAAATGCAAACATTGACCAAATTTTCGATTTACACTTTGCTAAAATGTAAACGAAGGTAATAATTAAAATGATATAGCAGTTTGTTTTAGACTTGCTTGCTGAAAGCGCACGATATTACTGAGAATGATTTAATTTAATAAAGAAATATACAGGGCACAGGGAGTTGAAAGTCTCTTTTAACTATTTTCCGAACTATAAAATTATTAAATTTTAAGTTAGGTACCTAATTCAGCTAAAGCTTTTTAAAACATAATATTTTGGCTAATGTAGTAAATAATACAGAATTTTAAAGTTCCCGTATCACGAGCTAATATTGTTTTTTTCTGGCTATTATTCTCACTATTTTATTTGATTTCTCACTGTGTTTTATCATATTATTTGCTACCTTTAGTTCTCTTTTTCTTTTTCTTTTAGAATGTTTATGCTTTTCACGCCAAAAATGTTATACAAATGTTATTGTGAATTTTTTTTTGAAAGAGCTAGCACACTGTTCACTATTCTAGTGCCTCTACTACACTATCGGCGATTATGGTTGATCGAGTGATTTCAATGATAGGCACAATCAAGCCCGATTTTCACTATCATGCAAGGCAAGTGCTCGGCATGGGCAACGCATCGGCTCGGCAAGATACATTTTACATTAAATCTTATTAACTTCACGGTATTTAATTCACACTATGCGTGCCAGGCACCGGTAGCCGATGGGCTTTGCATGCCACGTTCTTTCGAGACAATATTTGCCTAGCATGTGCCGTGCATGTCACGACAAGTCTGAATACGTTACCGGCAAGCAATCGGCAATCGTGGTTGTTAGAAATCAGTTTCATAGTGACCATAGAGAATGAAGCGTCAACAGAGACTTGCTTTTTCATCGGAGCAAGATGAAATGCTCATTGACTGTGTTCGAGAATTAGAGGCTCTTTATGATTTCTCTCACAAACGATATTCTGATAGTTAGTACAAAACCAGGCTGTGGAAAGAAATTGGTGAGAAATTACAACAAGGTAAGTATATTTATTATTAAAAAAAATGTGTTAATCTATAGCTACATACATTAAACAAACAGAATTTGTAAAAAATGCACTTTATTTATATTTATATTTTTATTTTTATATTTTTCATATTGCCAAGGCACTGATCCGGATTCCGAATTAAAGAAATGGGTAAATATATCTCTAGTATTGAATGCTTCTTGCTGTGCATTACCCCCTTGTGCAGGTAGATTTCTTAATATATGTTCATTGTGTTGCACAGAGAGCCTTTCTTCTTGTACGTTACTGCTTTGCAGATAATTATGTAGAATGCATGTGGTCAAAATAATTTTTTCCACGTAACCAGGTTGTGAATTGAGTTTTCGTAAATATATACGGAAGCGTTGTGCTAAAATGCCAAAAGCATTTTCTACTACACATCTTGCACGACAATGTTGATAATTAAATATCCTTTTTTCAACATTATGCAATGTTTGAACCCGAGACAATGGTCTCAAAAGATGAGTTTTAAGGGGAAAAGCTGAATCTCCTAAAATAACGTAGGGTGCTACAATATCTGATTCTGGTAAATTTGTATCGGTAGGAATATCCAAGGAACCCTTTTCTAGTTGTCTTCCTAGTCTAGAATTCGCAAAAATGCCCCCGTCACTGTTTTTCTCAAAAGATCCAAGAGTCCAAAGAACTAATGAGAACATACGAAAACCTTTATTTCACTGACCCTTTTAGCCAAGAAACCGTTGACTTCGGCGCAGTACTACTGCAACAGCTAAGTCAAGCCAGACAGAAAAAGTGGATTGAGACCCTGGAAAAAATGGACATGACACATAGTAGCAAAATAGCATGGAACCTTGTAAAAAAACTCAGCGGTGATCCAAAAGAACATAAACCACCTTGTAAAGTTACAGCAAACAAAGTCGCTACTCAACTACTTACGAATGGAAGAACTACTAACCGATATAAGGATCCAAACACTAGGAGAAGATTGGATTCGGACACAAATTACCTAGGAACTCCTTTTACACTAAAAGAACTCCACGACGGTCTGAACAGGTTAAAAAACGGGAAAGCTGCAGGTGTGGATGATATATGCAGTGAACAAATAAAGCATTTAGGCCAAGGAGCAAAAAACTGGATCTTGCAATTTTATAACACGTGCTGTAAAACCTGCAAAATTCCAAAATCATGGAGAAAATCTAAAGTAATAGCCTTGTTAAAACCAGGAAAGGATCCAGAAAACCCCAGTAGCTACAGACCTATTTCGCTATTGTGTCACTTTTTTAAACTATACGAGAGACTTATACTCGCCAGAATAGAAAAAAATGTCGATAAGCACCTCATCATTTTGACCGGTGCAAATATTGCACCGGTCAAGTCCTCGCATTATCAGAACACATTGAAGCGGGCTTTGAAGAAAAACTTATAACAGGGGCTGCTTTTGTAGATCTGACAGCAGCCTCTGACATAGTAAGGCACAAAACATTGCTCCGTAAATTATACGACTCTCAATGACCACCATCTGGGAAAGGTCGTATATTCCTTACTGCAAAATAGACCTTTTTTCGTTATGCTGGAGGGTAAAGTAAGTAGGTGGAGAGTTAAAAAAAACGGCCTCCCACAGGGAAGTGTTTAAGCACCAATGCTCTTAACTCTGTACCTACAGACAACATTGCATAAAAACAAGAGGGAAAGTAACAACTAGGAACAGCATACTCAGAAAGCTAACGGGAAGTAAATGGGGCGCACGTCCTGGCGTTTTAAGAACAACGGCACAGGCACTGTGTTTCTCAACTGCTGAATATGCGTGCCCCGTTTGGAGCATATCTACCCACACCAAACAAGTTGATACTGCGCTAAATGAGACATGCAGGATAGTAATGGGGCGCATGAAACCAACGCCACTTTCAAATCTATATAGAGCAGCGGGTTTTGCAGAACCCTTAATACGCAGAGGTGCTGCAGAACACATAGAGAAAATTAAACAGATCGCGGACGATCGGCATGCCCTATACAAAGCTCGAACACCACGAAAGCGACTAAAATCTAGGAAAAGTTTCCTTGGAACAGTGCAGGATGAACCGCCTGAGTGTTTTCCACTTCCACAGCTTCAATGGACCGGCCAGACCCTAGGCTTTAAAACGTGGAAAATCTTGAATAGGATAGGAACGGGGGTTGCTACAGTAAAATAAAACATGGCAAAATGGGGAAAAATAGACCAAGATGATGTGAACTGTAACTGTGGCGAAACACAGAATATGGAACATCTTCTTACTGCAGAAACTGTCCTCATCGATGTACCCTTGAAGATTTGTGGCTCGCCAACAAAGATGGAACCGACGTAGCCCGATACTGGGCCGAAATTTTATGAATGACATGTCCAGACACGATAAAGTAAAAGTAACTTTTTGATTTTCCCTATATCCTGCTTTATTAGATCTTATGTGTACCGTTCCTATGTCCTCGTTGTAGTTTGTCAGCTCTCTTAGCATTCTGCAAGGATAATTTCTTAATCCAATAAATATCTCGTATGCTCGTTCATCCATTGTACGTAGGATTGATTCTTTTATGTCTAGATTCTCTAAATACGTACCTCAGAGGTACGTAGCTTGGTATTTTTTAAGCATCTCTTATTAGTTAGTTTTTCGTTGTCTGGATTTTCTTCCTGTTGGTTTTACATGTGTGTCCCCAAGCAACGGAGGCATATGTAGGACAGGCAAAATTATGCTGTTCGCAACTTTGGTTTTAAATCTTAACTTGCTTCTTCTGCCTATTAGTGTTGAGAGCTGACTTTTCAGCGCTTTAGCTTTATACACCGATTGGTTGACGTGCTCGGTGAATGTGAGCTTTTTGTCGAGTATCATCTTAATTTGTCTACGAAAGTGTTTCCTATCGTGGCTTATTTGGTACACTGCTTCGATTACTAAACGTTAAGGCCTGTGTTTTATGCAGATGATTAGCTGCATAATTCGGGTCTCTCCAGCTGAAAGCTATTACCGTGTCGTCAGTGTAAAGACTTAATAAGGATGTGGGCTCTCTTGGCGTGCCGGTCGTGTATATGGTGTACACGTACGGCGATAGAACCGCTACCTGAGGCACACCTGCATCCAGGGCCCCGACTTCGGACAGGTTTGCCCCTATCCGAACTCTGAACCTTCTATTAACTAGGTATGACGCAAAAAGACGTGTCATCACCTCGCTATATCTAAGATCACTTTTTTATAGAGGAGTTCTTGGTGCCAGACTATGTCTGTTGCTGTTGCAGTATATATTTTTTATTGTATCCTTTTGTTATGAATTCCGTTAGTCTTAGTACCTGTAATTCGCAGGAGTGTTCGCTTGTAAATCCGAGTTGAGCTTCCGGAATATTGCCTAAGGCCTGTGACTTTTCGTTTATTTTTTTTCAGTATTATTCCTTCTGCTATTTTGCTTATTGATGATAATAAGCTGATGGGTCTGTAGTTTTGTGGAAAGGTGGCATTTTTTTATGGTTTTGTGATTATCATAACGTGAGCTTTCTCCCATCTGTATTAAAAATATTTTAACTTGAGCATTCTGTTTATAATTCTGTTTATATTGTTGGTAATGTATACGACAGCTTTTGCTAGTAGATTCTTCAGCGCTATGTTTGTTACGTTGTTTGGTCCCGAGGTTTTCTTAGCATTTGGTAACTTTATTAGAAGTTTGATCTCTTCAGGAGACATACGCATTATACCTGGTCTACCTTTTCTTCTTTTTATCCTTTCTGATGTTCTTTTTACCTCCTTAGTGAAGTCTAGGTCTTCGTAGGGGTGTTCGTTGTTTCTACAATCCCTTTCTAGATCGTCCTTTATGACTTCCGCTTTTTCTTATTCCGTGTGTACGATGCCACTTTTACCAGGTAGTAGAGGATTTGGATTTTTGTCTTTTTGGAAGATTTTAGATAGTTTCCAGAACGCAAAATTATTTGGATTTAGGCTCTTGGATATAGGAGTCTCAGCATTCGTTTCTATGATTTTGGAGTTTTTTACTTCCATGTCTAATTCGATTTCAATCCTTCTATGTTCCCTTGTGCTTGTTCGGCAAGCTCTTTTTCTTTTCCTGTTTTTGACTTAAAAAGGTTTTTTATATTCTAGGTTAATACTTCTAAATCTTCATTTCTGTGTGCTAATGACTTCTGTTTTAAAGCTGGCATCGATGGCATTTGTTATAGTTTGCTCTAGTTTTATCACACTTTCTTTGAGCTCTGTAATATTGTTAATTGTTGGTATAATGCCGATGTTTTCGCTCACAATTCTTTTGAAGTTTGGACCACTTGTTTTCTTTCTAGAATCTAATCAATCGTACATGACGTACAGTCTAATCGTCAGGACGATTAGATTGTACGTCAAATCGCCTTCGTTTATAGAATGTATTTCGTATTGTTGATACACATTGTGTAGTATTACAATATCGAGATGTGTGGGAATGATTCTGTAAAAACATGTCGGATATGCCGGATCCGATTACATATGTGTTGGGTCTTTCTTCGAGATAGACGCACAGCAGTCTTACGTTACGATTGCTCGCCCTGTCGAATCAATTGGGAGATCTCGCATTCAGATCGCCTATGATAATTGTGAGTTCTTCTGAGTTCAGTATTAGGCTCATGTCTTCGTTGAATATTGGATCACGAGGTCTGATATATGCAGATACTATTTTTAGTGTTTCATTTTTGGCAATGAGCCGGATGATCAAGGCTTCCATTGTGAACAAGCCATCTGGTGTTGTTGGTGACGTTGATGTTGTATTTATTTTTTTAACGTAATTACAGTTCCTCCTGAATTGGTTCTGTGATCTGTTCTGTAGATATCGTAGCCTGGGAATTTTGTCTTCTTTTCTAATAGTTTAGTTTATTAAAGTGCAGCAAGGATATGGAGCTGTAATCTGTTTGCGAATTTATCCAGAAGGTTGACCTTTTTAAATATCCCACTGGAGCGTAATTTTCTTAAATTTTCTTTATGTAGAATCTTCTTACGAAGTATTAGAAAAAAAAGTGGAATGGAATCGGTAAAGTGGTTGGCAAGTTATGGTGTGACCAAGGGAAATAGGGATTATAGGGAAATATAGGAGATAAGTTGGTCAACTTATGGCATTAACGTTAATGGCAACAAGTTAAACCACCTCAGATTCGCTGATGACATAGTAATTATAGCGAGCACATTCGAGGAACTGCAAATTATGTTGAGGGAACTAGCAACCAGCTCCCAATACGTAGGCATAAAAATGAATATGAAAAAAAAAAAACAAAAATAATAACAAACACAGATGACCCCAGAGATATAACTATAAACGGCAGTGAGATAGAACAAATCCAGAAATATATCTACCTAGGCCAAAGCCTGAGACTTGACAAAGAGAACCAAAGTGCGGAAATTACTAGAAGAGCAAGACTAGCATGGGCAGGATTTGGAAAACTTAGTTGGATACTTAAGAATCGCAAAATACCCCAATACTTGAGAAGACCCCAATATTGGAGACCTTAGGAAAATAAACGACCAAGAGGAAGACCACAGCTGATATGGGTTGTTGATATTAAAAGAATAGCCGGAACAAATTGGAAATATGTTGCTCAGGATAGAGACCGATGGAAGGAGTTGGGAGAGGCCTATGTCCAAACATGGACGACAGAAGGCTAAGAAGAAGAAGAAGAAGATAGGAGATAAATATATGTATATACACTGTGGTACACAGTAGTATCCGAGAGACGTCAAGAGACCAAGAGATCATCAAATTTAAGATGGGACTATGACATAAGAAAACAATCGGGTACAACATGGCACAGAAAAGTGAATTTTCGGCATAATCTGTTTTATGAGGTATCTGACACTTCAATATATCAAGTAAACTATATTCTCTGAAAATTAAAACAAAACATAATTTAATTTTATACTATATGTTATATTATAATATAAGTATCACATGACAAAGTTTCTTCTGTAACTACTACATAAAGTATAAACATAGAAACAAAAGGAACGATATGTAACAAAGTCGTTAAATAACTAGAAAACATCTCCTACGGAGGTATATAATTAACCAAGCATTTTTTATATAATATTTATCTATATTAAAGTAAAACAGAGAAAACTAACACCACTGGAATGCCTTAAAACAAAAACCATATAGCAGCTAAAGGATCAAAGTCTACCGAAGTTTCTGAGAGAGAACGTAATTTAATATCAGATAAAATATTCTGATTGTTCTTTAAGAGTTTCAAAGGAAAGATGAGAATACTTCAATGGGTCTTTTAATTAATATTCGATGCATGCGCTCCGAAGAGGACGGAACTTTTAATTAAATGTATCTTCTTGATAATAAATGACAAAAAGTTTGATTGCGGCAATTAAGAGACACGTTTATTAACTACTTTTTAAAGTCGCTTAAGAGTGTTTAGTTGCTTTGGATTCTAATTATACAATTAACAGTTTTAAATGGTGCTTCTCTTAAAATATTTTGAACGATTATGCAGGCTAACGAAGTTGGTAAACCTTTAGTACGTAATTATTTAAGATAAGTACAATGTGACTGTTTAGAGAAAAAATTAATATTATTTGTAAGGTTCGAGCTATAAAGATATTTCCCTTGAATATTCGTGATTCTTTGACGTAGCAGAAAAGATAACAAATAATCCCTATTTCTGTAGAATGACCACGGTTAATTGGAAGGTAACGATAGGTAAACTTCTGGTATTAGACGCCTAGGATTCATTTTAGCCTTTCTACATGTGTGGCTCAGTTGTTAATGTAATGGCCATCCATTTTCTAGCTTCTTATTGACAGCATGAACTAAGAACAAACAAAAAAGTCTCAACTAAATTTTCTTCTTATTCCGTCAGTGCCTCCTGTTTTTAGACACTTATATATTTGAAGATGCTGTCATCTCGTCGATTTAGAAATTAGAGAACAAAGTTTCTGACGATATTTCGAAAGTTTCTTCCGATGTAGCCAAAGTTTCTGGTGATATCGTATCATTAGAGAACAAAGTTTTCGGCGACATCGCATCATTCGAGAACAAAGTTTCTGGTGATATTTTGAAAGTTTCCGGCGACATCGCTTCTTTCGAAAGCAAAGTTTCCAACGAGATTTCTTCTCTGGAAAGCAAAGTTTCACTTTGTGGTGTCACTTCTGAGATGTCTGCCCTCGAGGATAAAGTGTCTTTGTTAAAAAAAAGTTGCTGCCGATATGTTGGCCTTCGAAGAAAAGATATGGAAAGAGAATCATCGTTTCGGTGGCTAAGTCCGGCCCGGTACTCAATCTTGAAATCGTATTCTTGGACGATCCACCTGGCTACTTGACCCTCTGGATTCTTAAACTGCATCAACCACTTAAAGGCGGCATGGTCGGTTCGGATTAAAAACTTCCTTCCATAGAGGTATTGATAGAAGTGCTCTACTGATTTCACTACTGCCAGAAGTTCTCTTCTCGTGGTGCAATAATTCCGCTCAGGTTTTGAGAGAACTTTACTAAAATATCCAAGGATTCTTTTCTGTCCTCCTTGAATCTGAGACAGCACTCCTCCAATTCCCACATTACTTGCATCTGTATCTGACATGAACTCTCCTTCTGGCAGTGGATACCTTAAATTGGTGCTGTGATTAAATTTGTTTTTAAGGTCTTAAAGGCATTTTGGCAGTCTGTATCCCAGTGGTAATCTATTGCTTCCTATGTGAGTCGCGTTAATGGCTTAGCGATATCTTAATAAACCTCCGGTAGTAAGGACTGTAGAGTCTTTATTAGTCATAATATATTTACAGTTTTATACGCCATAATATTTATTATCGTAACACTATTATCTTTAATTGTTTTGTGTGTTAAATGCTATTATTGCACCACAAAATCCCATTATTCTAAATATTTCTGCTTAAGATTTAAAAAATTCAGCCGCCGATTTTTATCGCTCAATAATTTCTATGGTGTTGTGGGTTACAAAAAGTTAATCATGTTATCAGCACAGCTTTGATAATTTTAATAATTTAAATTATAGTTCCGCTTAACCCCGTTTCATTAAATTATTGCAATTTTAAGAAAATATGTAACAGACGTTTAGACTACACAGACTAACTTGATTATCCGATTCATGTCTTCTGGTTATTCCAAATAATAACCTGTCAATCAACAACTGATAATCTAACGTATCTATGATAAGTTATGAGCCTCCTTTTAGTTTCACTTCTGAAGCTGATTTGTCGTCTATTTTCTTTAAGTTTTTTTTATTTCCTTTTTATAAATTTTACACAACACTCTCAATTTATTCATTCAGTTAACTACTAGACGTGTGTAAAACAAATTTAACATTTTTGTATTAACCAATCAATTTAGTTGTTCCGTGTAATTTTCTCGTTAACACTTCATTAATTGATATATACCAATACTTTAAACTTAGATAATTTTTATTCATATTTTGATACTCTCCTTTATTTCTTTACTATTTGTATCACCACTCTGATTATACTATAATTTTCTATATGTATACCAGTTACCAAATTCTACTAAATTGCTTGTAATTGTAGTTGTTATTACACTTGTTCATAAATAAGTTATTTAACTGCTATGCTCCAATTGTCATCACTAGATTTATTGTTTTATTAACTGCATATTGACATGTATTTGATTCCGATAATTTCGTTAGTGTCTTTCAATGAAACTATTAGATTACATTGGACCGAATAAAAATTGATGATTTACGAAGTAAAATTTATCGATTTTATTCTATAACAGTAAAAAGAATTTATAACCATAGAAAAAAAAAAATAAAAACAGAAAACATGATTATTAGATGTGGCGGGAAATTGCAACTAAATTCAAAAAAGTAAAATTGACAAGTCTCTATTGCCTAATAAATGGAAAACAAAACCATAATTAAAAAAGTACTAGTTTTACCATAATTATAAAAGTAAAGTATGAAGATGCATACCTTTAGTAAATTTAAAACATTGTTGCCAAATCTTGTCTGGCAGTTTGTTATAACACCTCCATTAAAAATGAGAATACAATTTCTATTCCATTGGAAAATGGTCTTCTATTTCGATCTTTTCTTTAATTTATTGCTTTGCTGATTGTCTTCTTCTTCGTGTAGCTTATCCTTTAAGGACATTGACGGTCCTCTCGGCTTATTTTACTCGATCTGTAGCAATTCTGAAGAGTTTTATTGTTTTTCCACTTCAACCAGGACGTGCGTTGTCCCAACTGTCCTCCTTTTCCTTTTACTTTCCCTTATATATCTAACAGCATTAAATCATTTTTTCCATATCTTAGTATATGACCAAAGTAGACCATTTAATTGCATAAAATAGATATCTAATATATAAATTTTGGAATTTTTTATCACAATATGAATTTCAATTTAAAATTAGTAGTATATATGTTTAAAATGAAGTAGTTAGCTTATGCTTTGGTGTACACAAATATTTTCTAAAAGTAGAAACAGACTTACAATGCAATAGGAAGAACAAAGTCGCAAGTAATCGTTACTAAATTTTTTTCGAGAGTAAAGTAAGCTCCGTTCATGTCCAAACGAGTATATAAACATAATCTATGGAGACTTTAAAGCAAAAGTTGGAAGACAACAGAAATTTCAAACCACAAAATAGGTAAGTACAGTCGAAAAGATATTGACAGAGGCATCTGAAAATCACCAGACGGACTTACAGTAAATATAATGAGTCATGTCGATCGGATAGCCAAGCGGGCTGGGCAGCTGGCTTTTCCTTCGCTTCAATGCGAGAGGTGTTAGTTCAATTTCCAGCTCGGTGTACAGAAAACAAAAAGGTTAACGCAGCAGTTTAAAAATTCTAAATGAATTTGCGGCTTAGTCTAGAATCTGCTGGTATCTAATCGGCCTATGGTGGAGGAGTACGGCAAGAGATAACTGCTTGTGGTTCAGTGATACTCCTTCATAGATCCTCCTCCGTGTGCCGCCTAATATATATATATATATATATATATATAATATATATATATATATATATATATATTATATATATATATATATATATGTTGAACAATTATTCCGGGAAAATATCCGTTGGTCATTTTTTAATTGCAGACGTTTCGCCAAGGTCTCACTTGGCATCTTCTGTGCGTTGTCTTCGGTCTCGTAGTCGGTAACTGAATGAGCTGCGCTCAGTCCTCACTTCTTTTATAGCAATGCCCCAATACGATCTATGAGTAAAAATTTAAAATTGAAAAACAATTGATTCTATCGTTGAGATAATACAAAGTGACAGTAAAGATGTTAGTTTTCTACGTATTATATTATGTTGTAGGAACTCATTTTAATTAAAATGTTTGAAATTTATAACATTTGTTTAAATTAATACCTTATAATTTGATACTTCATTATGGTTGTTCTATTTTTGGTAAGATTTGATCGTTAACTAAAAATTTAATAAAAGTGCGACAACACTGTCGCATATGTCGTTTTCATTGGCTATTTATGTAGTTTGAAAATCACTTATTGCATTTAAAAATATATATATATACAGGGTGTAATATTTAATACGAATCCCTAAATTAATTTTTCCAAAGCCAGTCCTGGAATTTTTTAGTTTAGCTAATACCAGTCGAATGCTTGATAGTAGTGTACTGTATCATCCAAAAATTAAAAAAATCAAATGAGCCGTATAAACACTACAGTAAAATGAAATAAATGGTCAATTACACAAATCACCCTGTTAATTAATAAAGAAGAGGAGTTGACATTTTTTAGTGGCCACATGATATGCTCCCTGAGGGACTCTACATATGGTAGAAGTATGTAAAGTTCTTCATGACTTACCCTGTATAAAGTTAGGCTAATACTGCTGATTTGCTTTACATAATTTTACAAGCGGCACAAAGCTTATGTTGTACATAGTAAGACCCTTGATGAAAACTAGTTTCTTAAATTTATTGACTTATGACACTATTATAATTTTTTTCTAAATCAGCAGAGAAACATTGGTTATTTTTAATTATTCCGACATTTAAATATAAAATGTTCAGTAGATGAATATGTCGTATGCATTATACGGACTTTTGAGACGGCTGCTCTAAAAAGTTCATTTGATGTACATCCGTACCACTCTCTCAGGTTGCGCAGCCATGACGTTCTACGCCTGCCTATGCTTCCCTTTCCTTGGACCTTTCCCTGCATAATCAGTTGGAGCAAGGTGTATTTCTCTCCACGTGTAATATGTCCGAGATATTCTAATTTTCTTGTTTTAATTGTAATAAAAATTTACATTTCTTTATTAATTCTTCTCAGAACCTATTTGTCTGTGACGTGTTCTGTCCACGATATTTTCAAAATTCTTGTATACACTCATAGCTCGAATAATTCCAGTGTTTTTATTAATGTTGCATTTAAGATCCTAGATTCAATTCCATAAAATAAAGTAGAAAAAACATAGCACCTCGCCAACCTAATTCTTAGTTCCAGTTTTAAATCCCTGATACATAATAGCACTCTTCTTATTTTATTAAAATTTGCTCTAGCCTTTTTTATTCTTATTTTGATCCCCTGAATTTTTTGATGGTTAATCATTGTACCCAAATATGCGTATTTGTCTACTTGTTCGACGTTGGTTCCGTGTATTAGAAGATTCCAGTTATTTTTTTGTGTTTTTAAAATTCTCATAAATTTCGTCTTTTTGACATTCATTGTTAGACCATACTCTGCTAATCTGGTCATCAATCTCTGAAGATCTTTAATGTTTTCGGCTAACATCACAGTGTCTTCCGCATATGTAATGTTGTTAATGGGAACTACATTTACCGTTATTCCAGCTGTTTCACCCTTAAGAGCGTTTTTCAGGATCTCTTCGGAGTAGGTATTAAAAAGAATTGTCGACAATACGCATCCCTGTCTCACTTCATATCTAATTTCAATTTCTTCTGACAGCTGTTCGTTAACAAGTACTTTTGCTCGTTGTTTATAGTATAAATTTGATATGATACTGAGGTCGTTGTAGTTAATCTTCTATGATTTAAGGACATCCATTAATTGTTTATGTCGTACTTTATTGAATGCTTTATTATAGTCACTAAAACATGCGTATATATCTTGATTGATATCCAGGCATCTTTATATCAGTATATTAAGTAAAAAAAGAGTTTCAGGAGTTCGTAGGCCCTTAAACGTTATATAATACCTTAATTTTTGGATACTTCTGTAGAAAATCTTGATACATGATTATGCTACTAGGCAAGTATCGGATATTTGGAACATGCTCTCTACGTTAATGCGATATTACTGGTTGAAACGATTTTTATGATCGTTAGTCTTACTCTTTGACATACAATGAGTGGGGCGTTTTCTCCCATTGTGTATTGGACTGGAGCCATGGATCCTTTTGGTGTCTTTGAGAGTAAATGATAAACAAGCCGATCATTGGTAGGTTTGTATCCCGAAGTACATAAAATAAAATGTTGAACACACGTTTAGTTTCTCCTGAAGTGGTCCTAAGTCTGTATTTAGACTAAACTTTTTGCCTTCAGTATCATTATCATTATCTTTTAACCTGAGGAAACTTCACATTTAATATAAGTAGTTCATGATATTAATTTTGCTGCTTTAAATAATTTAATAATATGGTAGCAGTATTTTTATTTTAAATGAAATATACGTCATCTTCTGTCACTATAGGCACAATTTCAAGAATATCCTTGGAAAAATTAAAACAGTTAATTACTTATCCAGTTATTTGTCCTACCTAGTATCACTGCAGGTTTACTGAAGTAATCAACAGAATTAAATCTGTAAAATGGCAGTGGGCACGACATTTAGCGAGTAAAACTGACAATAGGTGGTTCACTAAAATTACACTGTGGTATCCAAAAGGCGCCAAGAGACTAAGAGGACGTCCAAACAGACAATCGTGAGCAGAAATTATATGTAAGTAATAATCGGTAAACTATGTTGAGAATGATGATGTTAATAATCTATAGGGGTTGACCTCTATTGGGAGATTTACATTGCCAAGCAGGGTATCTGTTTAAAACTTCAACATATTTTTGTACATACCATAAATTTTGTACCATTCTAAGGGTTTCTACTCAAATATTTAGTGGCTTGACTCATGTACAACTGGTTAGGCACTGATAATGAACTTTTAGTCCGAAAACATTTTGTGATGTAACCCGGAAATCTCGTTAACTATAAACATTTTATAAAGGATTTTTAAATAAAACTTGTAATTGTAATTCGTGGTTTATAGCAAACTACAGGAATCTAATTTTTCTTGTGGAAGATAATTTGAATGGCATATGAACGCCATTTTTATGGTTCATCTTTCCGACTATTTAAATCGAAAAGTTGGGGAAAAACACATATTTAGCAACAGAGAGAACCCTCTATGACCAACACAAGCTAAGTTAGATATATATATATATATTATATATATATATATATATATATATATACATCGGTTTAGAACGTCTTTCGACGTTGTCCGATACCTAAACACCATCTCTTCCTATCTTGGCAGTCTTTTGTTGTTAAATTTCTTTCGCTCATGGACTTGTTTACGCCGTGTTGTCATTCTAATCTGGGTCTTCCTCTTTTTCGTCGACCTATCGGTTGCCATTCTACTACTTTTTTGGGAAGTCTTGTTGCTGGCATCCGTTGAACATGCCCATACCACCTTAATTGTTTCTTCTCTATATCTTGAGTTATATTTTCTTTTATTTCCATACGTTGTTTTATTGCATCATTTCTGATTCGGTCTCGTCTGGATATACCTAAAGATCTTATCATTGCATCCATCTCTACTTCTTCTATTCGCTTTTTGTTCTTTTCATTAATTCTCCATGTTTCAGTGCCATAAAGAAGAGTAGTTTTAATCATGGTCTCCTATATATTAAATTTTCTTCTTTTCGTTATCTCTTTACTCCACAGTATACCATTGAGACATCCTAAGACTTTCTTTGCTTGAGTGATTCGTTATTCTATTTCCCGTGTATCAGTTCCTGTAATGTCAAAGGCAACACCCAAGTAGTCATAGCTCTGACAGCAGGATATATGTTGTCCGTTTTCGAGGTCTATGTTATCTGACTCGTTTCCAATACAAAGATATTTGGTTTTTGTTGTATTGACATTAATTCCCCAGTCGTTATATTCTTCTATCAGTTTTCTAAGCATGTACTGCATGTCTTCCCTGTCGGTCGCTAGTACTACCTGGTCATCAGCAAACTGGAGTGTATATACACATTCATTGCTAAGTTCTATATCCATCATATGCCCCTTTCTTTTCCATCTTTCCAATGCTGCTGTAACATTTATCTAGAATAAGGTTAGTGAGATACAGCATCCCTGTCGCAAGCCTTTTGTAACCAGGAATTCTTCCGTTAGATATTTTCCTGTTTTTATCTGTGCTTTTGAGTCTCTATATAGTTTTTGTACAGCATTTATCAATGTGTGGTTAATGTTAGATCTTTGCAACGT
The DNA here is from genome assembly GCA_918026665.1 of Diabrotica balteata. Taxonomy (NCBI): domain Eukaryota; kingdom Metazoa; phylum Arthropoda; class Insecta; order Coleoptera; family Chrysomelidae; genus Diabrotica; species Diabrotica balteata. The sequence goes on from OU898280.1 coordinate 37,938,804, forward strand.
TGTCCAAAATTTTGTTAAGGGGATGTTCTCATATGCTTTTTGCAGGTCTACAAAAGTAATATGAGTTTCTAGATTCTTAGCTGATCTTTTTTCTATTATTTGTTTAAGTCAAAATACGTTATCGGTGCACGATCTTCCTGCATGGAACTCGCTTTGTTCTTTCTCTTCATTGTGCTTATATTCTTCCCCGATCATATTTCTCAAAATTCGTCCATATAGTCTGCTCAGGGTGCTGGTTACCGATATGCCTTTTTAATTATTACAATTCCTTTTGTCCCCCTTTTTGTGTATTAAGGACATGTATGCCGTTCTCCTTTTTTCTGGTACTGGGTGTCCATTTAGACACTGATTGATCACATAAGTTAAGTTTTCAAATAGTTTATGAGTTCCATTCTTAAGCATTTCAGCATACATTCCCTCAGGTCCAGCGGATTTACCATTCTTTAGGGTCATTACAGCCTTCCTTACTGTTTCGATGTCTACCCTCACTTCCTCACCTTGTAGGATGTACTGACTGTTAGTCTAAGTTAGTAATTTGTCCTAATCATATCTTTTGTTTATAAATACTAATTGTTGACATTTTCACAAATTCTGACTAAATACTTAATTTATGATGTAATTGATAAGTATAATTCAAAAAGGTAGTAGCCCTTTAAAATGAAGAATCTTGAAGTGTCAGTGGTGGGATAAGAATATAAGTTTGGAGGATATTATTAAAAATTGTTATAGATAAAAGGTACATTTTTGGACTTTGAGTATCCTTTGTTTATAAACAAAATATAGGCTATTTGACAGTAGCTCGATACGTATTTTCGATTAACTATATCCCCCTATTACTTAAAAAGTGATAAGATACCTGTAATAAATTTGCTCCTGAAATTGATCCCTTTTTGGTGATAAAACCGGGTTTAATTGTCATTAAACTATACCATACTCTACTGTCTAATCGGCTATCAAAATAATTTTTTATATCTTTAAAGATTTTTGTCATATCTCTTCCAAAGATACATGTTCTTCTTTCTACATCATATCAATAATAAATGCCATAATCTCATCATGCCTAATAGTACTAGGAATAAATAAAGTAAAGTACGGGATAGCCATGTTTTTCTACAAAGTATTAAGAATGATTTTGTGATAGTCTGTCAGATAACACCTCTCCTTTTATGAATGAATTGTCTATTAATGTATATGACTAATAAAGACATTTTTGATGACTTGTTTAATTATTGTTAAATTTAGTAGATTTAAAAGAAATAAATAGAGCTAGGCAGAGAAATCTTTTATGCTCATAAAACAGGAAAATAGTTTTTGTTAAACCACACTCCTATCAAAAAAAGATTAGTCTTATTTATTCTTGATGCAAAAGAACATAAAACTACCCTGGAATAGTCCTTATGTAATATACGCAAATAGACATTAAGAGCATGGGGTTCTCCAAACTCGACTCTCTTCGCTTCGTTAAGGGCTGAAGGGGCAGGTGAGTGTCCCGACGGTCTTGTTTAATTAAGGGATAAGCCAAAGGCAGAAGGGCCTGCGATGTGTCGATGTGCAATCGATTGCCTTCCGTATCCCTAAGGATCACCCGACGAGCAATTACGCAATCTCTGCTTACGTAATTGATAATCAGGCACTCCACCATAGGGCATACAAGAGCTCGACCGAACAGACGCGATGAGCTCGTATGCATACATTGTTTTATGTTTTGATGGGACCTTTATGTACGTACACGCTATTTAGTATCAATATGTGGTATACTGTCATTGATACTGTTGTACTATTGTACTTTTTAACGTAATATATTTTAAGTGACACCTCCAAATTATAAATTGCTTTAAAAATATTACCACAGAGTAACCAAAAATTGTTTTATAAATTTTAATTTAAAGTTTCGGCTTTTAGAACATTTTTGGTTTGCTTAAAATATTTCAAAGTTCCAAAAAATTAAAATAATTCAGATAAGTAGGATAATAAAACTACAAACATTTCGAAGAATGAAAGTCTTTTTGTTTTGGATTACCTGTATTTACCAAAACGTAAGATATGCATAATTATTTCTGTTAAATTAGTGACGTGAATAAGCTGAAGTGAAATCCTAGACAATGGAAACGGGTTTTCCAAATATATTTGTGCAGTAATTAGGACAATAGAATAGATTTTAGAAAGATATGTGTTTGTTAGTTCTTAAGAATTGGTAGGAAAAGATTATTTTGTAAATAAGTTTTAGGACATTTTATAATTGTAGGTAAAAATTTGTTTGTTATCGAAATGAAGAAATGGGAGATGTATGACGCGTTTTGATTGGAGGAGATTGAAAAAGGTGGGATGGTTGGTTTGAGAATGAGACTTTAGTTAGTTTTTGAAGAAAAAAAGATAGTCAGTTGGTTTCCAAGGGTGCAAGGCGAACGGCCGTTGTTCTCGGGTAGTTTCCCAGAGGTAGGAAGCAGTAGCAGTGAAAGTTTGTGAGTTTTCGTGTAGTTAGTGTATCTGACCGAAGCTAATCCAGTAAAAGATTGTAAGTTATATTTTCTACTTATATTCCAAGAGTCACTGTTCAGGCCAACAAGAGATTCAGTTTATCGTAAAAAAAAGATATTCCAAGAGTCATTTTTCACTCAGGCCAACGAGAGATTCAGTTTATTGAGAGGAGAAGAAGCTAGCATAATTTGAACGATTCGTGCATTTGAAGAAGATCATTAAGGACGATAAACTTGCAATAATTTGTTGTAAGATTGCTGATTACCTAGGAAGCTGGTAAGAATAGATAGTGTAGGCTACAAGGAACAAGGATTTGGACCAGTCATCATCAGAGAGAGATAGTTTTGTTTTTCTTCAGTTTTCTTTCATTGATAACACAATTTTTACAATTACTTTGGAAAAGATATAAATATTTTGATTAGGACATTTAGAATAATAATTGGGATTTTGAGATTTTAACTAATATTGTTTGTACCATTAATTTTGAAGGTTCACATACGTAGAACAAAATTTTGAGAATCATTATATGAGATATTGTTTATTGAAAACATTTGAGTGTGAATTTTATTTCATTATTTTTATTTAATATATAATGTTAGATCCTATATGTTTTTTTATTATTCCGGTATTCTTTGGACCTTACCTTTCACATGTAATAGCATAGATATTGAAGCACGAATATAACCCTGAGATAAGAGAATTAAAAAGTGTGATAGAATCATAGTCATATCATTTAAATAATTTTTAATTAATTAATTAATTAATTAGCTAATTATATTATATATATATATATATATAAATAAAATATATATACATATATGTATATATATATATATATACATAATATATATATATATAATATATATATATATATATATATAATATATATATAAATATAATATATAAATACATATATGTATATATATATATATATATATATATATATATATATATATAGTAATATATATATATATATATATATATATGTATTTGTTATTCTGTGAGAGTGGCTTAAATTCCAATCCACTAGATTTTTGCTGCATATCCTAATTTAATTTGGATATTTTATACATAAACAATTAAGAACATGTGTGATTTTGCTTTAGGCTTTTTAAAGTAATTATTACATTTGTATATTACAAAAATAACGATAAAAAAGTCAGTTGCATTTGAAAACATCACTGCAAATCGTAGAAATCCAATACTATTTAATTTAAAACTCTAATTATACAATAGTAGGTATTATTGTAATATTTATGACTGGAATATTAAAGGACCTATAATGTATTTAATTACAAAAACTTACCGCAATAATGAAATACAATGTGCATATAAAGATGACTTACCTGAAAAAAAAAAAAGAATAAGTATTATTTATTAGGAAAAATCAAAAAATTAATATTTTAGATCTACTGCTTTAAAAACATTGGTAAAACACATTTATTTATATTGATCTTAGAGCTTTTTTAGGACCGTTGTTCTTATTGACATTAAAATTTGTTTAGCATTAAAAAAAATTAGATAATAGTGCCTACTTCCAAAACGAAAAGTTACAGGAAAAAGATAACTACCAGCAAACCCAAATTTAATCTTTACCACAGTTTTATTGGTATCAAGGTATTTTCAAACATTATCTTTCATTATCCAGCCAAAAAGTTCACTGATGAACATAAGCCTCTTCCTAGTATCTATTGCATGGTACGTATTAGTTAATACTGCTCATTAGGAGATATTGTTATCAATTTTTTAAAACATATTATCAGTAAAAAAATTCTTTAAAAAACAAGACAATAATAAAAGTGAAAAATTCTAATATCCGATCCATTTTAAAAATTAAGCGAAATTTAGTATAAGAGCTTCAATAACTGCTTGGGAACCTTTTATATACTTTTCACATAACTTGCATCTTGACAGCAATATGTATTTCCAATGTAAGAATTTCAAGTTATTTAAGAAGATCTTAAGCTCTCTAAGATTGATAGATCTTGTTAGTAATGGGTAATAAAACAGAAACACGTTAAGGTTCATTAACGAGTTGATTAAAAAATATAGTCGGTAACTATAAAAAGAGCTTCAAAACTAGATACATCAATAAATTACAGATTTATATCTTTCCTGTCTTCTAACTCCAATGTTTCAGAGTTCAATCAATGTATTTTTGCGTTTGCACTCTGTAGAGAATAGAGTCCGTCTTAAACGAGGTCTCGGAATTGACATGAATAAGTATAAAAAAAACCGTTACTGAAATCACAGTTTTTATTACAATAAATCAGTCTTCACAAGCATTACATATTTAATGCTATATGTAAGACAGAGCAGAAAGAGAAAAATAATTAGGTATATAGGTATACGGTGCATCGTTTGCTGTATATAAACATTTGACCTGTAATAGGAGTATAATAAATGAAGGATTGTATTAATATTTAAATGAATATATATTATATATATAATATATATATATATATATATATATATATATATATATATTTATATTCCTATATGTATAAAAGGAGTTGAATGCAAAAAATTATTTACACATACTCTGCAGTAAAATTCATTGTTTATTTTGTTATTAATATAAAAATTACAATACACTCCACTGCAACATAATTCAATATAATAATACAATACAAATTAAAGTGCAATATTATAAGTATTTAAAACTGCCAATATACATAACTTACTTTACGAAGGTAAAAATAAAAAAACCAACAACTCGGATTATGTTGTAAATTTTCATTTCATTTTAAAAGTTAGCATTTATGCGTATATTACATATATTTATTAACATTACCGGAAGGTTTTTAAATATTTCAAAAATAAAAAAAAAATTCATATTGGGATTCGAACTCATGTACACCAGCGTATGAACCAAACACGTAAAAGATTTGTCAATTAGACACGACACTAACGGATTTCAAAATTGACAGTTGTGTGTCATACAGTGATTATTTTGAAATACAAAAGCCTGCAATAATTATGAACATTTAATGAATAATACAAAACATATCCATAAATAATATATATTAATAATATATTTAAATATATATATATATATATATATATATATATATATATATATATATATAAATATTATATATGTAATAGTATATATATATAAATATATATATATGTATATATATAATATATATATTATATATATATATATATCTATATATATATATATAGGTAGAAAATTGAAGAGGCCCAACTAAGATGATACGGCCACATTGTTAGAATGAAATCAAGAATATCCAGTTAAAAAAGTATGAAAGCCAGAAAGACAAACCAAGAGACCAGGGGAAGGCCAATGAAGACATGTGATGATAATGCAAACCTCAATCCTGGAGACACGAACAAGCAAGCAACCACAGCAAAGATATAAGAAGCAATGGAGAAAAATTGTACATGCAACTAACTAAAAGACATTACGCCCGACACCTTAGGGTAATGGGTTAGGATGATATATATATAATATTATATAAATATATATATATATCATATATATATATATATATATATATTATATACAAAAGGAACATTTTATTTTCCGAGAGAGGAAGAGAGAGAAAATATATCTTGTGTCTCTTTCTTACTCATTTCTTACATATGTAATGGTTATCACAGATTCACTCCTACACAAATTTTTCAACGTCGAGCGCGCATATAGAAATATCTATACTAACTTCAAAAATCTTGCTTGCCAATATCTTTATGGAAGACGCGAGCACCATACACATTAGTGCTCAAACCCACATGTTGGCTACGATATGTTGACGATACATTTGTCATTTGGCCACATAGCAGGGATGCTTTGGTGTCTTTTAAAATTCATCTGCATGGTATACACCTCACTATCCAGTTCATGATGGAGGGGAAAACTGATTCATTCCTACCGTATTTGACGTTATCAATTTCCTATTATCTTATCATGATCTCTTTATTAAACACCCATCTATAGCAATCGTTACTTACTTGCCAACTCTCATTTAACACCAATTTCACACTTAATCTTAATCCAAAGACTCAGACCATCATCATACGAAAGCTTTTTTTCGTTATGTCAAAGGTGTTACTAATAAAATCAAAAAAATTCTAAAATCAAGAAAAATAAAGACAATATTTACCCCTTAACAAAACCTTTTATCTCTTGTCCGATTATCACAAAGAGAACATTCCAAATAAATAACACATAGGAGACCTTCTCTTAATGAAAATATCGTTAGCTTCACCCGCCAATCAAAATTCTACTATTAGATAACAAAATATTTATTTATTTTAGAGAATAAGGTAAACAATAGGTTCTAGTTTTTAAATTAAATTTAACAGAAATAATTGACAAATATTCATATAGAGGGTAAACTACAAAAAAATATTACGATTTGTTAAATGTACAACCCTATATTTTATTTTGACAAAAACATTTTATTGATGATACTCTTGTAGATACTCTGTGTAATAATTAAACAAAATTATTTTTTGTAACAATAAAACACTGAAAACTTTGTTTTCAAACTTCCACAAAATTTATTTTAAATCTTATCACTACAGCTGTTTTCGGCTAATTGCCTTTCTCAAGTGATCTATTTTTGGCTTGGGGTTTAACAAATTTATATTCCTCTAATGAAATAGGTTGAGGAGGGAGAACTGTTTGTCTCAAGTTGGTCATTCAGAATTATATATGTGTTTTTTAATTTGTGATTTCCATAGATTCTAACAAAGATAGCTTAAGGCCTTTATTTTGAATGTGAAGAATTTTAAATTTGTCATTAAAGAATTAAATTAAAATTCTTCACATTCAAAATAAAGGCCTTAAGCAATCTTTGTTAGAATCTATGGAAATCAACAAATTAAAAAACACAGATATAATTCTAAATAACCCAACTTGAGACAAACAGTTTCTCCCCTCCTCAACCTATTTCATTAGAGACTATAAATTTGTAAACCCAAGCCAAAAATAGATCACTTGAGAAAGGCAGTTAGCCGAAACAGCTATAGTGGATAAGATTTAAAATAAATTTTGTGGAAGTTTGAAAATAAAGTTTTTCAGTGTTTTGTTGTTACATAAAATGAATTTCCATCAAGTAACGGTCGAATACATCAAAAATTATTTTTATTCGTAAATTTGTAATTAAACATACTTTTTTAACAATACACTATGTTAGAAAGATGTACTATTATTTCATTATGATAAGTTCTAATTTTCAATAATTCCTATTCTACTTCTTTTACGCTATGACTATTTCATAAAGTAATTAGAGCAGGCCAACGAACACTATCCCGTTGAATTTGTCTCTGAAAGTACTATCAATTACTTTAATTAAATATAGCTGTTCTGTATAAAAATCAGGGACGTCATAATTTTAGCCAATATAACAGGAAACAATTGAATAAGTCTACTAATATAACACTGGAAAAAAAACTACTTTCTTTTGTCACTGATTAAAAAAATGTTTTTCACGATGTGATTATAATAAAAATAATCTTTTAGTTATATTTTTTACAAGCATGATAATAAAGCTTTCAAACACCTCCCTCTTTTTAAATCAAAATCAAAATTGCTTAATAGCTGCCATTGTATTCTCTTTAGTCTCTACTGAAAAGAAACAAACAATTTAAAAAGTAATTTAATCCTTAATCTTCAAGTCCATAATCTCCTATAACTCCTGCACGAGAAAATAAAAGCACGTTCACGTTCGTCCTTCTATAATCCTCCATTACCCTTTCCATTACCATCAGAAAGGCTCAACAATATTACTCGGATTATCCAGGGAAGGAGTCACGGGCTAACGAATACTAATACGTTACACTTTTTGTAATATTAATCGCACTATATTGTAACAAAAATTTAACCACTAAAATTAAAAGTTATTTACGATAAAAAGATCTGGTTTAAAAAAAGTCTTTGTGATATCTTCGTTATTTTTTATTTAAGATTGTACATGATCTTGCATCGTTTGTTTGCTTTAAAAATTGTAGAAGGAATAAATTTAGGTAACAATCTGAATTTTTGGTTTCGAAAATTAAGACATCTTTGGTTTTCGAGTGAATGTTTTTATAATCTTTAGGATCTAAATCGGGTAAACAAGAAAGTCATTTAATACTACTTAATCTATCAATGCTCTTCTTCTTTGAGTGTCTCTCCTATCGGAGATTGTGATATCAATATGGCGATTCTAATTTTATTTTATTTCTACCAATCTATCGACTGGGAAGTCTGATCGAAATAACGCCAAACATTTGCACAAAAATGATCTGGAGCATTGCATTACTAAATCATATCTTTGGCTCTAAACTTGTTTTTCAGGGCCAGTACAATTTTATTTCTAAGTAGCATTTTATAAATATTCTTTGTTAAGTTTTTTATTAAAAAATGGTTTGATCAACTAAGTACCCACTATACCCGACCATACTCTAATTTTTGTGGTCTTTAAGAATGGTTATCATGTCTCCAGTATTGATTTACTTTACTCCAATAAATTAAATTTTTCCGATTTGCATTTCCACTGTGTAGATATTGCTTTATAGGAAAACATGTCTTATTAACGAAGTTCTCATTAGTTACAATTCTATTCATTATCACCTTACTTAACTGTAATCTAGTTGTGGCATATATTTTTTCCTTTAAATATCGAATATTTAAATATGTACAAAAAATTATTTGATATACCCTTGGCTGATGCGTGCCAGCGACCTGAAGTTTTATTTTTTTATCTAAAAATGTCTTTCACAATCATCTGGAAAAACAAAAATTTAAAGACCCGGCGCTTTAAGATTCAATTTTGAATTCAAGGTATTGTAAAAAGAGAGTTTCGATTGGCTGCGGGTAAAATCTTCTACAAAAATATAAAAGTTTGAAAGAACGAGAGAGTTGACTGTGAAAGGAAAACAATTTAGGGTCTGAACAGAGAAAAATTGTTTGATGTGAGTACTAAAACCGGCAGTTTCGCTTAATTCCATGAGTTTTTTGTGAGAAGAACGTGATTTGAGTTTAACATGCTATGTACCAATTTTTGTAAACTGTGTTCCGTGAAAAAGGATTTAATAACAGCATCTTAAGTAAGCCGACATAGTTTTAAGTGGATAATAAGCGGCCTAGTTTGAAGAAACATAAATATATTATTCTCATCCAGAATTGTTTAGTTGTTTTTAATTTGATTTCTCCCAGGATTTATCCAGCATCTATTTTGTGTCTTTCTAAAGTCAGGTTTTGATTATTTGCAGTTTGTGGAAAGTGTTTTTGTATTTATATCTAAGGTAACAAAAATTTTTTAATAATTTAAAATGAAATAACCAGCTAGTATAGCACGCAGTTTTGTTAACTTGTTCTAAAAAAAACATTGTGAATATAAAAAGATTTGCTCTCATGTCAATTTAAAAAGTTTATAGATAAAATCAAAGAACAATCAAGATGCTGAAATAAAAAGAAGAACACAGCTGGCTTGCGGCGCTTTCGGCAAACTAGCACATATTTAAAAAAACACCTCCATTCCTATAAACTTAAAGAAAAAGGTGTATAACACATGCATTCTACCGGTTTGTACCTACAGCTTGGAGACGTAGCACTTTACCAAAAAATTTGCCAAAAAATTAGAAACAACGCAAAGGAGCAATGGAAACGAATCATGATTGGAAATATCACTATAAGACAAGATTAAAAACATCGAGATAAGACGTGGAACGAAGATTAGGGATATTGTGGAAGAAATTAAAAAAATGAAATGGCGCTGAGCAAGTGACGTAGCCGATATAATGACAAACAGGTGGACACGGAGAATTCTAGAATGGAGACCAAGGACGACAACAAGAGGCATAGGAAGACCTCAAAAAAAGATGGGTAGATGACATAAGAGCATGTGGCAGGCAAACAGTGGATTAGATTGGCGCAGGATAGAGAAAGATGGAAGCAATTGGGAGAGACCTACATTCAGGAGTGGATGGAAAATGGTTGACAAAGAGACATAGATTGAACATAAGTTCTATATACCTGTTAACCCATTAAGGGCCGAGACAATAAACAAAGAGAAATTTGACAATTGATTTATTAGATTGGATTAAAAACACATAAATGAAGACTAATTTACAACCAACAAGAATTTTTTTCTCACGAAAGGAAAAACAGGTGGGTGCGTATATGAATCTTTGGCCGAATAACGCATACAATTTAAAAAAAGGAACATATTGTAGCTTAACTGTAAATTAAATTTAAGATGAAAATTTTCGAAACATTCGGGGTGTAGATGCACTGCACGATTTTTACATAAATAAATAGTATTACTTTGACACATCCGACATTTTTTCTTGCACTATTATCGTCTCTTTTTATAATGTGGCCAATATAGTTTCATCTGGTAAAGCAAATTTAGATGGACGTCCATATACTTAGTTTGACAATGATGTAGCGGTTTCTTCACTATTCTCTGCATGTCCACTATATTTTTAGTAAGTTAAGAACCAATCTCGAACGAAACTCCAGTTGGGAAATTTTAGAATCATTCGCAATTTAAAAAATTTTTCAACTATTCACCACCATACCGTCAATCATGTTAGTAAACAACGGCCACCACCACTTTTTGCTCTTATTTTAATACGGTAATTCGCAAATACCATTATCATGCAGATCCACTCCACCCATGTATTGGTTATAATTGGTGAATTACATTAGGCTGAGGCATAAGAATTTCTTTGTGTTCTTTACGGTTATAACGTTTAGTTTGTTAAGGTTGTAATACGTCACAATGTATCTGTCATTACAGTCACTACTGAATTATCGTTCTAATCTTGTCACCAAAATTTTCTAAATTGGAATCGAATGCACATGTGTATGAACCTCTTTTTTTTTTCAAAATTTTGTTTTCTTCTAGAGGACACTTAGCAGTGCGATTTTCCCTTACTGTTCTTGTTGCAAAGAATCCTATTTCTTTCAATAGTCGAAAAAGAATATGTCAATTTCAATAGTCCATGTCCTAAAGAAGTTGTCGAAAAAATCCCTATGTTGCTGTGGGTATTTAACTATCGAAAGTAAATTCAAAACAACTGCCGTTCCTAAGCTAAAACTATTATCTGTTTTCTCAGTTTTTTTCGCCATAATGGAATAAATTTGAACAAACAATCAGTATCAGAACATAAACACCATATTAAACGGCCAACTATATGGCCTAGGAGACAAATTCGTTAAACTTCCCGTGCTCGAATTGGTATCACTAAAGTGTTATGATCATTTCGGCCTATCCCAGCCATCGTCAGACACTTGGGCTGATACAAATTCAAACTCGGAAAGTAAAACGAATGTCTCCCAATCTTCACTTACCGTGTAGTTAGCTTATAAAGGCGCCCTCTATTTTGAAGGCCGTGAACGAAACGATATGAATAATCGTTTTCTGTATCCTTTATGCTATGCGAAATGTGCAAAGAATCAAATCTTTTAGCGAAAGCCGCTATCGCTGTATGTATTTAAACGGCCAACTATATGGCCTAGGAGACAAATTCGTTAAACTTCCCGTGCTCGAATTGGTATCACTAAAGTGTTATGATCATTTCGGCCTATCCCAGCCATCGTCAGACACTTGGGCTGATACAAATTCAAACTCGGAAAGTAAAACGAATGTCTCCCAATCTTCACTACCGTGTAGTTAGCTTATAAAGGCGCCCTCTATTTTGAAGGCCGTGAACGAAACGATATGAATAATCGTTTTCTGTATCCTTTATGCTATGCGAAATGTGCAAAGAATCAAATCTTTTAGCGAAAGCCGCTATCGCTGTATGTATTAAACGGCCAACTATATGGCCTAGGAGACAAATTCGTTAAACTTCCCGTGCTCGAATTGGTATCACTAAAGTGTTATGATCATTTCGGCCTATCCCAGCCATCGTCAGACACTTGGGCTGATACAAATTCAAACTCGGAAAGTAAAACGAATGTCTCCCAATCTTCACTACCGTGTAGTTAGCTTATAAAGGCGCCCTCTATTTTGAAGGCCGTGAACGAAACGATATGAATAATCGTTTTCTGTATCCTTTATGCTATGCGAAATGTGCAAAGAATCAAATCTTTTAGCGAAAGCCGCTATCGCTGTATGTATTAAACGGCCAACTATATGGCCTAGGAGACAAATTCGTTAAACTTCCCGTGCTCGAATTGGTATCACTAAAGTGTTATGATCATTTCGGCCTATCCCAGCCATCGTCAGACACTTGGGCTGATACAAATTCAAACTCGGAAAGTAAAACGAATGTCTCCCAATCTTCACTACCGTGTAGTTAGCTTATAAAGGCGCCCTCTATTTTGAAGGCCGTGAACGAAACGATATGAATAATCGTTTTCTGTATCCTTTATGCTATGCGAAATGTGCAAAGAATCAAATCTTTTAGCGAAAGCCGCTATCGCTGTATGTATTAAACGGCCAACTATATGGCCTAGGAGACAAATTCGTTAAACTTCCCGTGCTCGAATTGGTATCACTAAAGTGTTATGATCATTTCGGCCTATCCCAGCCATCGTCAGACACTTGGGCTGATACAAATTCAAACTCGGAAAGTAAAACGAATGTCTCCTAGGCCATATAGTTGGCCATTTAATACATACAGCGATAGCGGCTTTCGCTAAAAGATTTGATTCTTTACACATTTCGCATAGCATAAAGGATACAGAAAACGATTATTCATATCGTTTCGTTCACGGCCTTCAAAATAGAGGGCGCCTTTATAAGCTAACTACACGGTAGTGAAGATTGGGAGACATTCGTTTTACTTTCCGAGTTTGAATTTGTATCAGCCCAAGTGTCTGACGATGGCTGGGATAGGCCGAAATGATCATAACACTTTAGTGATACCAATTCGAGCACGGGAAGTTTAACGAATTTGTCTCCTAGGCCATATAGTTGGCCGTTTAATACATACAGCGATAGCGGCTTTCGCTAAAAGATTTGATTTCTTTGCATAAACACCATAGTTTAAAACCAAATCTAACAGGTTTTCCACGGATGAACATTTTGTACAAACGTCGCCCGAAATATGGAACCATTTTCTCGTCAATGGAAAGATTTTTTGCAAAGACTCCAAATTGTGCAAATTTTCTGTTATCTGACAAATGTATGTTCTGTTTGATTGAACGAAATCTATTGTCGGCTCATGCTTTCTCTTACAATATGCACTTCTTTATCCTCATCTGTCGACCAATATATATCAACTTGAGGCAGAGTGTGATAACCAGATAATATACATATGCCAATAAATTATTTTTAAATCTGTATCATTCATTTCAAAATCGTGACGGTTATTCTGTGATGCATAAATGTTATAAAAATATCGAATGCTCTCACTTCTTTATCAAAAAAAGAGTGAAAAAAACTTTAATAGGTGACTTGCCTCCACGGTTGGCTTTTATAATTTTTAAATATCGATCAGAATAATGTTGGAATTACTGCCGAGTACGAAGGTGTATCTGTTTTTACTTAACTTGGGACAAAATTTGGATTTATTATTTTTGCTGGTTCTTTCTTTAAACGTTTTGACCTGTGGTTCAGATGAATATCATCATCAGAATCGTCAGAATTCCCATTCACTTGTATTTTATATGTACCTGCAATATCTGTTTTTATTCCTTCTTCACCAATAATATTATCATCAATGTCTTCTACATCGGAAATTTCATCTGTTTCCGGCGGCACATAAACCACATCAAGTGAGTCAGCATTTTCACAGCCTGAGTCTTCTTCTAACAAAGTCATTAACTCTTTAGTAGTTAGTGCCCTCTTCATTTCATATTTCGAGAATTTACTAAAATAAACAAAAAAATGCACTACTACTACTATATACACGCATTCATATGATAATAATTTAGCTTACCTCATTTCAACTTATATGGAATATAAAACAAATAAACATAAGGAAACTTTCAAACTGATTCAAGAAGTCAAGATAAAAGCAAATATAACGTTTACAGCACACAGCAATTTTATAAATACTGAATGAAGTGTATTGACTATTGACCAGATCGTAATTTCAGATTGTTTAGTCTACGAAAAAAATATAATATGGTTTCGGCCAAAGGTGCGTATACGAATCCATCGTATAAACATGCAATTATAGACCTTATTTTTAAAGTATGAATGAATAAGTTTTTAGAATAATAAAAATTTCAACATGTTTTTATAATTATAGAATACAAAATATGAATTAAGTTTATAATTAAGTATCGGAAAAATTTTTTGTATGAAGATGTGCATAAATCATTAAATTATGGAAAATTATAATAATCTTAAAATATTTTAAAAGTAATATTTTTGTCAAAGAAAAATAATACTATAATACCTCAATCTATTGAGATGTTACTTCAATAAAAAGAAAACATTAAAAAAAATTATTTTCGGGCCAAAAAAAATTAACAATAAAGGTTGCGTTTACGCACCTTTGGCCGTAAATGGGTTAATTGTCATAGTTTAGTTTCTCTTAAATAAAATACCTTTTTTCAAAGTTTATTTTGACATTATATGACAGTCAGTACATCCTTTTCTGTTATTTGCTACATAACCATAGTTTGAATTCTATTTTATCAGAACTTACAAATGTATTTATTGCTTTTTGATAGATTTAAAATATTTTTTTTAATAATTATTTAGGTGAAATAAAAATAAATATTATTTTTTTTTAAATTAGAAGTTTAAAATTATTTCTTTTAAAAAATATTCACCCAGGAAGACCTGTAGTTTTCTTTTATACAGCTCCCTCATATAAACTTGCAAAAAAACTATTAGAGATTATGTTGGAACACACTTTATTTTCACCTAAATTTTACCATTCTGGTACCGTACTGGATACAAAACTGGTTAATAAAATACAACACTTTTAATTACCCTATATTTCACAAAACTACCTATACTGACACGACTATACACAATTCATATACACAAGACTATACACAAGAGCCAAAATGAAAAGCACTTACACAGTGGTGTATACAAACTAAAATGCGACGACTGCCCAAAAAACTTACATCGGTCAAACTGGTAGAAATTTTAAGAAATGAAACAGAACATAAAAGGGCTTTTAATAATAGAAAAACAGATTCTACATATGCACTTTACGTTCTAGATCATAGTCATTCTTTAATGACGAATTTCAAATTCTTCACATTCAAAATAAAGGCTTTAAATTATTTTTGTTAAAATCTATGGAAACTAACAAATTAAAAATACAGATATAATTCTGAATTACCAAATTGAGACAAACAGTTCTCTTCTCCTCAACGTATTTCATTAAAAGATGTAAACGCATACCAAAAAGAGATCACTTGAGAAAGGCACTCTGCCGAAACAGCTGTAGTGACAATATTTTATAATAAATTTTGTGGTAGTTTGGAAAACAAAGTTTTCAGTGTTTTATTATTGGTGATTTTTAAACCACTTGACATTTTTCGGAGATATATGGTATGATAAAATATAGTAAAATATATACAGACTCATGCTCATATAAGTATAAAATCTATCTGAGTGGTACTTCTTGGGCTGTTTAGATGGTATTCTCCTAGATACTACCTTCGTTATTTATGGGATAAGCCGAAAGCTGGCGATTTAAAGAATTACAAATAATACCCTACTTTTCAGTTGAAGACATGCATTCACTGTCGTCGCCATTGTTGCTCATGTATACAATTTTATAATGTAAAGATACTAACTTTCCGGGAACAAATGTCAGTCACCACAGAAACTGCAAAGAACACTAAAAGGAAGGTATCTTCTGTATGTGCTGCCCATCACCAATGTAAACCTCGACAGTGACCGCGACCTCCACTGCGTACATACATATATCTTTGGTATGTCCATGCCCTTAGACTCTCGTTTCCGTAGCTGGACATTTCTACTCCCTGGTACTGGAAGCTCGAGACTTGTTCGAGTATTTCGTCGTTAATTAATATTTTTTATCATTTGGGTCCTCTTGTCATTACCAAAGGTTTTATATTGTACGTAGATATGTTTATATTATGTCCCAGCCGTTGTTTCTACTTCTTGTAGCATTCGCTATAGATTGTTACTTCATATATGTCGTGATCTGTGACTTTGGTCGTCCATAGTTTTTGTATGTTCTTATCTTATAATTTGTACTGTTTCTTGTATTTTTGCATTGCTGGTAGATATTTTTTTTTCTCTGTTAAATTACTGTGATTATTATGTATACTTCTCGTATGCCACATATCTGAATTCTGTGTTGAACTAGGGCTTTAATATTTTTGCTATTTTAAGGTTAATTTTCTGAATTTTTCTGACCCTATACTTTCTTTTGCAGCTTGTTATACATAACGTGACCTTCTTGTCCACAACTTGTGTACATGTCATTCCCCTCTTACTGAGTTTACCATAATTATTCCTTTTATGTTTTTTTATACAATCATTTTATATTGTGGTCTTCTAAAAACTCTAATAAAAAAGTATATATACAATTTCATATCGTTAGTAGCTGCTGGTTTTGCGGTATATTTTAATGAACTACATCCACATGCCATTTAAAGGGTAAATATATATTTTCCCATTATTTTCAAATAGCACTGGAAGGTGCCATCATTATTTATAGTTAATTTTGTTCAACTCATTAATGCAGCAATAATTAACTAAATTTAATAACAAATTATCTCTTTCGGACACTAAAATAAATTACACCCAATTAAATTCATGTAAAATTAACAATATTCATTGAATAAAATAGCGCAGAACATACAATATAATCAATTAGACCGGACTTTTTGGGTTCATCCCGGATGACATAGAAATTAATTTAAATTATTTACACAGTAAAAATTGAGTTTCATGGAAGTTGTTTATGTATATATATTTTGTATATGTATATATATATAATATATATATATATATATATATATATATATATCATATAATATATATATATATAAATTTTCAATATTGGGTTTGCAGCAATAAAAATGATACGTGTACTCTTTTAAATTTTTATTCCGAGCTTTCGGACATGGTTATGTCCGAAAGCTCGGAATAAAAAATTTAAAAGAGTACACGTATCATTTTTATTGCTGCAAACCCAATATTGAAAATTTACTTCCTTGTTGTCAGCAAATACTTCTAGTTCATTGTTAACTACAGGTATGGGTTTTTACCAAGAGATTCGATCTACTTTTGGAACGTTAGCTGTTGATAAAATGAAATCATGGTCAAGAAATCACATCAAACTCGCCAAGGAATATAACCACAGATGTTTTCTTTTAAAATGTAGAAAAACAGGATTGTTACCACCACACATCCAACATGTCATAAAGCCAGTTCAAAACCTCCTATATGGTCAAGACATCCAGAATACACACGAAAAGCAATTCAGGTTAGGAAACAAACTGTTAAATTCAGAAATTTGTAATAATCACAAATTAATAAAAAAATTTGAGTCATTAAACAGTTCATTAAAATTGGAAATTTCAAATTTAACAAATAGTGACATTTTTGATCATTTTTATAGTTTTCAACTTAGAACCTACAACAAAACTTTTCATAAGACAAAAGAAAAAAATCTTAAAAAATTTAATAAATTATTAAATAAAGAACTAGATGCTAAACTCAAAACTAATCCTAGATGGATTAAAAATCTTTCTGATGTTATTATACCAGACGATATTATGAAATTTTTGTCTCTTGGTCCTAAGTTTAGTATTCAACCACAAATTGGTAAAGATATCTCTATAAAAAGAATTTTAGCAGACATTGATAACATTCTTATAAATGTATCGGACAAAGACACTAAAACTATCCTTACAGCAAGATCAGTAAATATTTTAACGAATTCAGTTAACAATTCCAAACTTAATAATTCAATATTTAATCTTTTGTTAATAAAAACTAAAAAATTCTTAAAAGAAAATCCCAATTTGATAGTCACAAGATCAGACAAAGGTAACGTCACTGTTATTTTAGAAAAACAAAAATATTTGGATCTTTCTGTGGCTATAATAGAAAATGATACATCATATACCACATTAAAGAATGATCCAACTTCATCTATTCAACAAAAATGCAATAAAGTAGTAAAATCGTTGTTTGACAATCAAAAAATAGATGAAGCAACTAAAAAGAGATTATCTAACCATAAAGGTATATCTGGAAAGTTTTATTGTCTACCAAAGGTACACAAAACCCCATTATCTGTTAGACCAATTTTAGCCTCTATTGGCACACCTACAGAAAATATTGCTAACTACTTAACAGATATTTTAACAAATGCATACAATTGTGAGAATGAATACTATATTAAAGACTCATTTCAAGTTAATAAATTATTTAATAACACACAATTACCGGAAGGTTACGTTATTGCGAGCCTAGATGTAGTATCCTTATTTAGCAATGTTTATCTTAATATATGTATACTTGCCATTAGTAATAAATGGGAGATTATTGCTCAACATTGTAACATTGATAAAGAAACTTTTTTCAAACTGTTAACCTTTCTGTTCGAAAATAATTATTTTTCATTTAACAAAAAATTTTACAAACAAACTTTTGGTACACCTATGGGGAACCCTATATCACCAATAATTTCCTGTTATGTAATGGACCACATACTAGACACCATCATCCTTGTCCTACCTTATAAATTTCATTTTATAAAAAAATATGTGGATGATATAATATTAGCATTACCAAGCACGGGGATAAATGATATACTTTGGTATTTCAATAGTTACAACCCCTACATTCAATTCACATTAGAACGTGAAGATGCTACAGGTTCAGTACCTTTTTTAGATACCAAGTTAATACGAAAAGGTACCCATTTGCTAGTTGATTGGTATAGAAAACCTCTCAGTTCAGGAAGATATCTCAATTATTGGTCATACCATAAATATTCAATGAAACTTAATTTAGTTAAAGAAATGAAAAATCGTGTCCTTAAAATCAGTGATACCGCTTTCCATACCAAAAATCTAAAAATCCTGTATAACCTATTCATTGAAAACTCATACCCAAGTATACTACTGAAGAAAATTTTGTTTAACACTCCACAAACTTTAACTAGTCATTTAAGAAACGAGGAAAATATGTCTTTATCACACGATAGAATTGGACCTGTAGATCCTTTACAAAAACAAACGACAATAAAATATGTATCCCTTCCATACATTAAGGACATTGGGCATAAACTTAGTAGAATTTTTTCATCACTTAATAATATCAAAATTGCATATAAAACGGTACTAACAGTTAACAAAGTTTTTTCTAAACTTAAAGACCAATCCCCACTCTTGTCGTTAACGGATGTTGTTTATTGTATACCGTGCGGATCATGTGAACAAGTATACTACGGTCAAACATCAAGATGCCTTAAAGACCGCATTATATCGCACAAGTCTGACAATAGATTACATCCAGAAAGAAGTGCATTGGGTGAACATACATTTAAAAATGGGCATCGGATAGATTACAATAACATCAAAGTAGTAGAACAGGAAAGTAACATCACCAAAAGACTTTTTCTTGAAATGGCCTACATTTGCCAAAATAACAATGCAATGAATCATAGAACGGATATTGGTCATCTAAATGAATTGTTCTCCTATTTATTACTACTAGATAAATGCAACAATAACACAAACAGTAATTTATCAATTGACTTTTAATAAATTAAATAAAAGTTTTCTCTTCTTCTTTTTTTAATTGTTTTTAAATTTAGTAATTTTTGTATACACACAGATACTGGGGTCATACAAAACAATATCATATTCAATTGTAATATTTTTAGAATTATGACCTTATTTCTTTAGGTTAATTTAATAAATTTTGTGTTGAAACATATTAATAAATATAAAATAATTTATATAGCCACAATACATCTAATGATAGGCCTATAATTTGGTACTAGTATCTAATAATAAAAACCACTGAATTGTCTTGTGAAAAAACTAATGACGATATAATAAAATTAAGAATAAAAATGTCAGAAATGTGTGTATAATAAGTAAGTGTTTGTGATTGTATAGCAATTTTTAAAAATTTTAAATATAGGAATAAGTTTTATATAATAATATGACAGACTGTGATAAGTTTTATCGACATGGTAGAAAATCATTGATGATCCAACCTCATTAAGTTTGTAAGTAGCGAATCTTTAATTAATTATACAAACTTGTAACAAACTATTCATCATATTTGTAGCTCCCTGATGAAGGACATAACCATGTCCGAAAGCTCGGAATAAAAATTTAAAAGAGTACACGTATCATTTTTATTGCTGCAAACCCAATATTGAAAATTTACTTCCTTGTTGTCAGCAAATACTTCTAGTTCATTATATATATATATATTTATATATATATATATATATATATATATTATATATATATATATATATATATATATCTATATACAAACAACACAGTTTATTAGGGCTGCAGTCAGAATATTAGCCGGCATGTTAAAAAAAAACACTCTTTTGACTTTTTGTCGAGCTGTGTCATAAAATCTAGCACATCTTGCCTCAACAAAAAGTCCGACATAGACAAATTAAGTAACATTTATTGTTATTTACTAGAAAAACACCAACAATAAACTAAATATTTGCCTGTATATAAATTACACCTCTATGTATAATATGTTGCATACCATTAAGACAGGTTTAAAAAGTATAGTAACCTAAGAAGGGCCTCTAGTATTTCTTGAAAAGAAAGATAACATCAATTACACCTAATTCCATATTAATTACAGTGTTTTTACTTTCCATTCTCTGTATGAGTTAATATACACCAGTAAAACATGCCATCAACCAAGTTTTACTATTTTTACCAACTATTGTTTTGACGGCGTTTCGGCAAGGTCACACTTGCCATTGTCAAGTCAGATTAGTTCTGAACTGAACTAATCTGACTCCTGAACAATCTTCTAAATGTCCACATTTCAAACGCGTTATTCCGCGAATTCAAAATTCCGGTTTAATAACCATGATTCGCTCCATAGTAGAGTACACTGTACATAGCATCTAATTAGCCTTATTCTAAGGGCTAATGTCAGATCTTTGCTGCATAAATCTTTTTCATTTCACGAAGTTGGCACGTGCTTTTTCAATTCTGACTCTTATTTCTGCAGTATAATCGTTATTTTCTGTGATTATTAGCTAGATGCTAATGCAGCTATAATCTACACTAACTAATAAGATTAGCTAGTGTAGATTATAGCTCTCACTCTGCTGGCCGCCCCCGTTAATATTTCGTTTGGATTGTTGTTCTTGCTCATTTTTATAAATTTGTTTTTTTTATGTTAAAAGAGAGTCCGTATTCTCCACTATGTTTTAATATTTTGTTCATTATTCTTTAAAAGTCTTCCAAGTTGTCGGCTATTATGACTGTATCGTCGGCATACCTAATGTTGTTAATTAAACTTCTGTTCACTTTTATGAGGACTGTCAAGTTTACCAAAGCTTCTTGTATGATTTCTTCAGAATAAGCAATAAACAATAACGGCTACAGTATGCAACCTTGCCGAACCATTTCCTTATCTTAACTTCTTCTGTCACTTTCCCTTCCAATTTTCACATTTGATCGTGGGCTGTAGTATAAAATTAATATCAAATGTTACATCATTTCACATCCAGATTCTTGTTTTTGAGTACTTATAAAAGTCGTTCATGTTTTACTTTATCGAATGCCTTGTTTTAGTCTATAAAGCATAAATAAAGATCTCGATTTTTTATTATATCTGTATTTAATAAATCTTCGAAATATTCTTCCCATTTGTTTAATTTTTCTATTGCTTCACCCAAAAGTAAGCATTTTTTGTTTATGCAATACTGTGGATAAATCTCTGTAGTTTCTCTAAATTTTTTAACTTCTTGTAAGAAAATTCTTTACCTCTTTGTTTATGTAGGCTTCTCACATGTTTTTAAATTGTTTTTCTAGCTGCTCTCCTCTTCTTTTTTCTGCAAATTCTTTTCACTTTCCGTCTTTTTGCCACATCTTCTTCTTAGGGTGCCTGTCCGTTCCGAACGTTGGCGATCATTTTGGCTATAATGATTTTATTGGTTGCTATAAAAAATAGCTGTGTTAAGGTCTTTCTATACCATGCTTTCAGGTTAGCAAGCCAGGATATTCTTCTTCGTTCTGGGGCTCTTCTTCCTTCAATTTTACCTGCAAAATGCATTGGAGTAGCTCGTATCTGCCTTGATTTCTCATTATATGTCCCAAGTACTCCAGCTTAAGGCTCTTCAAAACGTTGACCAAATCCGCGGTTGTGTTCATCCTCTGCAGTACTTTGTCATTGGTGACTTTGAATGTTCATGGTATCGTCAGGATTCTTCTGTATAACCATAATTCAAAAGCCTGAAGTTTGATATAGTTTCCGTCTTCAATGTCCACGTTTTTTCTCCATACAGAAGCACTGAGTACACCTAACCTTATTTAAGGAGCCTAATTTTTGTTTTCAAGGTGACGTCATGGCTTTTGAACACAGAGCTCATAGTCGATAATGCACTTTTGGCCTTTCCGGTGGGACATTTAATCTCTTGGGTATTGTCCCACGACTCATTGATTATAGTTCCCAAGTAATTGTATTGTGAGACACGTTCAATTCTCATTTGGTTCATATACAGATTTGCTAGAGTTATGTCTGGCTTGCTGATGATCATTAGCTTGGTTTTGCTGGTGTTTATATCCAGTCCATATGTTCTACTTGTTTCCGTTATTCTGTTCAATAAGTTTTGCAGCCCTTCTATGATATTGGAAAACACTATTGTATTATCTGCATACCGCAGGTTATTGAGCTTGACTTCATTTATTGAGATGCCTTCATCAATATCTTTTAGGGCTTCTTCAAAATGCGCTCCGAGTACAGATGAATATCAGTGGTGAAATTATGCACCCCTGTCTCACTCCCCTTAAGATTTTAACCTCATCTGTATATTTTCCATCTATTCGGAGTACCGCTGATTGATTCAAATACAGATTAGCTATAATTTTTAAGTCTCTTCCATCAATCCCTGTTCTCTTGCCACATAGTTTTTAATAACATTTCGGGTGTTTTCTTTATCCCTTTGTAGTTTTACCCTGTTTCTTCTTGCCAAAACATTCCTATTTTCTTCATCGAACCAGCCTTGCCGTCGTTTTATATGCTCTCTTCCTATACACTTTTCCGCTGCTTCCCACATGACTATCTGTATGGTCTGCCATTCTTAATCTATACCCTGGTCGATTGAATTTCTCTAGTTTTTTATTTACTTCTTCCTCTAGTCTGTTTACTACCTGCTTCTATTAAAGACGCTCTAATTGGCAATTTATTCTATCTCTAACAGGTTTTGGTATTATTGGTAGTTCTTGTTTTGGTTTACTATTATTAGCATATGGTCATTGTTGGTACTTGCCTCTGCAACTCTGCAATTGATTATTGCTTATCATGTTTGCTTTTAATTAGGACATGATCTATCTGATTTTTATTTTTCCATCGGGAGAAGTCCATGTTACCTTATGAATGTCTTTGTGGTCAAACTTTGTACTAGCTATCTTCATTTTGTTCTCTGTAGCAAATTCTATTAACTTTTTCCCGTTTTCATTTGATTCCTTATGTAAACTTCGTCTCCCTGTTATTCTTCTATATATTTCCCTTTTTCGACTTTTGCATTCATGTCACCAATGATATATATCGTATTTCTATATATTTCCTATTAGGGTGCTTAGCTTTTCGTAGACCTCTGTTTTAGTTTCTAAGTCTTTATTTTCAGTGGGCGCATGTACATTAATGATACTTATCTTCCTATACTTTCTCTACTCCAATAACATATTCTGTCTGATATTGGTTGAAAATTTACAACTGCTTTGTTTACTTTCTCCGACACCATGAATCACACTCCAAAATATCTCTTGTCCCTACTCTTTACTATTTACTTTTCCATTTGTATTATTTCGTTCCAGTTGCAAGGATATCATATCTGTATATTTTTTTCATAATTTGGTCTAAGTTTCTTAAAACTCCCTGCTCATAAGTACCTCTACATTCAATCCTTTTATTATATTTTTGGATTGTGCCTTTCTTTTGGTTTATTTTTCCGTTTTCATGGTCGTATCCTTTGCCTTGCCGTTTCGCTATCATATCTCTCCGGTTGTTTTTCTTCTACTAGTTTTTGGCAATTTTTTTTGGTATTTTCTTTTAGTTGTTGTTTTTCTTCATCCCATATCCATTCTTTCCATTCACGAACAACTTCTTATAGTCTATTTTTGTCTGTGTTTCTTTACTTTTTTCTTCCTTTGTTGTTTTAACTATTTCTTTCTGTATTTCTTTGTCTTTTGCTATCAGATCATTATTTATGTAGATGCGATCGTTATGATACTTCAACTTACTTTTCCTATTTAGTATCTCAATATTGTATATGTGAACGTTTCTGTTTCTATGGCATAGACTGTTTCTCCTATTTTTGTTGCGTTCCTCGGTTTTATTTGCGCCTGCAGTTCTTGTGATATACATGTTTCCATGCTTTCTTTTAGTTTCTTATCATCATTTGTATCTATTTTAAACCCGATATAATCAAACTTTTCTTTTTACTTGCTTTCTCTAGTTGTTGTAATTGTAATTCTATCTTGTAATTGTTTCACGTCGCTTTTTAATTTTCTGTTTTCATCCTTTATCTCTTATAGTTGTTTATTATTTTCCATTTGTTCTTTTTTATTTGCTTTATTTCATTCATCATTTCTTCATTTTTTCCATTAGTTGTTGCATCATTTTAATCATGACTTCCCATTTCTCTTTCTATCTCTCCGTGTCACTTCTAGAAGGTGTACGCTTTGTCATTTTACTTCGTCGAAAATATTCATCCTGGTCTCTTCTCTTGCGTTTCGTTTCTTTCATCTGTATCATATGTCGCTTCCTGTTTCTTTGTCACTTCTATTTATTTTTCTATATTAATTAAACTTTTTATTATAAAAACAATTATTATTTATTATTTTAATTTAATTTAGCGATCGGTACTCACCGGAGGGACTGCAGACGTTCGGATACAATTAGCGTCTCTTAGCAAAGACAATGACGTCGACTTTGCTAAGTATCAAGACAATTACTCTACACCTACACACACACAATACACTAGGTACCTGACTGTAAAAATTCACTGTACCATGCCAATGACCATTAGTTGTCGACGCATTAAACTCAATAAAAAAAAAATTAATTTAATTCTAATCTTAATTTTAATCTAATTTATTTTAAGGCCGGATCTGGATTTTTGTATTAAAATTGTGTTGCTTCTATTTTCATATTTAATTTCTTGTTGGCAATTAATTACTTTCTTATCCAAAAATCTTATAACAAAAACCCAAAAGAATGAATAGGAATGCCTAAATCAGGATTCTCACGAGTAGCGTATTTGACAAATACACCAATACTGGTGTACTTGGCGAGTCGACCAATATAATTTTATCCTTTACAAATAAACCGTTCACACGGCGTGTACGATTAACAACTGCGCCAACAACAAATATGCCAGTAAACTATTAAATATTGAACATTCCAGTGTGAACCACGATGGATAGTGGCCGCATTTTTTGACCGCACACCTTTTCCACCGGCTTCTAAATACGAAATGATTAGTAGCAGCAAACTAAAAGAACAATATTCTGACGCGTCGTGTGAATGCAAACACAAATATAGACCAGTACAGGTCAAGTTTAGGCGACACTGGAGATCCCTTTGACTTGTAGAGATTTTACCTACAGGCGACGGGAAAACGGCCAGCATGCGCCAGTGACAAATAATTGCTCAAGCAAACCATTCACACGACATGACAAGTATAGGCAATTGACAAATATTGGCCAAATATACCAGTCGTGAGAATCCGGCTTAAGCCGGTCGACCCCTCGGATTTAAAACATTCGCCAAAAGCAGTTTTTTAATCTTTCACACGATTATTTATTTACTCAAAACTTGTTAAAATTATTAGTATAGTTCTATCTTACTTGTCTGATGGTATTTCCTTTATTAACTACTATCACCTGTATGCACTTAACTTTTAACACTTATTTTTGAACTCTGTTGAATTTTTTAACTTAATTCTACAAATATTTTAGTTTACCTATTAACGTTTATTACGAAGCGAAACTCAACGAACCTACTGTTGTCACTTGCAGGACCGTTCATCCAGGAATTTAAAAATATTAATTTATTAATAGTTTACTACAAAAATATGTCTTGTTCGCTGAATAAATTATATACTATTATTTAAATACTCTTTTAATAATTTTAGGTTCCCAAATGATATTTAATGGTTTCTAAAGTATTAGAGTCATTTTCTATAAATTAACTGCAACTGGAATTAAAATACCCAATAAAATTACTAAATTGCACAGAAACTAAAGCAGCAATGGAAGTAGAGAGCTTACTCTATTACCAACTCGAAATTGTCACCAACATTCCATTATTAATCCGTTTTCCAAATGAATTTCCACTGTCCTTCCATATGTTCACTCTCACGGTTATGAGCTTTAGAGCTAATTATTTTCTAATTCGACATGATTTGTGACTACATCCCGCTGGAGGACAAGTATTTTTAGTTAATTGCTATTTTGGCACTGCAATTACAGCAAATTTGCTTCTGAGAAATACCCGACCTTTATTTGAACTTTAAAAATGGTTCAAATTTTCCCACAGCTTAGTAGTTTAATGGAAATTGTTTTATTATTAGGTACTTTAACCATTGCTTATAGTCTGTTTATCAGAATATAAGATATAGAAAAAGAAAAACAAATAGATAAAAAATCTGTTACTACACAAATATGTAAAATAATGAATATATCAAAGATTCGTTAAATTCAAGACCAAAAATAAAAGTAAACAAAAAATCTACAGTTTAATGGCAATTAATAGCTATATAAATGTCATAAGTATTAAAGTAATGACAGCTTCAGACATTGATGTTGTGGGTAAATTTAAGGACTCGGGTTGGCAACACTGACATCAAAACATTCCATTACTACTCATACTATTGTAGTTCAGTTTGTAGAACAGTACAGTAAAGGGTTCATGTCATAAAGTAAAAAGTAAGTTTTTGGTGGTTGAAAGTCAAATTTTTCGATTGAAGATAAGATAAGTTTTTTATTAGAAGATAAGACTTAGGATCATTAACATTGCCACCAGTTTTAAGTCCATGTATTGCTGTATAACCTGTACTATTTACATTTGTTACTCACATACTGACTACGGGAATATACATACCCAATGCGATAGGGGGAAATCAGCGAGTTCTAGATTGAACATAATATATTCTCTCCCCTTTCTGATGACCTCAATTGTTTTATTGAGGTCATCATATGTGGAGAACGCAACACGTTTCATTTTATAAAAGAAGTGCTAATAAATATTTTTGTTTAGAATTATCTAAACTACATTCAGATTACAGCGTACAGATTCTTGGTGAATCGTTTTTTTAGCGCCCCCCCTTCGAGGGGATTTTAGGGTGACGCGTTAGATCAAAAATGGTAAATTTTTTCTTTTTGTTTTTTGCGGTCCCAAAGATTGACATTCTCAATAAAATTCATCTTAATCATATGATTTTTATAGGTCAAATCTCTGACGACTGTACTGTCTTATATATTAAGAATAGACAAATCATATTTGTAGTAATATAATAGAATTAGCAATAATAAAGAAAGTATTGTTCTGAAGCTATTTTCTTGTGGCATTTTAAAGTAATTACTATTTAAATAGGAATAAGCCACAGTTAAAAGTTAAAATACATTTATTGCGTGTTTAAATTGAAACGTCAAGATACGTATGTTAACCTTTAATTGTGGCTTATTTCCATTTAAATAGTAATAAAGAAGACCTCTACCAATTACAATACTTTTTGACAAATAAAAATTGTTTCCTTAATGACCACTTGACCACATACACAAAACACATTGTGTATTCCTTACTTACACACTAGATACGATATTTATATTGGAACAGTAAGTTTATTATTTCATAGACGTAAATTTTTGAAGCAAACATATTTTTCCAATTCGTTTTTTATGTTTCGCCTCATAAAAAGATATTGCAAGTCAAGTGAAAATGAATAAAAATGCATCCGCTGCTACAGTCGGAAGAAAAATTACCGATAATCAACCGATACATGGCCTTTATGGAAATGTGATATCTTTAAGCACAAACACAGTCGAGTGGTATCACTGCATTGCGGTTATTTTTATACTTTAGCGACACCCATTTTGACTAAACTGTTATGAATTTTCGATAATGCGAGAGATTGTGTTTATACGAACGGGAGAGCTAAAATGGATTCGTGATCAGGGGCTTGTTTTAAGCTTTGGATAGAAGATGTTACTGGATTGTATTTCGTTCAAGTTGTCTGCTACCATCTACACTCGTGAATTTCTACTCAGCTATCGCTGTAGGATTTGTATTGGGATTT